>JBAIZL010000005.1:120693468-121063468 GCA_036971475.1 Prosapia bicincta
GGTACAAATATTGACAAAATATTAAAATGTATAAATAGTATACACGAAAATATAAAATTTACTCATGAATTTGAATCAAAAAATAAACTAAATTATTTAGATATTACAATTACTAGAAATAAAAAATCATTTGAATATAATATATATATAGAAAACCAACGCAGACAAATCAAATAATACCTAATTATTCAAATCATCCATACAACCAAAAAATGGCAGCGCTTTATAATTTACTATATAGAATGCACAAAATACCAATGAACTTAAATGATCAAATAAAAGAGAAAAAAATAATATATCAAATTGGTTTAGAAAATGGATATAAAAGAAAAACTATAGATAAATTAAATAATAATATAAGAAAACAGAAACTCGAAAATAATTTCGTACCTAATAAGAGAGAAAATATTTGGACAACTTTTACATTCACTGGTAACGAAATAAATAAAATTACAAGATTATTTAAAGAAACAAATTTACAAATTACATATAAAACCGATAATAAAATTAAAAATTTAATAAACAATAACAAAAAGCCAAAATAATATGCACGAAAGTAATGGAGTATATAATATAAAATGTCAAACTTGTAATAAATTATATGTAGGACAAACAAAAAAGTAATTAAAAGAAAGATACAAAGAACATTTAAACGCTTATATCAAACCAAACATGTACAAATCCAATTTAGCTACGCATTGTATTAATAATGGACATAAGTTTCCGGAAATAGAAAATATGAAATTAATAAAAGAATTAAATAAAGGATTAAAAATGAATATATTTGAAACATTGGAAATTTATAACCATAAAGTTAAAGACAAATTAATTGATGAACAAATTCAAGTGAGATCAAGGCACCAAACTATTTATAAAGTCATTGATGTTATAGAAAAATTTACATAAAGTGCAATACTTATAAACATATGATTCTTTGTAGTACATATGATTTAATTTTGTAAAAGTATTTTATTAGATAATTATTTTCCTGAAGATGCTGAAACTATTTTATCGACGAAAAGCTTTGAATAAATATATTCATTAAAAGTAATCTTGTTTTTGAAATATTTTTAATTTATTAACTATAATACAAGAAAACTTATCACCATATTTAATATATATATATATATATATATATATATATATATATATATATATATATATATATATATATATATGGTGAAATAAAATAATTTTCATAAACTAGAATATACGAGTATTACTTCATTTTATTGTTGATTGAAGCTTTTCGCTAATTTACATTATTAGCATTTTCAACTGTCAGTCTTACTCTAGTCACATAACTGGACAGTGATTTATAAATTTTGAAAATGCTAATAATGTAAATTAGCAAAAAGCTTCAATCAACAATTAAATGAAGTAATACTCGTATATTATTGTTTATGAAAATTATTTCATTTCACCATACATATTCAACAAGAAAAAATAATTCATCTAAGTTTTACAATATATATATATATATATATATATATATATATATATATATAGATTTTTTGGACTAGGAGACTGACAGACTTACCTTGGTAAGAGTCCACACTGTAATCTTGAAATAGAAACACATAAAAGCACTTAAACAATGATATATTTCAACCACACAGTGATCTTTGTCAATCGAAGAGAAAACACAAAAAGAAATATGAGAGAATGAAATAAAATAAATATAAGTTGTAATCACAGATTGTGTAGAGTAGAAATCAGATGTCACAGATGCACAGATTAAAGATATATATATATATATATATATATATATATATATATATATATATATATATATATATATATATATATTGTTTCCATGAGCATATGAGTGATTATAGTTTATATAAGTCTGTCAGGGGAAAAGAGATAAGGCTATTTCGGGGAAAAGAAAAAAAAAAAAAAAAAAAAAAAATCCTTCTCAGTTCTGAGGGATTGCAATCAGGGGGGAGTGATTTAATTATATATATCATTGTTTAAGTGCTTTCATGTGTTTCTATTTCAAGACTACAGTGTGGACTCTTACCAAGGTAAGTCTGTCAGTCTCCTAGTCCAAAAAATCTAAATAATCTTTACCAACCAAAACTAACCTAAATATATATATATATATATATATATATATATATATATATATATATATATATATATATATATTTAGTATGACTCCCTATTATCCACGGGATTGGATGGCACAACAACCATGGATATGCCTATTTCACGGATAATCCGCAAAATGTTCAAAAAGTCAATGTTATAATTTAAATCAACAAAGAAATACTTAAAAATGAAGTTTATTAGCAGTAAAATAGATTTAAAATTTAATTACTTATTTTAGAAGTTAAATTAATTGTACAGTATATGTAGTAAATATGTACTTACATGTACAATATCAAGAGCACAGTGCTACAATATATTACAATGAAAATATTGTAAAGAACCCCAATACCACAAAAATAATAAAAAATAACAAATAAAACAAGTTATTTATGATTAAACCCTAATGTACTTTTCGATGACCATGTCATCATCATCAGAGGTTCTTATTACAAAAATACAATCTAGCAAACAGGATGTTACAAACTAGAGTGATACCAATCGTTCTCTACGGTCACTATATATAGGCATGAGGTAAGCTTTCCGCCCTCGACCGCTATCGTTAATAAAATACATTTTTATTCATCTAATCAAGTTCAAATACATTTTTTCAACTTGTGGATGACAATTGACGTTATTAATACAGTTTTTTTTTGAAATATTTATTCAATAATTAAATTTTAAAAATAAATAAATGTATGAAGCAACTGTGGCGTAATGTTTATTTTTAAATAAAGCTGATGGTGGTCTATAATTTCTTATTCTTTCCATCTCTTGTAATGCTTCATTTTTTATTGCAAGGAACCTTTCTCTTATAATTTCATATGCATCTTTAAGTAATAAAATTCTACCTATGGGCAAGTTGGCTCAGTGCTGCATTTCAAACAGGTATTCATTCAGTTTGAATCCGACAGAGACATCAACTTTTTAAAATTTATTTTTAAATAAATAAACCTCTAAACCACAAATAACTTTTATTTTAAACCTTATGTACATTTCCATTGCCCAGCAATCATCTTCAGAGGTATTTAAAAAATACAACTAACTTTAAACAGCATAATACAACAAATATATAGGCATAAACCGGTAACTACTTCGCCACGCCCCTTATTTTAAAAAACTACTCCGACCCATCACGTTGCAGTAAATTCCCCCTCTGCAACTTGGTCCAGTCTTTCAACTCCCGTGGTGAAGAGTTACCGTTACAACTATTTCAATTTTACTAAAAAACAATAATATTATTTATTAACAAAAAAGGGTTATAACTATCTCCTAATTAATGAATATAACTGAGATATAGGGATAGGCCCTTTATCACAATTTCATAAATTATTTTAGTCATATTTGTGAATGTACAAACTATTCAAAAGACCTTTTGAATTAACAGTTTTCAATAATTTGAGATCTTTTAATACTAAAGTGTGTTTAGTGTTTAGAATGTGTTCTGCAACACCAGATTTTTCAGGTCTTTGAAATTTTATATGGCTAATATGTTCATTAAATCTAGTTAATATTTTTTTTTTTTTTTGGCCAATATAAATTTTACTACATGAATTACAATTTATTTTATAAATCCCAGATTTATCTATCATCTTTATTTTATCTTTTGGGTTACCTAATACATAGATTTAAATGTGAGTTGGCCAAAATTAAAGAAATCGCTAAAATTAATGGATATGATCCTAAAATAATAGATAACATATTGAGAAAACAAAAATTTTAAAAGTTTAGAAACCACTCTACTACCTTAATAACACAAAAAGAAAATATTAAAAATCAATTCATTAGCCTACCATTCGATATGGATTTAACAAAAAGTTTAGAAAAAGTTTTTAAACAGGTAAATTTAAAAGTAGCTTTCAAAAGCTTAAATAGCTTAAAACATGTATTAGGTAGCCCAAAAGATAAAATAAAGATGATAGATAAATCTGGGATTTATAAAATAAATTGTAATTCATGTAGTAAAATTTATATTGGCCAAACAAAAAGAAAAATATTAACCAGATTTAATGAATATATTAGCCATATAAAATTTAAAAGACCTGAAAAATCTAATGTTGCAGAACACATTCTAAACACTAAACACACTCTAGAATTAAATGATCTCAAATTATTGAAAACTGTTAATTCAAAAGGTCTTTTGAATAGTTTTAAAAATTTGTACATTCACAAATATGACGAAAATAATTTATTAAATTGTGATAAAGGGCCTATCCCTAAATCTCAGTTGTAGTCATTAATTAGGAGATAGTTATAACCTTTTTTGTTAATAAATAATATTATTGTTTTTTAGTAAAATTGAAATAGTTGTAACGGTAACTCTTCACCACGGGAGTTGAAAGACTGGACCAAGTTGCAGAGGGGGAATTTACTGCAACGTGATGGGTCGGAGTAGTTTTTTAAAATAAGGGGCGTGGCGAAGTAGTTACCGGTTTATGCCTATATATTTGTTGTATTATGCTGTTTAAAGTTAGTTGTATTTTTTAAATACCTCTGAAGATGATTGCTGGGCAATGGAAATGTACATAAGGTTTAAAATAAAAGTTATTTGTGGTTTAGAGGTTTATTTATTTAAAAATAAATTTTAAAAAGTTGATGTCTCTGTCGGATTCAAACTGAATGAATACATGTTTGAAATGCAGCACTGAGCCAACTTGCCCATAGGTAGAATTTTATTACTTAAAGATGCATATGAAATTATAAGAGAAAGGTTCCTTGGAATAAAAAATGAAGCATTACAAGAGATGGAAAGAATAAGAAATTATAGACCACCATCAGCTTCATAAATTAGAAACAATAAAAGCGAATAAAGAGTAACTAACAAAAATAATAATCCAGCATGATAAGAGATGAAAATGAAAAATTGCAAGAAAATATGCTTTCTATTTTGTCACTTAATGTTGTGATTCTGTCTTATGTATAAACATATTTATATTAACTGTAATTATAAATTGAAAAGTAACTAAAATAATTTTTTTTCTTTGTTGGTTTCAATAGGAATTTACCTTAAGCTTTTTTTTATATTACTTGCATTCACCTTGAATAGGCATACAATATTATTTGACATATACCTACCCTTGAAATAACTTTTATATACTTTACTTAAGTAGCCTTTTTTCAAATACAACGCATTCATCTAATTGGTTTTATTTTATTTATTGTTATTAGCTTTAGTTTTTATTACATATCTATTATTATAGTGTACTTTTTGACATAGCCTATTTGGTTCAAGATGGCCGATCGTTATTTGTTGGTCGGGGGTGGAGCTTACCTCATGCCTATATATAGTGACCGTAGAGAACGATTGGTATCACTCTAGTTTGTAACTTCCTGTTTGCTAGATTGTATTTTTGTAATAAGACCCTCTGATGATGATGACATGGTCATCGAAAAGTATATAAGGGTTTAATCATACGTAACTTGTTTTATTTGTTATTTTTATTATTTTTGTGGTATTGGGGTTCTTTTCAATATTTTCATTGTAATATATTGTACCACTGTGCTCTGGATGTTGTATATGTAAGTACATATTTACTATACATACTGTTCAATTAATTTAACTTCTAAAATCAGTAATTAAATTTTAAATCTATTTTACTGCTAATAAACTTCATTTTTAAGTAATTTTTTGCTGATTTGAATTATACCATTGACGTTTTGAACATTTTGCGGATTATCCGTGAAATTGGCTTATCCGCGGTTGTTGTGCCACCCAATCTCGTGGATATATATATATATATGTCTTTTCTTTTTCTCTTTTTTGATTGACAAAGATCATTGTGTGATCGAAATATTTCAATAGTGTGATAAGTTATTTACAAACTTCCCTATAGTAGTACTTACTTATATTTGTTGAGTATACGTACACACATACTCAATACACAATTACATTACAACTTACACACACTTTTTGACATCATAACTCCTAATACTCACAAAATACACCCACACCACAGTAATATCCCACCCCACCCTAATACCCTAACTTACGAAAACCTTGAGATCAGTTACAGTCTGAGTTGACAATGGGACACATTTTCTGAAACAGCCGTCCTCAACAAATATAAGTAAGTGCTACTATAGGGAAGTTTGTAAATATTTACAAGTGTTTAGTGAAAAATATGGTATCGAGGGTTTGGCAAGAGAGAATAGCATTTTGAATATCATACTCTGATAAAACCAATAAATTCTGATAAAGAGTGACCTTGTTTCAAACCAAATTTTTCACTTAAAAGAAGGCTGTTGGTTCACATGTGCCAAACAAGATGGCAAATTATCACACTTACCAATACTATGCATAAAACACTTGTGAGGGAGATTGGTTGAATATAATTACTTTTCACATCAACCCTGCTTCTACCACCTTCATGACCTTAGTGGTAAAACTATAACAAACACACACACACACACACACACATACATACACACACACACACACACACACACACACACACACACACACACACACACACACACACACACATCTTTTGAGAAAGAAAAATTTGCATGCCTAAAACTGTTAACATTTAAAGCAGGGCCAAGGGTTTAGGATCGTAGGCTTCTCTGGGCCCTGACGGTTTCAAGTAATCTGCATGTATAAAACCGAGTACAGGTAGTATTCCAAGCATCAGTTTCAAGACATGGGAATTGTTTTATTGCTACTGATCATACAAGCTATATGGTAGTAACTTTATAACAAACTTAACTACTAGCTCTATATTTATTTATTTATTTTTATACTCATGTCTAAGAAACAACACATTACAACACTGTTACAGATGTCCAAAGTTGTGTAGAATTGTACAGACTCTTGAATTTTCTCAAGAAAAAACACCATCTTCAGTCCATGGGAGGAGTTACAAGTTTTTTTCTGAGGGGGCACAAGATTGCCCTGAAGGGTATCAAATGTGGTCCAGAAGTACTCCTCCAAAAAAATAGAGAACATTTAAAAGCTTGTCGACATTGAGCCAGTGTCAAAAAACTTACATTTTAAGGTAAATGTTTTAAACTACTTTTTTTATTGGTAAGATAAGGTGTGGTATTCAACGATATGTTTCTCATAGAACACAAATTTGCAGCTTTTAGACTTATAGTTTACAAAATTTTTTATTTTTTGTCAAACTTTGCAGAGTCATTAGTTCAAAAATATTCCTAAACTTTCATTTTGAACATCATGACTTACAAGATTAAAATAAAGTTTATATTTTTGTTTGAAATTATAGTCATATTTTGAAAATAACTCGCATGCCATCAAAACGACAACTGATACTGCCGAGTATGTTTCTTATCAGTACTATTATTATTTTTGTACTATTTTAATGAGTTTATTGTAAGCTTTTGATTATAAAAAGATAATACACTTGTCCAAAAAGTTAGGGGGGGGGGCAAATCCTCTCCTTGCCCCCTGAACTTTCGTCCATGTTTCAGCCTTAAACTTTGTATCACTGTCCATTTCAGTATAGATCTATAGTTACAATGGTAACTTTATTAAGAAGGAAAGTTAGATCCAATATACACCAACCTCAACAGTTTTATTTATTAAAAATTTTGTAGCTGGCACTAATAATATTTTTTCAGACTATTTATTTATTGCCATTATTATTATTTTTTTTTTAATGACAGAAGTTAACATTCAAACACTTGCTTAGAGCGGTAAGGAACTATCATATATATTTTATATTCATTTATGTTCCTAGATGCAAATCAAGAATTCAAGATTTTTGACTATACAGTAACAAAAATAATTCCCTTAAACATAGGAAGAATTCTTCATTTTTTGTGGGTATGATTTTCATTTTTTAACACTGATCCTAATACTAAAGTTCATAACTTTCCATGAAAATTATCAGTTATAAAGAACCCAAACATAAGTTGCTACATTTCGGTTGCAATTTCATACAATTATTTTCTATATACACTTTCATTAATCTAAGGGAAGGGGAAACCTGTTATTTATGTAAATAAAGTATTGTAACAGACTGTAAATATAGTAAATACACTTTGTGATTACCGATATAATACGACAAATTTTGTGTAATAAAAAATGTTAAACAAATAATCATGATAAAAAATGTAAATAATTAGCAGATAACACAACTATCCAACATTTAACACTGGTATTATAGAAAATAATGACAAATATAAATAATATTAAATTAATTAGCTGGATGTAATAACTCATAATCAGAATTTAGTACGTAATTTATGGTTTTAGCATTTATTGAAAGCATTAATATAAAGAACAATATATATATATATATATATATATATATATATATATATATATTTATGTATTATGTATTTCTTTATAACGAACTTCCAAAATATTCTAAGTAACAAATTTTCATGGTGTTCCTTGACATTTTAGAAATTAGTATTATAATATGCCTCTACTTTACGAATTAACGAAATATTTTCTCCAACTAAATAAAAGAAATGTTGTGCTGTACCGGAAACTCATTAAGGCGTTTCCAGGAAATTGTTTGTTTTCAGCAGGAAGGGCAGTGAAACCGAGAGGTTATCAGGTAATAGGAAATACAGTTCATTTAACAGCAGATACAGTACTGTACTGTTGTTTACTTTCTGTCCTGTTCCACTTGTACCATTTCGTTCATGCCGTGAGTTTGTCGAACTTTGACAAAATGTCAAAAAGATAGTGTTTAAGTGTTGAAGAAAAGGTGAACGCTATAAAAGAGGTTGATAAAGGTGCGAACAAGTTTGATCTTTCAAAAAAAAATTGGTATACCTCAGAGTTCAGGATTAGATTTTAAAACAAAGTAGTGCTTATGATTTACATGGAAAGAAAATTAAACTGTGTAGATATGACAATATCGATAATGCGATGATAAAATGGATTACCGGTAATGCACAAGAAAAATCTTCCATCGTCAGGGACACTAATTAAAGAAAAAGCTTTGTAATTTGCTGCATCATTAGGACACAGTGACTTTCACGCAACTAACGGTTGGATAGAAAAATTTTTAAAAAAGGCAAACCATCATTCAAAAAGTCTTTTCGGGAGAAAGCGCAAGTGTTGATATTGGTAATTGTGAATTTTGGAAGGAAAATGTGTTGAACAAAATTTTAAATGATTATGCATCGAAAGACATATTAAACTCATGACACTGGTCTGTTTATTTAAGTTTTTACCTAATAAGGCACTGACTTTTATGGCCAGACCCTGTTTTAGAGGAAATGCAAGCAAAGAAAAAATTACAATATTAGTGGCAACTAACGCATTAGGAACAGAAAAATTCAAATTGCTTGTAATTGGCAAAAGCAAATCTCCATGATGTTTCCGAAGCATTAATCTGTTTTCAGAAGTTGAGAAAGCATTTAATAAAAAGACGTCAATGACAAGCGAAATTTTTATTGAATGGGTGCTAAAGCTGGACAAGCAGATTTCCAATGAGAAAAGAAAAATTGCATTTTTCATAGACAACTGCCTTGCACATCCCCACAACATTAATTCTATACTAAAGAATGTGAATGTGGTTTTCTCTCCACCAAATGTAACCTCAACACTTTAATCCCTAGATCAGGGATTGTAAAAAATTTGAAGTTACACTGAGGAAAGATAGTTTTTAAAAATATTGTGACTAATAGAGAACAATGAAGCCATAACCAAACACGTGAATCTAAGACAGTGCATTGTTGAATTGGCAAAACGTGGACAAATGACATATAGAAAACAACAGTTTTTAATTGTTTCTCTAAAGCTGGATTCAATTCGGTCACATATTAAGAGAATGAGGATAACATGGAATTAAGTGAATTAAAAAGCAATGGCATTTTCTGAAACATTCAGGAAACGTAGATTGTTTCCTCTTGAACATTTTATTTGCGTAGACAAGTTGTTGTTTGAAATTTTTCAAAGACATACTCCACAGCTTCCAGATGACAAACCCAAATGAACTTTTAAAAAGAAAATTATGACAACTAAGACAATGACTTGGCGATGAACATGAAGAGAACCCTACAGACAATGAAGTTTATAAGCTTCCAAAATCATCAAGGGAGGATTTCAAATAAAAGATGGTGTACCAGACAACATTTTTGATTGTCTGAATAAATGTGAAATACTCATTGAACATGATATTTTATTTAAATGCAAAGTGCAAAAAAAAATTACTTACTTTTTCAAGTAAAACTTCAAACACTAGAAACGAATGAAAACATCTTATTTTAATAATTTGTGTTTCATTTAATGTTTTTTTCTCTGATTATGACTTGTGTAAAATGAATTAATGTACCGAGTGTCGCTCAATTAAAATTTAGTTCTGTAGGCTCGAGTTGTGCTTCTTGGAAATGTTTTTTCTCTGATTATGACTTGTGTAGTGTATAGTACAGTTTCTGTGGAGTGTGTACTGTATTTAAATTAATAAAGACAGTTAATGAATTAATGTACCGAGTGTCGCTCGATTAAAATTTAGTTCTGTAGGTTCGAGTTATGCTTCTTGGAAATTATTTACATTATTAAGTACACTTATTTATTACCATATTTATACAATATTTTTCCATTAGATTACTCATAATAAATGATGAAATATTTTTATATTTCAACTACATAAATCTTGAAACACTAAATTGAATCATTATAAAGTTCTTCCATCTTAACGTTGACTTATTACCTTACAAATGCCCGCGATATTATACTGTGTTGGGTTTGTGACTACCTGTGTGATCTTATATTACACTAAGACAAGGCAGGAGTATTTTTGGCAAGATGCCTTTACATTAATAAATACCTCAATTGAACGAATTTTTTATCTGGATAATCGATTTCGTTATATAGAAGGTCAACTGTGTATGTGTGTATGTATGTATGTATGTATGTATGTATATGTGTGTGTGTGTGTGTGTGTGTGTGTGTGTGTGTGTGTATGAATAATGTTCTCTTCTACAGTATTATAGGGCTATGAACTATACTTAAATATCGAAATCTTGTTGCTGTTCATGACGAGCTGGTAGTTAATAACTTATTACACTTTGGTATTACTTGCGACCAGACTTTTTGTTAACTTAAGTTGTTAAATTGTTAACTTACACTTGGAGGAAACGTTTTCGTCTTACGACTTCATCAGCCTCAAATTTTTGCCGCTAGGATTGCTGCAGTTGTGCTTTTTTGGTACCAATTTTTTGAAAGTTAGAAGTGATGTGATAGAAGAGTATGTGTGATCTGTGTCGTGTTTGTTCATTTAGGATGTCATTTTTATGTGTGTTGCTATGTCTGTATATTTCATATTGTTCTAGTGTGTTTAATTTATGGCCTTTGTTGCAACAATACCAAAGTGTGATAATTTATACTTAAATAATACTGCATTTTCGTTAAAAATTATGAAATACAAATAGTGATGAAAACACGCATTTAGTTAATACTGAACATACCGTACATACCTTAATAATATTGCATATTATTGTTGGGTAGTTAAATAACTTTGAATTTCCTTTTGTACAAATTTTGATGTAGATTCTTCGGAAAGATGTTCACGATTGTTAAGAGACTGGAAAATTTCATCAGATACTATGAATTGAAGTCCGCGACGAATCGTTTCAAATGCTGCCGTCATTTCTTTCTTGGAAGGTTTATTAACTTCTACATCTTCTGTCTCGGTGCCCTCATCTTCAACTTCAGTATTTATTAAAGAACTTAAAATATCATCATCTGTTGGATATTAAGATACAATAACGTCTTCATCCACCCTTAAAAATTCGTTTAGCGAAACATTGTTGTTGATCGTGCCTGCCGATTGTAAATGCTCCCAACATTCCTCAATTTGCGGCAGTACATTACTTTCTTCCACAACAGCTCTTTCAGAGAAGCCGTCTTTTAAAAAACAATTTCTTATCGTCGATTCCACATCATTTTGCCACACCTTTACTAATTGTGATATACACAGCCTGAGGTTGATAACATTTTCAAAAGGTATGTCATTTTCCAATGCAAGAATAAGTCTCTTAAGAACCTGTTTTCTATAACACATTTTAAGAGTTTTAATGACGCCTCGGTCCATCGGTTGTAGTTTCGAGGTGGTATTTGGAGGGAAAAAAACAAGCTTCACATTCACCAACTTTTTTGAGACAGAAGATGAATGTGCAAGGCAATTGTCCACAAAAAGAACGACTTTTCTCTTTTGCTTAATCATTACTTCGTCAAATTTCAATATCCATCTCTCAAAAATTTCACTTGTCATCCATGATTTTTTATTGCATTCATAGTCAAATTCTAACGACTTCACTCCTTTAAGACATCTTGGCTGCTTGCTTTTCCCAATGACCAAAATTTTACATTTTTCTTTTCCAGACATATTAGCACATACCACAGCAGTAACTCGCTCTTTGCTGTGTTTACCTCCAAAGCATTTATCATTTTTAAAGGTTAGCGTCTTATTTGGTAAACACTTGAAAAAAAGGCCAGTTTCATCCATATTAAAAATATTGTCAGGCTCATACTCTTGTACAATTAATTTTAAAATTGTAGCTTTCCACTGGCTACAATCTGCTTCGGATATACATCCGCTTTCTCCCTAAATAACCTTTTCTACAATTTCATGGCGCTTCTTAAATTTGTCTAGCCATCCCGAACTTGCTTGGAACTCTTTGTGTCCTAATCTTTCCGCGTATTCAATTGCCTTTTCTTTTATCAGAGGTCCTGGAACAGGCATGTTTTTATCTCGTACCATTTTCACCCACTTGAGGACCGCCTCGTCAACATCATCGTATTTACATATTTTTGAACGTTTTCTGTCCCCTCCTACAGATTCATAACTTTTTAAAACAGATTCGCGATTTTTTATTATCGTCGACACTGTACTGGGTGGAACGCCAAACTTCTGCGCAACATCTTTTTTTCGTACTCCACTATCAACGTCTTTTAATAATTGTACCTTTCCCGCGACACACAAGGACTTTCTTTTGGACATAACGTCAACAAAAACTCAAAACCAAACTCAACAAAACTACAGTAATGTTACTAAACGTAACAAGCAGTCCACATTAAACGGTAAAAAAGAACACCAACTTACAGTAATCTTACAGCAAACCAGACCACGCACTAACCAATAACCGAATGACGAGACTTGTTCACATGAAATTCAATACATTACTGCACTCTGCCCTGAAAGAAATGAGTAAGAGTGTATGAGAGAGCCATTAGTCATGTTAGTCATGCCTAACCACCCGGACAAAGTCTTAACAGTTGTCAACATACTGTCACTTTGCTTTCTCTCTCTCTCAATGTTTCTGAATGAATAGTGTGTTACGGGAGGGCTACGTGACATCCAATAACACGTTTTGTTACACATTTTATTTTCAATACTTAAAAATAGATATGTGCAGTAGTTTTATTTTCTCTAAAATTAAGTTCGATATATAGAATTTCTTTTCTATATGCAAAAACATTTTTCTATTGAAATTTCAAGGGACTCGGAAATAATTCGATAAATAGAGAATTTCGATATATAGAGGTCCGACTGTATGTATATATATATATATATATATATATATATATATATATATATACATATAATTTGATTCCACTTTCACTTAAACTTCTAGTTTCTAACTAAAAACACTTGTACTTATGTTAGTATGTTACATATCTCCTAAAATGGCTATCCTCAATAATCAAAACAGTAAGTGCTACTACAGGCAATTGCCAGCGCGTGTACACACACACAATGTGAAAAACAAATTTAAATTAGGTTTTGATAAATAGTTTCATTATGAAAAACAAAAACAATGGTTTTAAAATAACGGAAACCAAGGGCAATTAATTTTTAAAATGGACTCATGAACTATTCACATAAATATGAAATACTGAGATTTACCAATTACTATAATCCTCATTTTATAGGATTAGAAGCCGTGAGGTAGTAATATTAATATATTGATTTTATTTTATAGCTCCAAAGGGATTTATGGTTATCAAACTATGTGGGTTCAAAGCCAAGGGCTAGTGATTTTAAAATGAATGCATAAACTATTCACATATTAATGAATATTTAAACAACGTGGCAGGAAGCAATATGGTCATATGTTTATGCATATATGCACACTTAGAACAAAAACAGTCAATGTCAAATATATTAGTTTTATTTTTTGCGACACTAAACTCAATGACTTAATACAGTAAAGCATATTGTTAGAGAAATAGATCCAAGCATTTGTTTTTTTACAATTCTGTATCATTTTCTGAATTATGAAGTTAGCAAATACTTCCTACGTTAGCTGGGAATGATCAGAGAGGATATAAATATCAAAGACGAAGAAAGCAAAATGAAATACAATTTTAAAACTATCATATATTTTGTTATGTACTGGTATGTTTTGTAATTCACTTTTATGTATTTATTGCACATAGTTTTTTTTACTTGGTAGATGAAAATACTTTTAGAATTATTATTATTTTTTTTGTATGTCAATGATCTATATACTTTATATAATTTTAAAATTTTAGATATCAATTTTAGTTTTGAAAAAATAAAAATTATAAGTGAAAAGCACATTTAGGTATTGCAAATAAAAACTAATGCTTATCACAGATTGAATCAATTCCATTTTTTTTTTACATGTTACTCAAAAAACACATTCTAAATAAGTGTTTTACTATTTTAAAACAAATTAAAACTATAGATTCCAATCTAAACACCCTAACTAAACTCCACAAAATAAATATCCCCATATGCCCCTTAATTACCCAGTGGCCCATCCAATCTTGCAAAATTTCTGGACAGAATCATCCAGAATCACATGAAAAATAATCACTGTTCAGTAAAAAAATAGTCTAAATTTAATTGAAAAGATACAAAATATAAAAATTCCACACAACTACAACCTATTTTCTTTTAATACCTCAACCTCTATAACAACATTTCAATTTCAGAAACCATTAATATGCTAAGAAACATGCTAGTGGACAACAATATTCCAGAAACACACATCATCAAAACAAAATGAATTACTTCGCAAAATTATTTCACTTATAATGGCATTGCTATACAAAAAAAAGATGTGCTATCTATGGATTCCCCTGTAGTTAACATCTTGACTAAAATATTCATACACTTTATCAAACAAAAGACAATTTCACAGAGCAATAAATACTCAGACTCAGACATCATTTACTGGTACTGAAATTGTCACATTATCCAAACAAATAAATGTCAAAAACATATTCAGTATATTTAAAACATCTCAATTCCAAATACTCTAAGCTAACATACACTATTGTAATAGATTAATATATACACTATCTGTTACAAAAACACTTCTTTAAAATTCTTTGACCTAACCATTACACATATAAACAAACACACACACAAACACACACAAATTTAACATATACAGCAAACCCACAAACACTAATACCACTATACATAATTTTTCAAACCATTCTCACCAACACAAACTAGCAACTTATAACACCATGATCTATCACCTATTAAAACACCCTTATAAAAACAATATCATCACCAATATTAACTATAAATAATGTGGCCATAATTGTGTATGATTGGGACAATCGAGTTCGAAACAGGATATATGGGCAACCTAACCATAGTACATATATCACAAACCAATGGATACAGAACATTAGTGATTGTTGTAGCTATATCACTGCGTGTAAACTCACAAAATATTTAACACTACCAAACGGATCATCTAAAACCCATAAATTAAACAACATATTTTTTAACTGTAATATTAAAAAAGCTTATTCCACATAGAACATCCTCAACACAACATTAAAACAACGTTTACAACTCTGCTGGTATATACAAATAACTTTCAGTTCATGTCCCAGTTTCTAGATAGGGCAAACATGATGTTACACAAGTTACCAAAAACAAATAAAAGAACTCCCAAACAAAAACACTCAATCAAACATCAATGAACCCCTCATATTTACAAACCACAACTACACAAACATAACATGAAATCTATGAATTCTACAAACAAAAACTGAATAAAAACAGTTGACTACATAACTAAACAACACAAAATATACAAACCTTTCAAGCTCTATCAACACACATACTTAGCACCCAAATAAATGATTATACCTCACATACACTTTTTGACATCATAACTCCAAAAACTCTCTCAAAAATCACCAAATAACCTTATCCTAACCCCAGCCTCCCCTCCACACCTAACCTAACAAGAGGTCAGTTACAGTCTGAGTTGACAATGGAATATATCTTCCAAAACGACCAAATTTCTAATGACTCAAAATAAAATATTCATTTAGAAACTAACTTTAAAAGAATTGAATAATGCTTCATACAGTCCAAAAATGAATATTTATTTATAAAAAATGTTGAGAATTTACTTAAAAATTTCAAGAAAACCATTTTTAAAAGAATTGAAAACTTTAAAAATTTAGCACCTATAAGCATAAATTTATAATTGGTGTAGTTAAAACAGATTTTCTGTTTTTTTTATTTGATGTATATTTTACTGCATGTAAATGTATCATTTGAAAATAGTTTTTTTTAGGTTCACTGAGAGCTTTCACAGCCAAAATAGACCTTTTCACAACTTTAGTTATTTTTTTAGTGTGGGGAGTAGAATAGATAAGTGCACTTGATTAAGAATTTAAATCTATCCTATTTCTTCAGGGACATGAGCAAGATCTGAATGTTGATGACATGCCATTTTTTTTCTTAAGAGGTCTGATGCTATGATCCAAGATATAAAAACTCCATTCACAGTATCATGTTTAAAAATTTAGTTTATATTTTGCCTTTTTTGCATTTTTCCTGTTTTTCATTTTTGCAGCGTTTTTCTTATATTTTGGTATTTTGTGATAATTTTTTAGAGAAATTTGACTTTTTTGGTAATTTTTGTTAATTTAGTTACAATGTCATGTTATTTTACAAGACTACGTCACTCGGTGTCGTTACGATAAATTTTTAACTTATTTTACTAATATAAAGTAATTCATGCAATATTTCGACAAATTTTATTTTGCTAGTGTGGTCATGTAAATATTTTTTCTGTATTCAAGATTGGATTGGTAACAGTACACTTGTTATCATTAAAAACCACTTAATAGCGAATAGAATATTACCTGCTGTCACCAGGAAAAACAGGTAGACCTGTTGTGACCTTGAAACAGTTCTTAGTTTCAATGGTTTGCAGTCTGTAGTGGCATTTCAGTATCACTTTAAGGATGCATAAAATTAAACCGAGTATATCAGCCTAATTAAAACAGTACAATGTGATTTGTACTGATAGTACCATACCGTAATGTAAACTGTGTGACAAAGTAGCAGCTGAAAGGGGATTAATATTACAACAGCGTGCGAAAAACATGGCAATGTTTCTGCAGTGTCTATCAAATAAAACTATAATTCAACGCTTGCTGCCTTCAGTTTCTTTAATATCTATCAAGTCCTGTGACTTCACCAAAGAATTATGTAATGTATTTGATGAGCATTCCACTATATAAAACTTAGTAATCCAAAATTCAGTAAATTTTTTGAAAATTGTACAAATAAAGAATTACTAGATAAGTCAATTCAATGAACAAATTATTCGTAACAACCACTTATAGAAACAATGGATAAAATAAGAAACAGTACTCTTGAGAAAAAGTTATGGGTATTAGTCGACAATACTACAGATGCTATGTAGTCGAACTACAGATGTTATATTAGTGAATACGCCAAGAGAAATATTTTGTTGATGACTGAAGTGTTGGATAATGTCAATCACTCTACAAACTCAAAGCTGTATGACAATCCTATCCATTTTCTGTTGCCTGAGGACATCAAATACAACAATGGACTTCTATTTTAAACGGACACAGCTAATCCATTGATGGCTCTCTTCCATAAAATGGTCCATGTCACATGTCTGGCCCATAGACTACACAGAGTTTGTGAAGAAGTGTGAGCAAAGTATCCAGATATAGCCAAGCTTGTAGCAAATGTTATGAAAGTCTTATTAAAAAGGACCCTCACACATTTCAAAGCTGATGCTCTGGGCTTAAAATTACCATCAAAACCAATCATTGCGCTGGGGCACTTGGATTAAAGTATGCTTATGATATTGTGAACAGTCCAAGTTAGTGAAATTTTATAGTACTGTGTTTCGACTTGGAAGATGCTGATTCAATTACATTGGGTACATCAATGGCAGATTCCATTTCATTAATACAAAAGGTATTAACTGCTGACAACTGTAGTACCTTTAGAGGTATTAAGAGGCCTTTACTGTTTATTTATTCAATTTGTGCTTTAACTTTTATTTTTAAAAACAATTTTCAAGCTATCACAATTTATAAGATAATTGTTTTCAATTTAGAATGCATTTTTTTAAATTTTAGGTAATTTAATAACAATTTTTTTCCAATATTAAGAGCATTTTTTTACTTTTTACCTCATTAACATTCAAACCCTAGTCATGGAAAACATATCTTATTTGCCTACATACTGTTCGGTCTTAATGTACCGTTAGAGCATTTCGATTTTTTAGATTTAAGCTTCAATAGGCACATCAAATATAGAAAGCTAAAACCGAGTTTTGTAATACATAAGAAGTATTATCAAACATTGAATAAATATATAAAATATGAGAAATGTTGTAGGGTGATACAGAGGAGGAAACAAAGACTGAGGATGTGGTATATAGTTTGACATTGACAGGACAAGGGATGACTATTTTGAAGGCGTTATAGAAGAGGAAGCATTACCTTTCACAATTTTTAATATACAAACAAATTAAAAATGAGTGGTTGTAAAGAGGGGGGTGAAGTTGATCGCCTGCACGTGGTGCCCCCTGCTCTCGACTGAACGATCAACACAAGGTTCGCCTTTAAGCTCGCTGACCAGATACTAGAGAACCTTAACCAAATGACATCATTGTCTGCAAACGGCCCTTCTCAGGGCCCTGACATGAGCCTCCGAATATTATATTGGAACGCAGGAGGTCTTAATGATACAAAATTCTTACAATTCAAACGAAACGTCGTAAAACTCGACATGGACGCATTTTTTATAGTAGAAGTGGGAGCTGCGACTGAATTCGCTGAATTCTACAAAATTCTAAATTATACAAGATATACTCTACCACGATCAAGACAAGTGGCTTCAGGCATTTTGATTGGGGTTAGAAGTGCACTCCGAGCCAAATTTGAGATATTGAACGAAATGCAAGCCAGTGACAAGGCTGAAGTGGTGCTGCTGCGGATCTGGAAAAGTGGAAAGAGTTACAACATTGTTAACTTGTACAACCCCCCTGGAAATATATTGTCGACAGCAAAAATAGAAGACACTCTCCAACCAAACACTATCCTTGTAGGTGACTTCAATAGCCCCTCAACTAGATGGGGTTATAGCGCAACAACTCTATCTGGACGAAAAATAGAAGATATGATCGATGAAGGCCTGCTTGAAGTAAAGCAAACTCCCCCTACATTTCTTTCTTACGCTGGGCAGAGCACTCGCCCTGACTTAGTGCTTGTTAGTCCTAACATAGTACTTAAAACGCAAGTCAAACTCCTAGAGGATGCAGCGGGATGTGGACATCGAGCTATTTACGTAAAAATTGATACTGGGAAACTCTGCTATATACCACAACGGGCCCCAAGATGGAATTTTAGGAAGGCGGATTGGAACCAGTATAGAACAATCACAAATGAAGGACTTTCAGACCAACTAAGTCACCAAACGCCCGAACTTGCTGTGGAAGCCTTCAACAGGACCATCCTCAAATGTGCCCACAAATGCATACCAAGAGGGCAGGTGAAAACTTTCCGCCCCTTCTGGAGCACCAAACTTGGCTCACTAAAACAAGCACGCAATGTAGCAAGGAAAAAAGCAGAAAGAACTGGTAGCCTTGCTGACTGTGTCTCACTCAGGAAGTCCCAGGCTGTGCTACAGAGGGAAATAAAACAGTCAAAGAGATCTGCCTTTCGTAGCTTTCTGAGCACAATGGACTTTCGTAGAGATGGAATAAAGGCACATCGTTTCATCTCTCGACTAGAAAATGATTCCGCTCCAACAGAACAGGAACCCTTCAGGACTGGTGACAGAATGTATTGTGAACCCGAAGACATCGCCAACCTTTTCTGCAAACACTATGCAAATATCAGCAGAGTCCTCAGACCAAGAGCTGCATTTAGATTCCTGCTGAAGAAACCGCTACCTAGTTGCACTACTGCCGCTGACCTTGATATTTGCATGAGAAAATTTACGATCTCAGAGCTAGAACAAGCGCTTCATAATACTAAAATAAATAAAGCTGCAGGGATAGACCAGATTTTCTCTGAAATGCTGAAGAACCTGGGAGGCACTGCTAAAGAGGCGCTCCTCAAAATAATAAACCTGACATGGAGCAAACACATTCCACAGCAGTGGAGGAAAGGTGAGATAATTCCAATCCTGAAAAAGGGCAAACCCGCTAGCGACACAAGTAGTTATCGACCAATTACACTTACTAGCGCCGCATGCAAAGTAGCAGAAAGGATGGTTGCAACCCGCCTGCACAAATTCTTCGAATTACATAATGTCATTGACGATGCACAAGCGGGATTTAGGACAAAGCGCAGCACAATGGACCATGTTGTTTATTTCTCCCAATGCATAAAGGATGGTTACAATCGTAGAATGTCTTCTTTGGCGGTCCTGGTGGACCTGAAAAATGCATTCGACACAGTATGGAGACAAATGCTAATACATAAACTATCACAGAGTGGAGTAACTGGCAATCTGTTTGCATGGATTAGGTCCTTTCTTTCTCAGAGACTAATCAGAACACGCTTTGCGGGTGCTACATCCAAATATCGTCTTCAGCGGCAGGGCTTACCACAGGGAGCGGTCCTAAGTTGTGGTCTTTTTAATCTGATGATCAACGACATCCTTGAGGCTGTAAAGAGTGTTCCGGGGGTGGAAGCCCTGCTATATGCCGATGATTTAATTATGTGGGCTACCAGTAGCAACATCAAGTCTCTGGAAAATACTCTTAACGCTGCCCTATCAAAACTTGAACAATGGGCAAATGAAAATGCTATGGCAGTAAATCACTCAAAGACTACATTCCAGCTCTTCTCTCTGTCCACCAAACGCCAACATTTAATCTTAAAATACAAGGATAACGTTCTTGAAGAACACAACATCTCTAAATACTTGGGAGTCTCAATAGACCGAAAACTAACCTGGAAACCGCATATAGAATACTGTGCCCTGAGAGCTATAAAGAGAACAAAAATATTAAAACGACTTACGGCCACTACTTGGGGTGCAAATCAGGATGTCCTTGTTGCAGCTTATAAGAGTTATGTCAGGCCGATCCTCGAATATGGAGCTGAGGCAACTATTACAGCATCAAATGCAGGTTCGCACAAATTAGAGATCACCCAGAACATTGCCCTTCGAGTTATAACAGGGGCCCCAAAATCTACCCCTGTTGCTGCAATGGAGGCCCAAACCCAAATCGAACCTATGCTGGCTAGAAGAAACAAACTAACACTCAATTTTTGGGAGCGGTACAAGAGGACATACAGTCATCGCTGGACATATTACAGGCATGCGACCGAAAGGCTAAAAACCCAAAAAACATCACTATCAACGTACAACGATCTCCTGAATAAATACAATATTCAGCCGGGAGTACCAGCTAAACCGGTTCAACATTTGACTTTTAACAACCTACCACCAGCTAGTCTGAAACTGCAAAACCATAATGCCTCAAAAAGTCAATCAAATCCCTCAGAGCTGAGGGCAGCAGCCCTTGAAACTATTAATTCTAACTTCCCGCCAGATGACTGGCTACACATCTACACAGACGGATCATCAGCAAGCGGTGGAACAGGAGCTGGGTTCCACAGCCGATTATTCGAAGGGGCTGTGGCAGTCGGCAGTAGCCAGAGCAATTATGATGGGGAGGTTGAAGCTATCTTGGCAGCATCCATTGAACTTTCAAAAATCAAAGGGACCTATAAGGCTGTATTTCTTGTGGACTCTATGGCAGCAATACAGGGTGTCACTAGCAACAGACAAGTGGAATGCCACCGAACATTGTCCTGTAGAAAGCAACTAGACTCCCTTCAGGAGAAGGGTTGGCAAATTCACATTCAGTGGGTGCCAAGTCATGTCAATATAGAAGGAAACGAGAAAGCCGACACTCTCGCTAAACAGGGAGCTGCTTTACCGCAGCCACTTACCTCAACCTCTTTTCAATCGGTCAAAATACAGATAAACTCAGCTTTAAATCGCAGCACGAGAGAAAACCTAATCAGGGCCTCTCAAAACAAAAGCTGGGCTACACTCGTCACCGAAGGACCAATAAACCGTAGCCTTCCCCGCCGCACTGGTGTAGCACTGTTCCACCTGGCTACTGGCCACGACTACCTGGCGGCACACCTCCACAGGATTCATGTACTCCAATCGCCGGATTGCATGTTGTGTGGAAACGGAACCATGGATGCGGATCACCTCCCCACATGCACTTCCTTGGGCTACGTCCAGCCAGACAAAGAGGGACGTCTCTCTCGATTGTACTGGTCAGCGCGCCACCAAATGGCCCAGCAGCCAAGGGTGGGCGTTGGCTAGTAAGTAAGTAAGTAAGTGGTTGTAAAGACAATGGTATTATCATTTCCACATTAATATTTTCATCCATTACTAAAATACATCTTGAATGCAAACTAAGTTAGGCTCAATTCTCAACTTATTTTTGTTTTTTCATAAATGGTTTTCTTGAAATTATAAAATAAAGCATCAATAACTCTAAACATGTCAATTTTGGGACTGTATTAAAAATAATTGCTTTAAAGTTTGTTTATATAAAACATTTTAACTAGTTGTAATTCAAAATTATACTTTAGTGCTAATTCTGCTAATACCGGGTCTGGCAAAAATACCTCCTTTATTTGGAGAGGGTGCTGTGTGGGTTGTGGTGGAGGTGCAGAAGAGGAAAGGCCATAGATTGTAAGCAGTCTGTAAGCCACTTCCTTTGGTGCAATGGTGTGGTAAGCATCATGCGTTTGTCGTAGAGGAATATATTCGAAATGGTGGTTCTCAGATTACTGATCGTGCATTCAGCATTCAGGCTTCACTGACACTATTCTATTCAAGCCAGGAAAACTATTTGTGTTTGGGTACTGAACATTAGAGCAAGAGGGTCAGAACCCTGATGTTATAGTTTAGTGATCTGTTGTTAATTTTAGTGAGTATGATCCTTATTTTTTTTTAAAAAGATAGGTTTTTGATAAAAATTACAGTCACATGATCTAAGTTAAACTTGTAACTCTAAATTTGATACTAAAAAGAGGTAAAAGTCTTTTTAACAAGATTGAGCTACAACAAGATTGAACAGCAATCTCTAGTAATTTTAAGATAGTTATCTTCTTTCTTTATGAAGAGATATCTTTCTTTGCCTAGCCTCCGATGTCACCCGATTTACACCTTAAAAGCACATGGGACAAACATTGCCCCTTAACCCTGCAAGCTCTTAAGGAGGTAACATCTCATGCAGTAGTCAGCATACCTCCGGAAGTGACAAGACGAGCTATGGAAAACTTCAGGGAATGAGTTTGTAAATGTGGCAACAATGAAGGACACCATTTACCAAGAATAATTTTTAAAACCTAATACCGTAGAATGGCATAGTATTTGTTGTTCTTAAATTATGAATTTTGTTTTTTGTATACTTGTAAAAAGGCTTTTTGAAATGTGGATGGTCTTTTCGTACAGCTTTGAACTTGACAAAAGTTGGATCAAATTCGGATTTTTCATTTTTACTCATGTTACTTAAAAAAATTCATGCGGCCTGACCACTGAAAATAATCTAAAGTCGCCACTTATCATGACAGAGTTTATCCAATAATATTGTATGATTAACTATACGAAAATCTTTGGCCAGAACTAGAAATGCAACAATAATTAGTAAATTTTATCCAGTTTATAGAAGATAAAGTTAGTTATTGTTTTTACCTTTTTACCAACATTTTTCATGAAATTATATTTTTTTATGTAATTCCGTATTTTTCTTTTAATTTTAGAATTTATAAACCTAATTTTCTAAATTTTTTTTTTTCAAAAGCTATATTTTACATTATATGTATAAGCTAATGGCATTTTAAAGGGGAACCTGGCCTCTCTCTAAATAAATAAAATTGATCAATTTTATTATACATTTTTATATATGTTATTAAATTACATATATGTTACTAAGCTTGAGTCAGATAAATTTAGTTATTATTTACTACATTTATAAATGAATTCCTATAATATTATTCAAGTCAAAAACTGTTCTGTAAAAATTCAAAAGTAAAATGACTTTTTTTTGGTAGGAGAGTAAGGGCATCCCCCAAAATCAAGTCCTATATATGCCACTATTATAGGCCTGTAATTCAAAACAATATTTTTATTGTTTGTTTTATATCAACAACAATTAGAACATGAGGTCAAATTTCTTAATACTTAGATAATAACAGAACAAGAGGTACCACAATACGGTTAGAAAATAGTTTTAGTATTTGCTAACATCCCTAACATTTTGTCAGTACTAGGAATACTTAGATAATAACAGAACAAGAGGTACCACAATACGGTTAGAAAATAGTTTTAGTATTTGCTAACAGCCCTAACATTTTGTCAGTACTAGGAATACTTAGATAATAACAGAACAAGGTACCACAATACGGTTAGAAAATAGTTTTAGTATTTGCTAACAGCCCTAACATTTTGTCAGTACTAGGAATACTTAGATAATAACAGAACAAGAGGTACCACAATACGGTTAGAAAATAGTTTTAGTATTTGCTAACAGCCCTAACATTTTGTCAGTACTAGGAATACTTAGATAATAACAGAACAAGAGGTACCACAATACGGTTAGAAAATAGTTTTAGTATTTGCTAACAGCCCTAACATTTTGTCAGTACTAGGAATACTTAGATAATAACAGAATAAGAGGTACCACAATACGGTTAGAAAACAGTTTTAGTATTTGCTACATTTTGTCAGTACTAGGAATACTTAGATAATAACAGAACAAGAGGTACCATAATACGGTTAGAAAATAGTTTTAGTATTTGCTAACAGCCCTAACATTTTGTCAGTACTAGGAATACTTAGATAATAACAGAACAAGAGGTACCACAATACGGTTAGAAAACAGTTTTAGTATTTGCTACATTTTGTCAGTACTAGGAATACTTAGATAATAACAGAACAAGAGGTACCACAATACGGTTAGAAAATAGTTTTTGTATTTGCTAACAGCCCTAATATTTTGTCAGTACATGGAATACTTAGATAATAACAGAACAAGAGGTACCACAATACGGTTAGAGAATAGTTTTAGTATTTGCTAACAGCCCCAACATTTTGTCAGTACTAGGAATACTTAGATAATAACAGAACAAGAGGTACCACAATACGGTTAGAAAATAGTTTTAGTATTTGCTAACAGCCCTAACATTTTGTCAGTACTAGGAATACTTAGATAATAACAGAACAAGAGGTACCACAATACGGTTAGAAAATAGTTTTAGTATTTGCTAACAGCCCTAATATTTTGTCAGTACTAGGAATACTTAGGTAATAACAGAACAAGAGGTACCACAATACGGTTAGAAAATAGTTTTAGTATTTGCTAACAGCCCTAATATTTTGTCAGTACTAGGAATACTTAGATAATAACAGAACAAGAGGTACCACAATACGGTTAGAAAACAGTTTTAGTATTTGCTACATTTTGTCAGTACTAGGAATACTTAGATAATAACAGAACAAGAAGTACCACAATACGGTTAGAAAATAGTTTTAGTATTTGCTAACAGCCCTAACATTTTGTCAGTACTAGGAATACTTAGATAATAACAGAACAAGAGGTACCACAATACGGTTAGAAAATAGTTTTAGTATTTGCTAACAGCCCTAACATTTTGTCAGTACTAGGAATACTTAGATAATAACAGAACAAGAGGTACCACAATACGGTTTGAAAATAGTTTTAGTATTTGCTAACAGCCCTAACATTTTGTCAGTACTAGGAATACTTAGATAATAACAGAACAAGAGGTACCACAATACGGTTAGAAAATAGTTTTAGTATTTGCTAACAGCCCTAACATTTTGTCAGTACTAGGAATACTTAGATAATAACAGAACAAGAGGTACCACAATACGGTTAGAAAACAGTTTTAGTATTTGCTACATTTTGTCAGTACTAGGAATACTTAGATAATAACAGAACAAGAGGTACCACAATACGGTTAGAAAATAGTTTTAGTATTTGCTAACAGCCCTAACATTTTGTCAGTACTAGGAATACTTAGATAATAACAGAACAAGAGGTACCACAATACGGTTAGAAAACAGTTTTAGTATTTGCTACATTTTGTCAGTACTAGGAATACTTAGATAATAACAGAACAAGAGGTACCACAATACGGTTAGAAAATAGTTTTAGTATTTGCTAACATCCCTAACATTTTGTCAGTACTAGGAATACTTAGATAATAACAGACCAAGAGGTACCACAATACGGTTAGAAAATAGTTTTAGTATTTGCTAACAGCCCTAACATTTTGTCAGTACTAGGAATACTTAGATAATAACAGAACAAGGTACCACAATACGGTTAGAAAATAGTTTTAGTATTTGCTAACAGCCCTAACATTTTGTCAGTACTAGGAATACTTAGATAATAACAGAACAAGAGGTACCACAATACGGTTAGAAAATAGTTTTAGTATTTGCTAACAGCCCTAACATTTTGTCAGTACTAGGAATACTTAGATAATAACAGAACAAGAGGTACCACAATACGGTTAGAAAATAGTTTTAGTATTTGCTAACAGCCCTAACATTTTGTCAGTACTAGGAATACTTAGATAATAACAGAATAAGAGGTACCACAATACGGTTAGAAAACAGTTTTAGTATTTGCTACATTTTGTCAGTACTAGGAATACTTAGATAATAACAGAACAAGAGGTACCATAATACGGTTAGAAAATAGTTTTAGTATTTGCTAACAGCCCTAACATTTTGTCAGTACTAGGAATACTTAGATAATAACAGAACAAGAGGTACCACAATATGGTTAGAAAACAGTTTTAGTATTTGCTACATTTTGTCAGTACTAGGAATACTTAGATAATAACAGAACAAGAGGTACCACAATACGGTTAGAAAATAGTTTTTGTATTTGCTAACAGCCCTAATATTTTGTCAGTACATGGAATACTTAGATAATAACAGAACAAGAGGTACCACAATACGGTTAGAGAATAGTTTTAGTATTTGCTAACAGCCCCAACATTTTGTCAGTACTAGGAATACTTAGATAATAACAGAACAAGAGGTACCACAATACGGTTAGAAAATAGTTTTAGTATTTGCTAACAGCCCTAACATTTTGTCAGTACTAGGAATACTTAGATAATAACAGAACAAGAGGTACCACAATACGGTTAGAAAATAGTTTTAGTATTTGCTAACAGCCCTAATATTTTGTCAGTACTAGGAATACTTAGGTAATAACAGAACAAGAGGTACCACAATACGGTTAGAAAATAGTTTTAGTATTTGCTAACAGCCCTAATATTTTGTCAGTACTAGGAATACTTAGATAATAACAGAACAAGAGGTACCACAATACGGTTAGAAAACAGTTTAGTATTTGCTACATTTTGTCAGTACTAGGAATACTTAGATAATAACAGAACAAGAAGTACCACAATACGGTTAGAAAATAGTTTTAGTATTTGCTAACAGCCCTAACATTTTGTCAGTACTAGGAATACTTAGATAATAACAGAACAAGAGGTACCACAATACGGTTAGAAAATAGTTTTAGTATTTGCTAACAGCCCTAACATTTTGTCAGTACTAGGAATACTTAGATAATAACAGAACAAGAGGTACCACAATACGGTTAGAAAATAGTTTTAGTATTTGCTAACAGCCCTAACATTTTGTCAGTACTAGGAATACTTAGATAATAACAGAACAAGAGGTACCACAATACGGTTAGAAAATAGTTTTAGTATTTGCTAACAGCCCTAACATTTTGTCAGTACTAGGAATACTTAGATAATAACAGAACAAGAGGTACCACAATACGGTTAGAAAATAGTTTTAGTATTTGCTAACAGCCCTAACATTTTGTCAGTACTAGGAATACTTAGATAATAACAGAATAAGAGGTACCACAATACGGTTAGAAAACAGTTTTAGTATTTGCTACATTTTGTCAGTACTAGGAATACTTAGATAATAACAGAACAAGAGGTACCACAATACGGTTAGAAAATAGTTTTAGTATTTGCTAATAGCCCTAACATTTTGTCAGTACTAGGAAAACTTAGATAATAACAGAACAAGAGGTACCGCAATACGGTTAGAAAACAGTTTTAGTATTTGCTACATTTTGTCAGTACTAGGAATACTTAGATAATAACAGAACAAGAGGTACCATAATACGGTTAGAAAATAGTTTTAGTATTTGCTAACAGCCCTAACATTTTGTCAGTACTAGGAATACTTAGATAATAACAGAACAAGAGGTACCACAATACGGTTAGAAAACAGTTTTAGTATTTGCTACATTTTGTCAGTACTAGGAATACTTAGATAATAACAGAACAAGAGGTACCAAAATACGGTTAGAAAATAGTTTTTGTATTTGCTAACAGCCCTAATATTTTGTCAGTACATGGAATACTTAGATAATAACAGAACAAGAGGTACCACAATACGGTTAGAGAATAGTTTTAGTATTTGCTAACAGCCCCAACATTTTGTCAGTACTAGGAATACTTAGATAATAACAGAACAAGAGGTACCACAATACGGTTAGAAAATAGTTTTAGTATTTGCTAACAGCCCTAACATTTTGTCAGTACTAGGAATACTTAGATAATAACAGAACAAGAGGTACCACAATACGGTTAGAAAATAGTTTTAGTATTTGCTAACAGCCCTAATATTTTGTCAGTACTAGGAATACTTAGGTAATAACAGAACAAGAGGTACCACAATACGGTTAGAAAATAGTTTTAGTATTTGCTAACAGCCCTAATATTTTGTCAGTACTAGGAATACTTAGATAATAACAGAACAAGAGGTACCACAATACGGTTAGAAAACAGTTTTAGTATTTGCTACATTTTGTCAGTACTAGGAATACTTAGATAATAACAGAACAAGAAGTACCACAATACGGTTAGAAAATAGTTTTAGTATTTGCTAACAGCCCTAACATTTTGTCAGTACTAGGAATACTTAGATAATAACAGAACAAGAGGTACCACAATACGGTTAGAAAATAGTTTTAGTATTTGCTAACAGCCCTAACATTTTGTCAGTACTAGGAATACTTAGATAATAACAGAACAAGAGGTACCACAATACGGTTTGAAAATAGTTTTAGTATTTGCTAACAGCCCTAACATTTTGTCAGTACTAGGAATACTTAGATAATAACAGAACAAGAGGTACCACAATACGGTTAGAAAATAGTTTTAGTATTTGCTAACAGCCCTAACATTTTGTCAGTACTAGGAATACTTAGATAATAACAGAACAAGAGGTACCACAATACGGTTAGAAAACAGTTTTAGTATTTGCTACATTTTGTCAGTACTAGGAATACTTAGATAATAACAGAACAAAAGGTACCACAATACGGTTAGAAAATAGTTTTAGTATTTGCTAACAGCCCTAACATTTTGTCAGTACTAGGAATACTTAGATAATAACAGAACAAGAGGTACCACAATACGGTTAGAAAACAGTTTTAGTATTTGCTACATTTTGTCAGTACTAGGAATACTTAGATAATAACAGAACAAGAGGTACCACAATACGGTTAGAAAATAGTTTTAGTATTTGCTAACAGCCGTAATATTTTGTCAGTACTAGGAATACTTAGGTAATAACAGAACAAGAGGTACCACAATACGGTTAGAAAATAGTTTTAGTATTTGCTAACAGCCCTAACATTTTGTCAATACTAGGAATACTTAGATAATAACAGAACAAGAGGTACCACAATACGGTTAGAAAACAGTTTTAGTATTTGCTACATTTTGTCAGTACTAAGAATACTTAGATAATAACAGAACAAGAGGTACCACAATACGGTTAGAAAATAGTTTTAGTATTTGCTAACAGCCCTAACATTTTGTCAGTACTAGGAATACTTAGATAATAACAGAACAAGAGGTACCGCAATACGGTTAGAAAACAGTTATAGTATTTGCTACATTTTGTCAGTACTAGGAATACTTATATAATAACAGAACAAGAGGTACCATAATACGGTTAGAAAATAGTTTAAGTATTTGCTAACAGCCCTAACATTTTGTCAGTACTAGGAATACTTAGATAATAACAGAGCAAGAGGTACCACAATACGGTTAGAAAACAGTTTTAGTATTTGCTGCATTTTGTCAGTACTAGGAATACTTAGATAATAACAGAACAAGAGGTACCACAATACGGTTAGAAAATAGTTTTAGTATTTGCTAACAGCCCTAATATTTTGTCAGTACTAGGAATACTTAGATAATAACAGAACAAGAGGTACCACAATACGGTTAGAAAACAGTTTTAGTATTTGCTAACAGCCCTAACATTTTGTCAGTACTAGGAATACTTAGATAATAACAGAACAAGAGGTACCACAATACGGTTAGAAAACAGTTTTAGTATTTGCTACATTTTGTCAGTACTAGGAATACTTAGATAATAACAGAACAAGAGGTACCACAATACGGTTAGAAAATAGTTTTAGTATTTGCTAACAGCCCTAACATTTTGTCAGTACTAGGAATACTTAGATAATAACAGAACAAGAGGTACCACAATACGGTTAGAAAATAGTTTTAGTATTTGCTAACAGCCCTAACATTTTGTCAGTACTAGGAATACTTAGATAATAACAGAACAAGAGGTACCACAATACGGTTAGAAAATAGTTTTAGTATTTGCTAACAGCCCTAACATTTTGTCAGTACTAGGAATACTTAGATAATAACAGAACAAGAGGTACCACAATACGGTTCGAAAACAGTTTTAGTATTTGCTACATTTTGTCAGTACTAGGAATACTTAGATAATAACAGAACAAGAGGTACCACAATACGGTTAGAAAATAGTTTTAGTATTTGCTAACAGCCCTAACATTTTGTCAGTACTAGGAATACTTAGATAATAACAGAACAAGAGGTACCACAATACGGTTAGAAAACAGTTTTAGTATTTGCTACATTTTGTCAGTACTAGGAATACTTAGATAATAACAGAACAAGAGGTACCACAATACGGTTAGAAAATAGTTTTAGTATTTGCTAACAGCCGTAATATTTTGTCAGTACTAGGAATACTTAGGTAATAACAGAACAAGAGGTACCACAATACGGTTAGAAAATAGTTTTAGTATTTGCTAACAGCCCTAACATTTTGTCAATACTAGGAATACTTAGATAATAACAGAACAAGAGGTATCACAATACGGTTAGAAAACAGTTTTAGTATTTGCTACATTTTGTCAGTACTAAGAATACTTAGATAATAACAGAACAAGAGGTACCACAATACGGTTAGAAAATAGTTTTAGTATTTGCTAACAGCCCTAACATTTTGTCAGTACTAGGAATACTTAGATAATAACAGAACAAGAGGTACCGCAATACGGTTAGAAAACAGTTTTAGTATTTGCTACATTTTGTCAGTACTAGGAATACTTATATAATAACAGAACAAGAGGTACCACAATACGGTTAGAAAATAGTTTTAGTATTTGCTAACAGCCCTAACATTTTGTCAGTACTAGGAATACTTAGATAATAACAGAACAAGAGGTACCGCAATACGGTTAGAAAACAGTTTTAGTATTTGCTACATTTTGTCAGTACTAGGAATACTTATATAATAACAGAACAAGAGGTACCATAATACGGTTAGAAAATAGTTTAAGTATTTGCTAACAGCCCTAACATTTTGTCAGTACTAGGAATACTTAGATAATAACAGAACAAGAGGTACCACAATACGGTTAGAAAACAGTTTTAGTATTTGCTAACAGCCCTAACATTTTGTCAGTATTAGGAATACTTAGATAATAACAGAACAAGAGGTACCACAATACGGTTAGAAAACAGTTTTAGTATTTGCTACATTTTGTCAGTACAAGGAATACTTAGATAATAACTGAACAAGAGGTACCACAATACGGTTAGAAAATAGTTTTAGTATTTGCTAACAGCCCTAACATTTTGTCAGTACTAGGAATACTTAGATAATAACAGAACAAGAGGTACCACAATACGGTTAGAAAATAGTTTTAGTATTTGCTAACAGCCCTAACATTTTGTCAGTACTAGGAATACTTAGATAATAACAGAACAAGAGGTACCACAATACGGTTAGAAAATAGTTTTAGTATTTGCTAACAGCCCTAACATTTTGTCAGTACTAGGAATACTTAGATAATAACAGAACAAGAGGTACCACAATACGGTTAGAAAATAGTTTTAGTATTTGCTAACAGCCCTAACATTTTGTCAGTACTAGGAATACTTAGATAATAACAGAACAAGAGGTACCACAATACGGTTAGAAAATAGTTTTAGTATTTGCTAACAGCCCTAATATTTTGTCAGTACTAGGAATACTTAGGTAATAACAGAACAAGAGGTACCACAATACGGTTAGAAAATAGTTTTAGTATTTGCTAACAGCCCTAATATTTTGTCAGTACTAGGAATACTTAGATAATAACAGAACAAGAGGTACCACAATACGGTTAGAAAACAGTTTTAGTATTTGCTACATTTTGTCAGTACTAGGAATACTTAGATAATAACAGAACAAGAAGTACCACAATACGGTTAGAAAATAGTTTTAGTATTTGCTAACAGCCCTAACATTTTGTCAGTACTAGGAATACTTAGATAATAACAGAACAAGAGGTACCACAATACGGTTAGAAAATAGTTTTAGTATTTGCTAACAGCCCTAACATTTTGTCAGTACTAGGAATACTTAGATAATAACAGAACAAGAGGTACCACAATACGGTTAGAAAATAGTTTTAGTATTTGCTAACAGCCCTAACATTTTGTCAGTACTAGGAATACTTAGATAATAACAGAACAAGAGGTACCACAATACGGTTAGAAAATAGTTTTAGTATTTGCTAACAGCCCTAACATTTTGTCAGTACTAGGAATACTTAGATAATAACAGAACAAGAGGTACCACAATACGGTTAGAAAACAGTTTTAGTATTTGCTACATTTTGTCAGTACTAGGAATACTTAGATAATAACAGAACAAGAGGTACCACAATACGGTTAGAAAATAGTTTTAGTATTTGCTAACAGCCCTAACATTTTGTCAGTACTAGGAATACTTAGATAATAACAGAACAAGAGGTACCACAATACGGTTAGAAAACAGTTTTAGTATTTGCTACATTTTGTCAGTACTAGGAATACTTAGATAATAACAGAACAAGAGGTACCACAATACAGTTAGAAAATAGTTTTAGTATTTGCTAACAGCCGTAATATTTTGTCAGTACTAGGAATACTTAGGTAATAACAGAACAAGAGGTACCACAATACGGTTAGAAAATAGTTTTAGTATTTGCTAACAGCCCTAACATTTTGTCAATACTAGGAATACTTAGATAATAACAGAACAAGAGGTACCACAATACGGTTAGAAAACAGTTTTAGTATTTGCTACATTTTGTCAGTACTAGGAATACTTAGATAATAACAGAACAAGAGGTACCACAATACGGTTAGAAAATAGTTTTAGTATTTGCTAACAGCCCTAACATTTTGTCAGTACTAGGAATACTTAGATAATAACAGAACAAGAGGTACCACAATACGGTTAGAAAATAGTTTTAGTATTTGCTAACAGCCCTAACATTTTGTCAGTACTAGGATTACTTAGATAATAACAGAACAAGAGGTACCACAATACGGTTAGAAAATAGTTTTAGTATTTGCTAACAGCCCTAACATTTTGTCAGTACTAGGAATACTTAGATAATAACAGAACAAGAGGTACCACAATACGGTTAGAAAATAGTTTTAGTATTTGCTAACAGCCCTAACATTTTGTCAGTACTAGGAATACTTAGATAATAACAGAACAAGAGGTACCACAATACGGTTAGAAAATAGTTTTAGTATTTGCTAACAGCCCTAATATTTTGTCAGTACTAGGAATACTTAGGTAATAACAGAACAAGAGGTACCACAATACGGTTAGAAAATAGTTTTAGTATTTGCTAACAGCCCTAATATTTTGTCAGTACTAGGAATACTTAGATAATAACAGAACAAGAGGTACCACAATACGGTTAGAAAACAGTTTTAGTATTTGCTACATTTTGTCAGTACTAGGAATACTTAGATAATAACAGAACAAGAAGTACCACAATACGGTTAGAAAATAGTTTTAGTATTTGCTAACAGCCCTAACATTTTGTCAGTACTAGGAATACTTAGATAATAACAGAACAAGAGGTACCACAATACGGTTAGAAAATAGTTTTAGTATTTGCTAACAGCCCTAACATTTTGTCAGTACTAGGAATACTTAGATAATAACAGAACAAGAGGTACCACAATACGGTTAGAAAATAGTTTTAGTATTTGCTAACAGCCCTAACATTTTGTCAGTACTAGGAATACTTAGATAATAACAGAACAAGAGGTACCACAATACGGTTAGAAAATAGTTTTAGTATTTGCTAACAGCCCTAACATTTTGTCAGTACTAGGAATACTTAGATAATAACAGAACAAGAGGTACCACAATACGGTTAGAAAACAGTTTTAGTATTTGCTACATTTTGTCAGTACTAGGAATACTTAGATAATAACAGAACAAGAGGTACCACAATACGGTTAGAAAATAGTTTTATTATTTGCTAACAGCCCTAACATTTTGTCAGTACTAGGAATACTTAGATAATAACAGAACAAGAGGTACCACAATACGGTTAGAAAACAGTTTTAGTATTTGCTACATTTTGTCAGTACTAGGAATACTTAGATAATAACAGAACAAGAGGTACCACAATACAGTTAGAAAATAGTTTTAGTATTTGCTAACAGCCGTAATATTTTGTCAGTACTAGGAATACTTAGGTAATAACAGAACAAGAGGTACCACAATACGGTTAGGAAATAGTTTTAGTATTTGCTAACAGCCCTAACATTTTGTCAATACTAGGAATACTTAGATAATAACAGAACAAGAGGTACCACAATACGGTTAGAAAACAGTTTTAGTATTTGCTACATTTTGTCAGTACTAAGAATACTTAGATAATAACAGAACAAGAGGTACCACAATACGGTTAGAAAATAGTTTTAGTATTTGCTAACAGCCCTAACATTTTGTCAGTACTAGGAATACTTAGATAATAACTGAACAAGAGGTACCGCAATACGGTTAGAAAACAGTTTTAGTATTTGCTACATTTTGTCAGTACTAGGAATACTTATATAATAACAGAACAAGAGGTACCATAATACGGTTAGAAAATAGTTTAAGTATTTGCTAACAGCCCTAACATTTTGTCAGTACTAGGAATACTTAGATAATAACAGAACAAGAGGTACCACAATACGGTTAGAAAACAGTTTTAGTATTTGCTACATTTTGTCAGTACTAGGAATACTTAGATAATAACAGAACAAGAGGTACCACAATACGGTTAGAAAATAGTTTTAGTATTTGCTAACAGCCCTAATATTTTGTCAGTACTAGGAATACTTAGATAATAACAGAACAAGAGGTACCACAATACGGTTAGAAAACAGTTTTAGTATTTGCTAACAGCCCTAACATTTTGTCAGTACTAGGAATACTTAGATAATAACAGAACAAGAGGTATCACAATACGGTTAGAAAACAGTTTTAGTATTTGCTACATTTTGTCAGTACTAGGAATACTTATATAATAACAGAACAAGAGGTACCATAATACGGTTAGAAAATAGTTTAAGTATTTGCTAACAGCCCTAACATTTTGTCAGTACTAGGACTACTTAGATAATAACAGAACAAGAGGTACCACAATACGGTTAGAAAATAGTTTTAGTATTTGCTAACAGCCCTAATATTTTGTCAGTACTAGGAATACTTAGATAATAACAGAACAAGAGGTACCACAATACGGTTAGAAACAGTTTTAGTATTTGCTAACAGCCCTAACATTTTGTCAGTACTAGGAATACTTAGATAATAACAGAACAAGAGGTACCACAATACGGTTAGAAAACAGTTTTAGTATTTGCTACATTTTGTCAGTACTAGGAATACTTAGATAATAACAGAACAAGAGGTACCACAATACGGTTAGAAAATAGTTTTAGTATTTGCTAACAGCCCTAACATTTTGTCAGTACTAGGAATACTTAGATAATAACAGAACAAGAGGTACCACAATACGGTTAGAAAACAGTTTTAGTATTTGCTACATTTTGTCAGTACTAGGAATACTTAGATAATAACAGAACAAGAGGTACCACAATACGGTTAGAAAATAGTTTTAGTATTTGCTAACAGCCCTAACATTTTGTCAGTACTAGGAATACTTAGATAATAACAAAACAAGAGGTACCACAATACGGTTAGAAAATAGTTTTAGTATTTGCTAACAGCCCTAACATTTTGTCAGTACTAGGAATACTTAGATAATAACAGAACAAGAGGTACCACAATACGGTTAGAAAATAGTTTTAGTATTTGCTAACAGCCCTAACATTTTGTCAGTACTAGGAATACTTAGATAATAACAGAACAAGAGGTACCACAATACGGTTAGAAAATAGTTTTAGTATTTGCTAACAGCCCTAACATTTGGTCAGTACTAGGAATACTTAGATAATAACAGAACAAGAGGTACCACAATACGGTTAGAAAACAGTTTTAGTATTTGCTACATTTTGTCAGTACAAGGAATACTTAGATAATAACAGAACAAGAGGTACCACAATACGGTTAGAAAATAGTTTTAGTATTTGCTAACAGCCCTAACATTTTGTCAGTACTAGGAATACTTAGATAATAACAGAACAAGAGGTACCACAATACGGTTAGAAAACAGTTTTAGTATTTGCTACAATTTGTCAGTACTAGGAATACTTAGATAATAACAGAACAAGAGGTACCACAATACGGTTAGAAAATAGTTTTAGTATTTGCTAACAGCCCTAATATTTTGTCAGTACTAGGAATACTTAGGTAATAACAGAACAAGAGGTACCACAATACGGTTAGAAAACAGTTTTAGTATTTGCTACATTTTGTCAGTACTAGGAATACTTAGATAATAACAGAACAAGAGGTACCACAATACGGTTAGAAAATAGTTTAAGTATTTGCTAACAGCCCTAACATTTTGTCAGTACTAGGAATACTTAGATAATAACAGAACAAGAGGTACCACAATACGGTTAGAAAACAGTTTTAGTATTTGCTACATTTTGTCAGTACTAGGAATACTTAGATAATAACAGAACAAGAGGTACCACAATACGGTTAGAAAATAGTTTTAGTATTTGCTAACAGCCCTTATATTTTGTCAGTACTAGGAATACTTAGATAATAACAGAACAAGAGGTACCACAATACGGTTAGAAAACAGTTTTAGTATTTGCTAACAGCCCTAACATTTTGTCAGTACTAGGAATACTTAGATAATAACAGAACAAGAGGTACCACAATACGGTTAGAAAACAGTTTTAGTATATGCTACATTTTGTCAGTACTAGGAATACTTAGATAATAACAGAACAAGAGGTACCACAATACGGTTAGAAAATAGTTTTAGTATTTGCTAACAGCCCTAACATTTTGTCAGTACTAGGAATACTTAGATAATAACAGAACAAGAGGTACCACAATACCGTTAGAAAATAGTTTTAGTATTTGCTAACAGCCCTAACATTTTGTCAGTACTAGGAATACTTAGATAATAACAGAACAAGAGGTACCACAATACGGTTAGAAAATAGTTTTAGTATTTGCTAACAGCCCTAACATTTTGTCAGTACTAGGAATACTTAGATAATAACAGAACAAGAGGTACCACAATACGGTTAGAAAATAGTTTTAGTATTTGCTAACAGCCCTAATATTTTGTCAGTACTAGGAATACTTAGATAATAACAGAACAAGAGGTACCACAATACGGTTAGAAAACAGTTTTAGTATTTGCTAACAGCCCTAACATTTTGTCAGTACTAGGAATACTTAGATAATAACAGAACAAGAGGTACCACAATACGGTTAGAAAACAGTTTTAGTATTTGCTACATTTTGTCAGTACTAGGAATACTTAGATAATAACAGAACAAGAGGTACCACAATACGGTTAGAAAATAGTTTTAGTATTTGCTAACAGCCCTAACATTTTGTCAGTACTAGGAATACTTAGATAATAACAGAACAAGAGGTACCACAATACGGTTAGAAAATAGTTTTAGTATTTGCTAACAGCCCTAACATTTTGTCAGTACTAGGAATACTTAGATAATAACAGAACAAGAGGTACCACAATACGGTTAGAAAATAGTTTTAGTATTTGCTAACAGCCCTAACATTTTGTCAGTACTAGGAATACTTAGATAATAACAGAACAAGAGGTACCACAATACGGTTAGAAAATAGTTTTAGTATTTGCTAACATCCCTAACATTTTGTCAGTACTAGGAATACTTAGATAATAACAGAACAAGAGGTACCACAATACGGTTAGAAAATAGTTTTAGTATTTGCTAACAGCCCTAACATTTTGTCAGTACTAGGAATACTTGGATAAAAACAGAACAAGAGGTACCACAATACGGTTAGAAAATAGTTTTAGTATTTGCTAACAGCCCTAACATTTTGTCAGTACTAGGAATACTAAGATAATAACAGAACAAGAAGTACCACAATACGGTTAGAAAACCGTTTTAGTATTTGCTACGTTTTGTCAGTACTAGGAATACATAGATAATAACAGAACAAGAGGTACCACAATACGGTTAGAAAATAGTTTTAGTATTTGCTAACAGCCCTAACATTTTGTCAGTACTAGGAATACTTAGATAATAACAGAACAAGAGGTACCACAATACGGTTAGAAAATAGTTTTAGTATTTGCTAACAGCCCTAACATTTTGTCAGTACTAGGAATACTAACATAATAACAGAACAAGAAGTACCACAATACGGTTAGAAAACCGTTTTAGTATTTGCTACATTTTGTCAGTACTAGGAATACTTAGTTAATAACAGAACAAGAGGTACCACAATACGGTTAGAAAATAGTTTTAGTATTTGCTAACAGCCCTAATATTTTGTCAGTACTAGGAATACTTAGATAATAACAGAACAAGAGGTACCACAATACGGTTAGAAAACAGTTTTAGTATTTGCTACATTTTGTCAGTACTAGGAATACTTAGATAATAACAGAACAAGAGGTACCACAATACGGTTAGAAAATAGTTTTAGTATTTGCTAACAGCCCTAACATTTTGTCAGTACTAGGAATACTTAGATAATAACAGAACAAGAGGTACCACAATACGGTTAGAAAATAGTTTTAGTATTTGCTAACAGCCCTAACATTTTGTCAATACTAGGAATACTTAGATAATAACAGAACAAGAGGTACCACAATACGGTTAGAAAACAGTTTTAGTATTTGCTACATTTTGTCAGTACTAGGAATACTTAGATAATAACAGAACAAGAGGTACCACAATACGGTTAGAAAATAGTTTTAGTATTTGCTAACAGCCCTAACATTTTGTCAGTACTAGGAATACTAAGATAATAACAGAACAAGAAGTACCACAATACGGTTAGAAAACCGTGTTAGTATTTGCTACATTTTGTCAGTACTAGGAATACTTAGATAATAACAGAACAAGAGGTACCACAATACGGTTAGAAAATAGTTTTAGTATTTGCTAACAGCCCTAACATTTTGTCAGTACTAGGAATACTTAGATAATAACAGAACAAGAGGTACCACAATACGGTTAGAAAATAGTTTTAGTATTTGCTAACAGCCCTAATATTTTGTCAGTACTAGGAATACTTAGATAATAACAGAACAAGAGGTACCACAATACGGTTAGAAAACAGTTTTAGTATTTGCTAACAGCCCTAACATTTTGTCAGTACTAGGAATACTTAGATAATAACAGAACAAGAGGTACCACAATACGGTTAGAAAACAGTTTTAGTATTTGCTACATTTTGTCAGTACTAGGAATACTTAGATAATAACAGAACAAGAGGTACCACAATACGGTTAGAAAATAGTTTTAGTATTTGCTAACAGCCCTAACATTTTGTCAGTACTAGGAATACTTAGATAATAACAGAACAAGAGGTACCACAATACGGTTAGAAAATAGTTTTAGTATTTGCTAACAGCCCTAACATTTTGTCAGTACTAGGAATACTTAGATAATAACAGAACAAGAGGTACCACAATACGGTTAGAAAATAGTTTTAGTATTTGCTAACAGCCCTAACATTTTGTCAGTACTAGGAATACTTAGATAATAACAGAACAAGAGGTACCACAATACGGTTAGAAAATAGTTTTAGTATTTGCTAACAGCCCTAACATTTTGTCAGTACTAGGAATACTTAGATAAAAACAGAACAAGAGGTACCACAATACGGTTAGAAAATAGTTTTAGTATTTGCTAACAGCCCTAACATTTTGTCAGTACTAGGAATACTAAGATAATAACAGAACAAGAAGTACCACAATACGGTTAGAAAACCGTTTTAGTATTTGCTACGTTTTGTCAGTACTAGGAATACATAGATAATAACAGAACAAGAGGTACCACAATACGGTTAGAAAATAGTTTTAGTATTTGCTAACAGCCCTAACATTTTGTCAGTACTAGGAATACTTAGATAATAACAGAACAAGAGGTACCACAATACGGTTAGAAAATAGTTTTAGTATTTGCTAACAGCCCTAACATTTTGTCAGTACTAGGAATACTAACATAATAACAGAACAAGAAGTACCACAATACGGTTAGAAAACCGTTTTAGTATTTGCTACATTTTGTCAGTACTAGGAATACTTAGTTAATAACAGAACAAGAGGTACCACAATATGGTTAGAAAATAGTTTTAGTATTTGCTAACAGCCCTAATATTTTGTCAGTACTAGGAATACTTAGATAATAACAGAACAAGAGGTACCACAATACGGTTAGAAAACAGTTTTAGTATTTGCTACATTTTGTCAGTACTAGGAATACTTAGATAATAACAGAACAAGAGGTACCACAATACGGTTAGAAAATAGTTTTAGTATTTGCTAACAGCCCTAACATTTTGTCAGTACTAGGAATACTTAGATAATAACAGAACAAGAGGTACCACAATACGGTTAGAAAATAGTTTTAGTATTTGCTAACAGCCCTAACATTTTGTCAATACTAGGAATACTTAGATAATAACAGAACAAGAGGTACCACAATACGGTTAGAAAACAGTTTTAGTATTTGCTACATTTTGTCAGTACTAGGAATACTTAGATAATAACAGAACAAGAGGTACCACAATACGGTTAGAAAATAGTTTTAGTATTTGCTAACAGCCCTAACATTTTGTCAGTACTAGGAATACTAAGATAATAACAGAACAAGAAGTACCACAATACGGTTAGAAAACCGTGTTAGTATTTGCTACATTTTGTCAGTACTAGGAATACTTAGATAATAACAGAACAAGAGGTACCACAATACGGTTAGAAAATAGTTTTAGTATTTGCTAACAGCCCTAACATTTTGTCAGTACTAGGAATACTTAGATAATAACAGAACAAGAGGTACCACAATACGGTTAGAAAATAGTTTTAGTATTTGCTAACAGCCCTAACATTTTGTCAGTACTAGGAATACTAAGATAATAACAGAACAAGAAGTACCACAATACGGTTAGAAAACCGTTTTAGTATTTGCTACATTTTGTCAGTACTAGGAATACTTAGATAATAACAGAACAAGAGGTACCACAATACGGTTAGAAAATAGTTTTAGTATTTGCTAACAGCCCTAAATTTTGTCAGTACTAGGAATACTTAGATAATAACAGAACAAGAGGTACCACAATACGGTTAGAAAACAGTTTTAGTATTTGCTACATTTTGTCAGTACTAGGAATACTTAGATAATAACAGAACAAGAGGTACCACAATATGGTTAGAAAATAGTTTTAGTATTTGCTAACAGCCCTAACATTTTGTCAGTACTAGGAATACTTAGATAATAACAGAACAAGAGGTACCACAATACGGTTAGAAAATAGTTTTAGTATTTGCTAACAGCCCTAACATTTTGTCAGTACTAGGAATACTTAGATAATAACAGAACAAGAGGTACCACAATACGGTTAGAAAATAGTTTTAGTATTTGCTAACAGCCCTAACATTTTGTCAGTACTAGGAATACTTAGATAATAACAGAACAAGAGGTACCACAATACGGTTAGAAAATAGTTTTAGTATTTGCTAACAGCCCTAACATTTTGTCAGTACTAGGAATACTTAGATAATAACAGAACAAGAGGTACCATAATACGGTTAGAAAATAGTTTTAGTATTTGCTAACAGCCCTAACATTTTGTCAGTACTAGGAATACTTAGATAATAACAGAACAAGAGGTACCACAATACGGTTAGAAAACAGTTTTAGTATTTGCTACATTTTGTCAGTACTAGGAATACTTAGATAATAACAGAACAAGAGGTACCACAATACGGTTAGAAAATAGTTTTAGTATTTGCTAACAGCCCTAATATTTTGTCAGTACTAGGAATACTTAGATAATAACAGAACAAGAGGTACCACAATACGGTTAGAAAACAGTTTTAGTATTTGCTAACAGCCCTAACATTTTGTCAGTACTAGGAATACTTAGATAATAACAGAACAAGATGTACCACAATACGGTTAGAAAACAGTTTTAGTATTTGCTACATTTTGTCACTACTAGGAATACTTAGATAATAACAGAACAAGAGGTACCACAATACGGTTAGAAAATAGTTTTAGTATTTGCTAACAGCCCTAACATTTTGTCAGTACTAGGAATACTTAGATAATAACAGAACAAGAGGTACCACAATACGGTTAGAAAATAGTTTTAGTATTTGCTAACAGCCCTAACATTTTGTCAGTACTAGGAATACTTAGATAATAACAAAACAAGAGGTACCACAATACGGTTAGAAAATAGTTTTAGTATTTGCTAACAGCCCTAACATTTTGTCAGTACTAGGAATACTTAGATAATAACAGAACAAGAGGTACCACAATACGGTTAGAAAATAGTTTTAGTATTTGCTAACAGCCCTAACATTTTGTCAGTACTAGGAATACTAAGATAATAACAGAACAAGAAGTACCACAATACGGTTAGAAAACCGTTTTAGTATTTGCTACATTTTGTCAGTACTAGGAATACTTAGATAATAACAGAACAAGAGGTACCACAATACGGTTAGAAAATAGTTTTAGTATTTGCTAACAGCCCTAACATTTTGTCAGTACTAGGAATACTAAGATAATAACAGAACAAGAAGTACCACAATACGGTTAGAAAACCGTTTTAGTATTTGCTACATTTTGTCAGTACTAGGAATACTTAGATAATAACAGAAGAAGAGGTACCACAATACGGTTAGAAAATAGTTTTAGTATTTGCTAACAGCCCTAACATTTGGTCAGTACTAGGAATACTTAGATAATAACAGAACAAGAGGTACCACAATACGGTTAGAAAATAGTTTTAGTATTTGCTAACAGCCCTAACATTTTGTCAGTACTAGGAATACTTAGATAATAACAGAACAAGAGGTACCACAATACGGTTAGAAAACAGTTTTAGTATTTGCTACATTTTGTCAGTACTAGGAATACTTAGATAATAACAGAACAAGAGGTACCACAATACGGTTAGAAAATAGTTTTAGTATTTGCTAACAGCCCTAATATTTTGTCAGTACTAGGAATACTTAGGTAATAACAGAACAAGAGGTACCACAATACGGTTAGAAAATAGTTTTAGTATTTGCTAACAGCCCTAATATTTTGTCATTACTAGGAATACTTAGATAATAACAGAACAAGAGGTACCACAATACGGTTAGAAAATAGTTTTAGTATTTGCTAACAGCCCTAACATTTTGTCAATACTAGGAATACTTAGATAATAACAGAACAAGAGGTACCACAATACGGTTAGAAAACAGTTTTAGTATTTGCTACATTTTGTCAGTACTAAGAATACTTAGATAATAACAGAACAAGAGGTACCACAATACGGTTAGAAAATAGTTTTAGTATTTGCTAACAGCCCTAACATTTTTTCAGTACTAGGAATACTTAGATAATAACAGAACAAGAGGTACCGCAATACGGTTAGAAAACAGTTTTAGTATTTGCTACATTTTGTCAGTACTAGGAATACTTAGATAATAACAGAACAAGAGGTACCATAATACAGTTAGAAAATAGTTTTAGTATTTGCTAACAGCCCTAACATTTTGTCAGTACTAGGAATACTTAGATAATAACAGAACAAGAGGTACCACAATACGGTTAGAAAACAGTTTTAGTATTTGCTACATTTTGTCAGTACTAGGAATACTTAAATAATAACAGAACAAGAGGTACCACAATACGGTTAGAAAATAGTTTTAGTATTTGCTAACAGCCCTAATATTTTGTCAGTACTAGGAATACTTAGATAATAACAGAACAAGAGGTACCACAATACGGTTAGAAAACAGTTTTAGTATTTGCTAACAGCCCTAACATTTTGTCAGTACTAGGAATACTTAGATAATAACAGAACAAGAGGTACCACAATACGGTTAGAAAACAGTTTTAGTATTTGCTACATTTTGTCAGTACTAGGAATACTTAGATAATAACAGAACAAGAGGTACCACAATACGGTTAGAAAATAGTTTTAGTATTTGCTAACAGCCCTAACATTTTGTCAGTACTAGGAATACTTAGATAATAACAGAACAAGAGGTACCACAATACGGTTAGAAAATAGTTTTAGTATTTGCTAACAGCCCTAACATTTTGTCAGTACTAGGAATACTTAGATAATAACAGAACAAGAGGTACCACAATATGGTTAGAAAATAGTTTTAGTATTTGCTAACAGCCCTAACATTTTGTCAGTACTAGGAATACTTAGATAATAACAGAACAAGAGGTACCACAATACGGTTAGAAAATAGTTTTAGTATTTGCTAACAGCCCTAACATTTTGTCAGTACTAGGAATACTAAAATAATAACAGAACAAGAAGTACCACAATACGGTTAGAAAACCGTTTTAGTATTTGCTACATTTTGTCAGTACTAGGAATACTTAGATAATAACAGAACAAGAGGTACCACAATACGGTTAGAAAATAGTTTTAGTATTTGCTAACAGCCCTAACATTTTGTCAGTACTAGGAATACTTAGATAATAACAGAACAAGAGGTACCACAATACGGTTAGAAAATAGTTTTAGTATTTGCTAACAGCCCTAACATTTTGTCAGTACTAGGAATACTAAGATAATAACAGAACAAGAAGTACCACAATACGGTTAGAAAACCGTTTTAGTATTTGCTACATTTTGTCAGTACTAGGAATACTTAGATAATAACAGAACAAGAGGTACCACAATACGGTTAGAAAATAGTTTTAGTATTTGCTATCAGCCCTAATATTTTGTCAGTACTAGGAATACTTAGATAATAACAGAACAAGAGGTACCACAATACGGTTAGAAAACAGTTTAAGTATTTGCTACATTTTGTCAGTACTAGGAATACTTAGATAATAACAGAACAAGAGGTACCACAATACGGTTAGAAAATAGTTTTAGTATTTGCTAACAGCCCTAACATTTTGTCAGTACTAGGAATACTTAGATAATAACAGAACAAGAGGTACCACAATACGGTTAGAAAATAGTTTTAGTATTTGCTAACAGCCCTAACATTTTGTCAGTACTAGGAATACTTAGATAATAACAGAACAAGAGGTACCACAATACGGTTAGAAAATAGTTTTAGTATTTGCTAACAGCCCTAATATTTTGTCAGTACTAGGAATACTTAGGTAATAACAGAACAAGAGGTACCACAATACGGTTAGAAAATAGTTTTAGTATTTGCTAACAGCCCTAATATTTTGTCATTACTAGGAATACTTAGATAATAACAGAACAAGAGGTACCACAATACGGTTAGAAAATAGTTTTAGTATTTGCTAACAGCCCTAACATTTTGTCAATACTAGGAATACTTAGATAATAACAGAACAAGAGGTACCACAATACGGTTAGAAAACAGTTATAGTATTTGCTACATTTTGTCAGTACTAAGAATACTTAGATAATAACAGAACAAGAGGTACCACAATACGGTTAGAAAATAGTTTTAGTATTTGCTAACAGCCCTAACATTTTGTCAGTACTAGGAATACTTAGATAATAACAGAACAAGAGGTACCGCAATACGGTTAGAAAACAGTTTTAGTATTTGCTACATTTTGTCAGTACTAGGAATACTTAGATAATAACAGAACAAGAGGTACCATAATACGGTTAGAAAATAGTTTAAGTATTTGCTAACAGCCCTAACATTTTGTCAGTACTAGGAATACTTAGATAATAACAGAACAAGAGGTACCACAATACGGTTAGAAAACAGTTTTAGTATTTGCTACATTTTGTCAGTACTAGGAATACTTAGATAATAACAGAACAAGAGGTACCACAATACGGTTAACAGCCCTAACATTTTGTCAGTACTAGGAATACTTAGATAATAACAGAACAAGAGGTACCACAATACGGTTAGAAAATAGTTTTAGTATTTGCTAACAGCCCTAACATTTTGTCAGTACTAGGAATACTTAGATAATAACAGAACAAGAGGTACCACAATACGGTTAGAAAATAGTTTTAGTATTTGCTAACAGCCCTAACATTTTGTCAGTACTAGGAATACTAAGATAATAACAGAACAAGAGGTACCACAATACGGTTAGAAAACAGTTTTAGTATTTGCTACATTTTGTCAGTACAAGGAATACTTAGATAATAACAGAACAAGAGGTACCACAATACGGTTAGAAAATAGTTTTAGTATTTGCTAACAGCCCTAACATTTTGTCAGTACTAGGAATACTTAGATAATAGCAGAACAAGAGGTACCACAATACGGTTAGAAAACAGTTTTAGTATTTGCTACATTTTGTCAGTACTAGGAATACTTAGATAATAACAGAACAAGAGGTACCACAATACGGTTAGAAAATAGTTTTAGTATTTGCTAACAGCCCTAATATTTTGTCAGTACTAGGAATACTTAGGTAATAACAGAACAAGAGGTACCACAATACGGTTAGAAAATAGTTTTAGTATTTGCTAACAGCCCTAATATTTTGTCATTACTAGGAATACTTAGATAATAACAGAACAAGAGGTACCACAATACGGTTAGAAAATAGTTTTAGTATTTGCTAACAGCCCTAACATTTTGTCAATACTAGGAATACTTAGATAATAACAGAACAAGAGGTACCACAATACGGTTAGAAAACAGTTTTAGTATTTGCTACATTTTGTCAGTACTAAGAATACTTAGATAATAACAGAACAAGAGGTACCACAATACGGTTAGAAAATAGTTTTAGTATTTGCTAACAGCCCTAACATTTTGTCAGTACTAGGAATACTTAGATAATAACAGAACAAGAGGTACCGCAATAAGGTTAGAAAACAGTTTTAGTATTTGCTACATTTTGTCAGTACTAGGAATACTTAGATAATAACAGAACAAGAGGTACCATAATACGGTTAGAAAATAGTTTTAGTATTTGCTAACAGCCCTAACATTTTGTCAGTACTAGAAATACTTAGATAATAACAGAACAAGAGGTACCACAATACGGTTAGAAAACAGTTTTAGTATTTGCTACATTTTGTCAGTACTAGGAATACTTAGATAATAACAGAACAAGAGGTACCACAATACGGTTAGAAAATAGTTTTAGTATTTGCTAACAGCCCTAATATTTTGTCAGTACTAGGAATACTTAGATAATAACAGAACAAGAGGTACCACAATACGGTTAGAAAATAGTTTTAGTATTTGCTAACAGCCCTAACATTTTGTCAGTACTAGGAATACTTAGATAATAACAGAACAAGAGGTACCACAATACGGTTAGAAAATAGTTTTAGTATTTGCTAACAGCCCTAACATTTTGTCAGTACTAGGAATACTTAGATAATAACAGAACAAGAGGTACCACAATACGGTTAGAAAATAGTTTTAGTATTTGCTAACAGCCCTAACATTTTGTCAGTACTAGGAATACTAAGATAATAACAGAACAAGAAGTACCACAATACGGTTAGAAAACCGTTTTAGTATTTGCTACATTTTGTCAGTACTAGGAATACTTAGTTAATAACAGAACAAGAGGTACCACAATACGGTTAGAAAATAGTTTTAGTATTTGCTAACAGCCCTAATATTTTGTCAGTACTAGGAATACTTAGATAATAACAGAACAAGAGGTACCACAATACGGTTAGAAAACAGTTTTAGTATTTGCTACATTTTGTCAGTACTAGGAATACTTAGATAATAACAGAACAAGAGGTACCACAATACGGTTAGAAAATAGTTTTAGTATTTGCTAACAGCCCTAACATTTTGTCAGTACTAGGAATACTTAGATAATAACAGAACAAGAGGTACCACAATACGGTTAGAAAATAGTTTTAGTATTTGCTAACAGCCCTAACATTTTGTCAATACTAGGAATACTTAGATAATAACAGAACAAGAGGTACCACAATACGGTTAGAAAACAGTTTTAGTATTTGCTACATTTTGTCAGTACTAGGAATACTTAGATAATAACAGAACAAGAGGTACCACAATACGGTTAGAAAATAGTTTTAGTATTTGCTAACAGCCCTAACATTTTGTCAGTACTAGGAATACTAAGATAATAACAGAACAAGAAGTACCACAATACGGTTAGAAAACCGTGTTAGTATTTGCTACATTTTGTCAGTACTAGGAATACTTAGATAATAACAGAACAAGAGGTACCACAATACGGTTAGAAAATAGTTTTAGTATTTGCTAACAGCCCTAACATTTTGTCAGTACTAGGAATACTTAGATAATAACAGAACAAGAGGTACCACAATACGGTTAGAAAATAGTTTTAGTATTTGCTAACAGCCCTAATATTTTGTCAGTACTAGGAATACTTAGATAATAACAGAACAAGAGGTACCACAATACGGTTAGAAAACAGTTTTAGTATTTGCTAACAGCCCTAACATTTTGTCAGTACTAGGAATACTTAGATAATAACAGAACAAGAGGTACCACAATACGGTTAGAAAACAGTTTTAGTATTTGCTACATTTTGTCAGTACTAGGAATACTTAGATAATAACAGAACAAGAGGTACCACAATACGGTTAGAAAATAGTTTTAGTATTTGCTAACAGCCCTAACATTTTGTCAGTACTAGGAATACTTAGATAATAACAGAACAAGAGGTACCACAATACGGTTAGAAAATAGTTTTAGTATTTGCTAACAGCCCTAACATTTTGTCAGTACTAGGAATACTTAGATAATAACAGAACAAGAGGTACCACAATACGGTTAGAAAATAGTTTTAGTATTTGCTAACAGCCCTAACATTTTGTCAGTACTAGGAATACTTAGATAATAACAGAACAAGAGGTACCACAATACGGTTAGAAAATAGTTTTAGTATTTGCTAACAGCCCTAACATTTTGTCAGTACTAGGAATACTTAGATAAAAACAGAACAAGAGGTACCACAATACGGTTAGAAAATAGTTTTAGTATTTGCTAACAGCCCTAACATTTTGTCAGTACTAGGAATACTAAGATAATAACAGAACAAGAAGTACCACAATACGGTTAGAAAACCGTTTTAGTATTTGCTACGTTTTGTCAGTACTAGGAATACATAGATAATAACAGAACAAGAGGTACCACAATACGGTTAGAAAATAGTTTTAGTATTTGCTAACAGCCCTAACATTTTGTCAGTACTAGGAATACTTAGATAATAACAGAACAAGAGGTACCACAATACGGTTAGAAAATAGTTTTAGTATTTGCTAACAGCCCTAACATTTTGTCAGTACTAGGAATACTAACATAATAACAGAACAAGAAGTACCACAATACGGTTAGAAAACCGTTTTAGTATTTGCTACATTTTGTCAGTACTAGGAATACTTAGTTAATAACAGAACAAGAGGTACCACAATACGGTTAGAAAATAGTTTTAGTATTTGCTAACAGCCCTAATATTTTGTCAGTACTAGGAATACTTAGATAATAACAGAACAAGAGGTACCACAATACGGTTAGAAAACAGTTTTAGTATTTGCTACATTTTGTCAGTACTAGGAATACTTAGATAATAACAGAACAAGAGGTACCACAATACGGTTAGAAAATAGTTTTAGTATTTGCTAACAGCCCTAACATTTTGTCAGTACTAGGAATACTTAGATAATAACAGAACAAGAGGTACCACAATACGGTTAGAAAATAGTTTTAGTATTTGCTAACAGCCCTAACATTTTGTCAATACTAGGAATACTTAGATAATAACAGAACAAGAGGTACCACAATACGGTTAGAAAACAGTTTTAGTATTTGCTACATTTTGTCAGTACTAGGAATACTTAGATAATAACAGAACAAGAGGTACCACAATACGGTTAGAAAATAGTTTTAGTATTTGCTAACAGCCCTAACATTTTGTCAGTACTAGGAATACTAAGATAATAACAGAACAAGAAGTACCACAATACGGTTAGAAAACCGTGTTAGTATTTGCTACATTTTGTCAGTACTAGGAATACTTAGATAATAACAGAACAAGAGGTACCACAATACGGTTAGAAAATAGTTTTAGTATTTGCTAACAGCCCTAACATTTTGTCAGTACTAGGAATACTTAGATAATAACAGAACAAGAGGTACCACAATACGGTTAGAAAATAGTTTTAGTATTTGCTAACAGCCCTAACATTTTGTCAGTACTAGGAATACTAAGATAATAACAGAACAAGAAGTACCACAATACGGTTAGAAAACCGTTTTAGTATTTGCTACATTTTGTCAGTACTAGGAATACTTAGATAATAACAGAACAAGAGGTACCACAATACGGTTAGAAAATAGTTTTAGTATTTGCTAACAGCCCTAAATTTTGTCAGTACTAGGAATACTTAGATAATAACAGAACAAGAGGTACCACAATACGGTTAGAAAACAGTTTTAGTATTTGCTACATTTTGTCAGTACTAGGAATACTTAGATAATAACAGAACAAGAGGTACCACAATATGGTTAGAAAATAGTTTTAGTATTTGCTAACAGCCCTAACATTTTGTCAGTACTAGGAATACTTAGATAATAACAGAACAAGAGGTACCACAATACGGTTAGAAAATAGTTTTAGTATTTGCTAACAGCCCTAACATTTTGTCAGTACTAGGAATACTTAGATAATAACAGAACAAGAGGTACCACAATACGGTTAGAAAATAGTTTTAGTATTTGCTAACAGCCCTAACATTTTGTCAGTACTAGGAATACTTAGATAATAACAGAACAAGAGGTACCACAATACGGTTAGAAAATAGTTTTAGTATTTGCTAACAGCCCTAACATTTTGTCAGTACTAGGAATACTTAGATAATAACAGAACAAGAGGTACCATAATACGGTTAGAAAATAGTTTTAGTATTTGCTAACAGCCCTAACATTTTGTCAGTACTAGGAATACTTAGATAATAACAGAACAAGAGGTACCACAATACGGTTAGAAAACAGTTTTAGTATTTGCTACATTTTGTCAGTACTAGGAATACTTAGATAATAACAGAACAAGAGGTACCACAATACGGTTAGAAAATAGTTTTAGTATTTGCTAACAGCCCTAATATTTTGTCAGTACTAGGAATACTTAGATAATAACAGAACAAGAGGTACCACAATACGGTTAGAAAACAGTTTTAGTATTTGCTAACAGCCCTAACATTTTGTCAGTACTAGGAATACTTAGATAATAACAGAACAAGATGTACCACAATACGGTTAGAAAACAGTTTTAGTATTTGCTACATTTTGTCAGTACTAGGAATACTTAGATAATAACAGAACAAGAGGTACCACAATACGGTTAGAAAATAGTTTTAGTATTTGCTAACAGCCCTAACATTTTGTCAGTACTAGGAATACTTAGATAATAACAGAACAAGAGGTACCACAATACGGTTAGAAAATAGTTTTAGTATTTGCTAACAGCCCTAACATTTTGTCAGTACTAGGAATACTTAGATAATAACAAAACAAGAGGTACCACAATACGGTTAGAAAATAGTTTTAGTATTTGCTAACAGCCCTAACATTTTGTCAGTACTAGGAATACTTAGATAATAACAGAACAAGAGGTACCACAATACGGTTAGAAAATAGTTTTAGTATTTGCTAACAGCCCTAACATTTTGTCAGTACTAGGAATACTAAGATAATAACAGAACAAGAAGTACCACAATACGGTTAGAAAACCGTTTTAGTATTTGCTACATTTTGTCAGTACTAGGAATACTTAGATAATAACAGAACAAGAGGTACCACAATACGGTTAGAAAATAGTTTTAGTATTTGCTAACAGCCCTAACATTTTGTCAGTACTAGGAATACTAAGATAATAACAGAACAAGAAGTACCACAATACGGTTAGAAAACCGTTTTAGTATTTGCTACATTTTGTCAGTACTAGGAATACTTAGATAATAACAGAAGAAGAGGTACCACAATACGGTTAGAAAATAGTTTTAGTATTTGCTAACAGCCCTAACATTTTGTCAGTACTAGGAATACTTAGATAATAACAGAACAAGAGGTACCACAATACGGTTAGAAAATAGTTTTAGTATTTGCTAACAGCCCTAACATTTGGTCAGTACTAGGAATACTTAGATAATAACAGAACAAGAGGTACCACAATACGGTTAGAAAACAGTTTTAGTATTTGCTACATTTTGTCAGTACAAGGAATACTTAGATAATAACAGAACAAGAGGTACCACAATACGGTTAGAAAATAGTTTTAGTATTTGCTAACAGCCCTAACATTTTGTCAGTACTAGGAATACTTAGATAATAACAGAACAAGAGGTACCACAATACGGTTAGAAAACAGTTTTAGTATTTGCTACATTTTGTCAGTACTAGGAATACTTAGATAATAACAGAACAAGAGGTACCACAATACGGTTAGAAAATAGTTTTAGTATTTGCTAACAGCCCTAATATTTTGTCAGTACTAGGAATACTTAGGTAATAACAGAACAAGAGGTACCACAATACGGTTAGAAAATAGTTTTAGTATTTGCTAACAGCCCTAATATTTTGTCATTACTAGGAATACTTAGATAATAACAGAACAAGAGGTACCACAATACGGTTAGAAAATAGTTTTAGTATTTGCTAACAGCCCTAACATTTTGTCAATACTAGGAATACTTAGATAATAACAGAACAAGAGGTACCACAATACGGTTAGAAAACAGTTTTAGTATTTGCTACATTTTGTCAGTACTAAGAATACTTAGATAATAACAGAACAAGAGGTACCACAATACGGTTAGAAAATAGTTTTAGTATTTGCTAACAGCCCTAACATTTTTTCAGTACTAGGAATACTTAGATAATAACAGAACAAGAGGTACCGCAATACGGTTAGAAAACAGTTTTAGTATTTGCTACATTTTGTCAGTACTAGGAATACTTAGATAATAACAGAACAAGAGGTACCATAATACAGTTAGAAAATAGTTTTAGTATTTGCTAACAGCCCTAACATTTTGTCAGTACTAGGAATACTTAGATAATAACAGAACAAGAGGTACCACAATACGGTTAGAAAACAGTTTTAGTATTTGCTACATTTTGTCAGTACTAGGAATACTTAAATAATAACAGAACAAGAGGTACCACAATACGGTTAGAAAATAGTTTTAGTATTTGCTAACAGCCCTAATATTTTGTCAGTACTAGGAATACTTAGATAATAACAGAACAAGAGGTACCACAATACGGTTAGAAAACAGTTTTAGTATTTGCTAACAGCCCTAACATTTTGTCAGTACTAGGAATACTTAGATAATAACAGAACAAGAGGTACCACAATACGGTTAGAAAACAGTTTTAGTATTTGCTACATTTTGTCAGTACTAGGAATACTTAGATAATAACAGAACAAGAGGTACCACAATACGGTTAGAAAATAGTTTTAGTATTTGCTAACAGCCCTAACATTTTGTCAGTACTAGGAATACTTAGATAATAACAGAACAAGAGGTACCACAATACGGTTAGAAAATAGTTTTAGTATTTGCTAACAGCCCTAACATTTTGTCAGTACTAGGAATACTTAGATAATAACAGAACAAGAGGTACCACAATACGGTTAGAAAATAGTTTTAGTATTTGCTAACAGCCCTAACATTTTGTCAGTACTAGGAATACTTAGATAATAACAGAACAAGAGGTACCACAATACGGTTAGAAAATAGTTTTAGTATTTGCTAACAGCCCTAACATTTTGTCAGTACTAGGAATACTAAAATAATAACAGAACAAGAAGTACCACAATACGGTTAGAAAACCGTTTTAGTATTTGCTACATTTTGTCAGTACTAGGAATACTTAGATAATAACAGAACAAGAGGTACCACAATACGGTTAGAAAATAGTTTTAGTATTTGCTAACAGCCCTAACATTTTGTCAGTACTAGGAATACTTAGATAATAACAGAACAAGAGGTACCACAATACGGTTAGAAAATAGTTTTAGTATTTGCTAACAGCCCTAACATTTTGTCAGTACTAGGAATACTAAGATAATAACAGAACAAGAAGTACCACAATACGGTTAGAAAACCGTTTTAGTATTTGCTACATTTTGTCAGTACTAGGAATACTTAGATAATAACAGAAAAAGAGGTACCACAATACGGTTAGAAAATAGTTTTAGTATTTGCTAACAGCCCTAATATTTTGTCAGTACTAGGAATACTTAGATAATAACAGAACAAGAGGTACCACAATACGGTTAGAAAACAGTTTAAGTATTTGCTACATTTTGTCAGTACTAGGAATACTTAGATAATAACAGAACAAGAGGTACCACAATACGGTTAGAAAATAGTTTTAGTATTTGCTAACAGCCCTAACATTTTGTCAGTACTAGGAATACTTAGATAATAACAGAACAAGAGGTACCACAATACGGTTAGAAAATAGTTTTAGTATTTGCTAACAGCCCTAACATTTTGTCAGTACTAGGAATACTTAGATAATAACAGAACAAGAGGTACCACAATACGGTTAGAAAATAGTTTTAGTATTTGCTAACAGCCCTAATATTTTGTCAGTACTAGGAATACTTAGGTAATAACAGAACAAGAGGTACCACAATACGGTTAGAAAATAGTTTTAGTATTTGCTAACAGCCCTAATATTTTGTCATTACTAGGAATACTTAGATAATAACAGAACAAGAGGTACCACAATACGGTTAGAAAATAGTTTTAGTATTTGCTAACAGCCCTAACATTTTGTCAATACTAGGAATACTTAGATAATAACAGAACAAGAGGTACCACAATACGGTTAGAAAACAGTTATAGTATTTGCTACATTTTGTCAGTACTAAGAATACTTAGATAATAACAGAACAAGAGGTACCACAATACGGTTAGAAAATAGTTTTAGTATTTGCTAACAGCCCTAACATTTTGTCAGTACTAGGAATACTTAGATAATAACAGAACAAGAGGTACCGCAATACGGTTAGAAAACAGTTTTAGTATTTGCTACATTTTGTCAGTACTAGGAATACTTAGATAATAACAGAACAAGAGGTACCATAATACGGTTAGAAAATAGTTTAAGTATTTGCTAACAGCCCTAACATTTTGTCAGTACTAGGAATACTTAGATAATAACAGAACAAGAGGTACCACAATACGGTTAGAAAACAGTTTTAGTATTTGCTACATTTTGTCAGTACTAGGAATACTTAGATAATAACAGAAAAAGAGGTACCACAATACGGTTAACAGCCCTAACATTTTGTCAGTACTAGGAATACTTAGATAATAACAGAACAAGAGGTACCACAATACGGTTAGAAAATAGTTTTAGTATTTGCTAACAGCCCTAACATTTTGTCAGTACTAGGAATACTTAGATAATAACAGAACAAGAGGTACCACAATACGGTTAGAAAATAGTTTTAGTATTTGCTAACAGCCCTAACATTTTGTCAGTACTAGGAATACTAAGATAATAACAGAACAAGAGGTACCACAATACGGTTAGAAAACAGTTTTAGTATTTGCTACATTTTGTCAGTACAAGGAATACTTAGATAATAACAGAACAAGAGGTACCACAATACGGTTAGAAAATAGTTTTAGTATTTGCTAACAGCCCTAACATTTTGTCAGTACTAGGAATACTTAGATAATAGCAGAACAAGAGGTACCACAATACGGTTAGAAAACAGTTTTAGTATTTGCTACATTTTGTCAGTACTAGGAATACTTAGATAATAACAGAACAAGAGGTACCACAATACGGTTAGAAAATAGTTTTAGTATTTGCTAACAGCCCTAATATTTTGTCAGTACTAGGAATACTTAGGTAATAACAGAACAAGAGGTACCACAATACGGTTAGAAAATAGTTTTAGTATTTGCTAACAGCCCTAATATTTTGTCATTACTAGGAATACTTAGATAATAACAGAACAAGAGGTACCACAATACGGTTAGAAAATAGTTTTAGTATTTGCTAACAGCCCTAACATTTTGTCAATACTAGGAATACTTAGATAATAACAGAACAAGAGGTACCACAATACGGTTAGAAAACAGTTTTAGTATTTGCTACATTTTGTCAGTACTAAGAATACTTAGATAATAACAGAACAAGAGGTACCACAATACGGTTAGAAAATAGTTTTAGTATTTGCTAACAGCCCTAACATTTTGTCAGTACTAGGAATACTTAGATAATAACAGAACAAGAGGTACCGCAATAAGGTTAGAAAACAGTTTTAGTATTTGCTACATTTTGTCAGTACTAGGAATACTTAGATAATAACAGAACAAGAGGTACCATAATACGGTTAGAAAATAGTTTTAGTATTTGCTAACAGCCCTAACATTTTGTCAGTACTAGAAATACTTAGATAATAACAGAACAAGAGGTACCACAATACGGTTAGAAAACAGTTTTAGTATTTGCTACATTTTGTCAGTACTAGGAATACTTAGATAATAACAGAACAAGAGGTACCACAATACGGTTAGAAAATAGTTTTAGTATTTGCTAACAGCCCTAATATTTTGTCAGTACTAGGAATACTTAGATAATAACAGAACAAGAGGTACCACAATACGGTTAGAAAATAGTTTTAGTATTTGCTAACAGCCCTAACATTTTGTCAGTACTAGGAATACTTAGATAATAACAGAACAAGAGGTACCACAATACGGTTAGAAAATAGTTTTAGTATTTGCTAACAGCCCTAACATTTTGTCAGTACTAGGAATACTTAGATAATAACAGAACAAGAGGTACCACAATACGGTTAGAAAATAGTTTTAGTATTTGCTAACAGCCCTAACATTTTGTCAGTACTAGGAATACTAAGATAATAACAGAACAAGAAGTACCACAATACGGTTAGAAAACCGTTTTAGTATTTGCTACATTTTGTCAGTACTAGGAATACTTAGATAATAACAGAACAAGAGGTACCACAATACGGTTAGAAAATAGTTTTAGTATTTGCTAACAGCCCTAACATTTTGTCAGTACTAGGAATACTTAGATAATAACAGAACAAGAGGTACCACAATACGGTTAGAAAATAGTTTTAGTATTTGCTAACAGCCCTAACATTTTGTCAGTACTAGGAATACTTAGATAATAACAGAACAAGAGGTACCACAATACGGTTAGAAAATAGTTTTAGTATTTACTAACAGCCCTAACATTTTGTCAGTACTAGGAATACTTAGATAATAACAGAACAAGAGGTACCACAATACGGTTAGAAAATAGTTTTAGTATTTGCTAACAGCCCTAACATTTTGTCAGTACTAGGAATACTTAGATAATAACAGAACAAGAGGTACCACAATACGGTTAGAAAATAGTTTTAGTATTTGCTAACAGCCCTAACATTTTGTCAGTACTAGGAATACTTAGATAATAACAGAACAAGAGGTACCACAATACGGTTAGAAAATAGTTTTAGTATTTGCTAACAGCCCTAACATTTTGTCAGTACTAGGAATACTTAGATAACAACAGAACAAGAGGTACCACAATACGGTTAGAAAATAGTTTTAGTATTTGCTAACAGCTTTAACATTTTGTCAGTACTAGGAATACTTAGATAATAACAGAACAAGAGGTACCACAATACGGAAACAGTTTTAGTATTTGCTACATTTGGTCAGTACTAGGAATACTTAGATAATAACAGAACAAGAGGTACCACAATACGGTTAGAAAATAGTTTTAGTATTTGCTAACAGCCCTAATATTTTGTCAGTACTAGGAATACTTAGATAATAACAGAACAAGAGGTACCACAATACGGTTAGAAAATAGTTTTAGTATTTGCTAACAGCCCTAACATTTTGTCAGTACCAGGAATACTTAGATAATAACAGAACAAGAGGTACCACAATACGGTTAGAAAACAGTTTTAGTATTTGCTACATTTTGTCAGTACTAGGAATACTTAGATAATAACAGAACAAGAGGTACCACAATACAGTTAGAAAATAGTTTTAGTATTTGCTAACAGCCCTAACATTTTGTCAGTACTAGGAATACTTAGATAATAACAGAACAAGAGGTACCACAATACGGTTAGAAAACAGTTTTAGTATTTGCTACATTTTGTCAGTATTAGGAATACTTAGATAATAACAGAACAAGAGGTACCACAATACGGTTAGAAAATAGTTTTAGTATTTGCTAACAGCCCTAACATTTTGTCAGTACTAGAAATACTTAGATAATAACAGAACAAGAGGTACCACAATACGGAAACAGTTTTAGTATTTGCTACATTTTGTCAGTACTAGGAATACTTAGATAATAACAGAACAAGAGGTACCACAATACGGTTAGAAAATAGTTTTAGTATTTGCTAACAGCCCTAACATTTTGTCAGTACTAGGAATACTTGGATAATAACAGAACAAGAGGTACCACAATACGGTTAGAAAACAGTTTTAGTATTTGCTACATTTTGTCAGTACTAGGAATACTTAGATAATAACAGAACAAGAGGTACCACAATATGGTTAGAAAATAATTTTAGTATTTGCTAACAGTCCTAACATTTTGTCAGTACTAGGAATACTTAGATAATAACAGAACAAGAGGTACCACAATACGGTTAGAAAATAGTTTTAGTATTTGCTAACAGCCCTAACATTTTGTCAGTACTAGGAATACTTAGATAATAACAGAACAAGAGGTACCACAATACGGTTAGAAAACAGTTTTAGTATTTGCTACATTTTGTCAGTACTAGGAATACTTAGATAATAACAGAACAAGAGGTACCACAATACGGTTAGAAAATAGTTTTAGTATTTGCTAACAGCCCTAATATTTTGTCAGTACTAGGAATACTTAGATAATAACAGAACAAGAGGTACCACAATACGGTTAGAAAACAGTTTTAGTATTTGCTAACAGCCCTAACATTTTGTCAGTACTAGGAATACTTAGATAATAACAGAACAAGAGGTACCACAATACGGTTAGAAAACAGTTTTAGTATTTGCTACATTTTGTCAGTACTAGGAATACTTAGATAATAACAGAACAAGAGGTACCACAATACGGTTAGAAAATAGTTTTAGTATTTGCTAACAGCCCTAACATTTTGTCAGTACTAGGAATACTCAGATAATAACAGAACAAGAGGTACCACAATACGGTTAGAAAATAGTTTTAGTATTTGGTAACAGCCCTAACATTTTGTCAGTACTAGGAATACTTAGATAATAACAGAACAAGAGGTACCACAATACGGTTAGAAAATAGTTTTAGTATTTGCTAACAGCCCTAACATTTTGTCAGTACTAGGAATACTTAGATAATAACAGAACAAGAGGTACCACAATACGGTTAGAAAATAGTTTTAGTATTTGCTAACAGCCCTAACATTTTGTCAGTACTAGGAATACTAAGATAATAACAGAACAAGAAGTACCACAATACGGTTAGAAAACCGTTTTAGTATTTGCTACATTTTGTCAGTACTAGGAATACTTAGACAATAACAGAACAAGAGGTACCACAATACGGTTAGAAAATAGTTTTAGTATTTGCTAACAGCCCTAACATTTTGTCTGTACTAGGAATACTTAGATAATAACAGAACAAGAGGTACCACAATACGGTTAGAAAATAGTTTTAGTATTTGCTAACAGCCCTAACATTTTGTCAGTACTAGGAATACTTAGATAATAACAGAACAAGAGGTACCACAATACGGTTAGAAAACAGTTTTAGTATTTGCTACATTTTGTCAGTACTAGGAATACTTAGATAATAACAGAACAAGAGGTACCACAATACGGTTAGAAAATAGTTTTAGTATTTGCTAACAGCCCTAACATTTTGTCAGTACTAGGAATACTTAGATAATAACAGAACAAGAGGTACCACAATACGGTTAGAAAACAGTTTTAGTATTTGCTACATTTTGTCAGTACTAGGAATACTTAGATAATAACAGAACAAGAGGTACCACAATACGGTTAGAAAATAGTTTTAGTATTTGCTAACAGCCCTAATATTTTGTCAGTACTAGGAATACTTAGGTAATAACAGAACAAGAGGTACCACAATACGGTTAGAAAATAGTTTTAGTATTTGCTAACAGCCCTAATATTTTGTCATTACTAGGAATACTTAGATAATAACAGAACAAGAGGTACCACAATACGGTTAGAAAATAGTTTTAGTATTTGCTAACAGCCCTAACATTTTGTCAATACTAGGAATACTTAGATAATAACAGAACAAGAGGTACCACAATACGGTTAGAAAACAGTTTTAGTATTTGCTACATTTTGTCAGTACTAAGAATACTTAGATAATAACAGAACAAGAGGTACCACAATACGGTTAGAAAATAGTTTTAGTATTTGCTAACAGCCCTAACATTTTATCAGTACTAGGAATACTTAGATAATAACAGAACAAGAGGTACCGCAATAAGGTTAGAAAACAGTTTTAGTATTTGCTACATTTTGTCAGTACTAGGAATACTTAGATAATAACAGAACAAGAGGTACCACAATACGGTTAGAAAATAGTTTTAGTATTTGCTAACAGCCCTAATATTTTGTCAGTACTAGGAATACTTAGATAATAACAGAACAAGAGGTACCACAATACGGTTAGAAAACAGTTTTAGTATTTGCTAACAGCCCTAACATTTTGTCAGTACTAGGAATACTTAGATAATAACAGAACAAGAGGTACCACAATACGGTTAGAAAACAGTTTTAGTATTTGCTACATTTTGTCAGTACTAGGAATACTTAGATAATAACAGAACAAGAGGTACCACAATACGGTTAGAAAATAGTTTTAGTATTTGCTAACAGCCCTAACATTTTGTCAGTACTAGGAATACTTAGATAATAACAGAACAAGAGGTACCACAATACGGTTAGAAAATAGTTTTAGTATTTGCTAACAGCCCTAACATTTTGTCAGTACTAGGAATACTTAGATAATAACAGAACAAGAGGTACCACAATACGGTTAGAAAATAGTTTTAGTATTTGCTAACAGCCCTAACATTTTGTCAGTACTAGGAATACTTAGATAATAACAGAACAAGAGGTACCACAATACGGTTAGAAAATAGTTTTAGTATTTGCTAACAGCCCTAACATTTTGTCAGTACTAGGAATACTTAGATAATAACAGAACAAGAGGTACCGCAATAAGGTTAGAAAACAGTTTTAGTATTTGCTACATTTTGTCAGTACTAGGAATACTTAGATAATAACAGAACAAGAGGTACCACAATACGGTTAGAAAATAGTTTTAGTATTTGCTAACAGCCCTAATATTTTGTCAGTACTAGGAATACTTAGATAATAACAGAACAAGAGGTACCACAATACGGTTAGAAAATAGTTTTAGTATTTGCTAACAGCCCTAACATTTTGTCAGTACCAGGAATACTTAGATAATAACAGAACAAGAGGTACCACAATACGGTTAGAAAACAGTTTTAGTATTTGCTACATTTTGTCAGTACTAGGAATACTTAGATAATAACAGAACAAGAGGTACCACAATACAGTTAGAAAATAGTTTTAGTATTTGCTAACAGCCCTAACATTTTGTCAGTACTAGGAATACTTAGATAATAACAGAACAAGAGGTACCACAATACGGTTAGAAAACAGTTTTAGTATTTGCTACATTTTGTCAGTACTAGGAATACTTAGATAATAACAGAACAAGAGGTACCACAATACGGTTAGAAAATAGTTTTAGTATTTGCTAACAGCCCTAACATTTTGTCAGTACTAGAAATACTTAGATAATAACAGAACAAGAGGTACCACAATACGGAAACAGTTTTAGTATTTGCTACATTTTGTCAGTACTAGGAATACTTAGATAATAACAGAACAAGAGGTACCACAATACGGTTAGAAAATAGTTTTAGTATTTGCTAACAGCCCTAACATTTTGTCAGTACTAGGAATACTTAGATAATAACAGAACAAGAGGTACCACAATACGGTTAGAAAACAGTTTTAGTATTTGCTACATTTTGTCAGTACTAGGAATACTTAGATAATAACAGAACAAGAGGTACCACAATATGGTTAGAAAATAATTTTAGTATTTGCTAACAGTCCTAACATTTTGTCAGTACTAGGAATACTTAGATAATAACAGAACAAGAGGTACCACAATAAGGTTAGAAAATAGTTTTAGTATTTGCTAACAGCCCTAACATTTTGTCAGTACTAGGAATACTTAGATAATAACAGAACAAGAGGTACCACAATACGGTTAGAAAACAGTTTTAGTATTTGCTACATTTTGTCAGTACTAGGAATACTTAGATAATAACAGAACAAGAGGTACCACAATACGGTTAGAAAATAGTTTTAGTATTTGCTAACAGCCCTAATATTTTGTCAGTACTAGGAATACTTAGATAATAACAGAACAAGAGGTACCACAATACGGTTAGAAAACAGTTTTAGTATTTGCTAACAGCCCTAACATTTTGTCAGTACTAGGAATACTTAGATAATAACAGAACAAGAGGTACCACAATACGGTTAGAAAACAGTTTTAGTATTTGCTACATTTTGTCAGTACTAGGAATACTTAGATAATAACAGAACAAGAGGTACCACAATACGGTTAGAAAATAGTTTTAGTATTTGCTAACAGCCCTAACATTTTGTCAGTACTAGGAATACTTAGATAATAACAGAACAAGAGGTACCACAATACGGTTAGAAAATAGTTTTAGTATTTGGTAACAGCCCTAACATTTTGTCAGTACTAGGAATACTTAGATAATAACAGAACAAGAGGTACCACAATACGGTTAGAAAATAGTTTTAGTATTTGCTAACAGCCCTAACATTTTGTCAGTACTAGGAATACTTAGATAATAACAGAACAAGAGGTACCACAATACGGTTAGAAAATAGTTTTAGTATTGGCTAACAGCCCTAACATTTTGTCAGTACTAGGAATACTAAGATAATAACAGAACAAGAAGTACCACAATACGGTTAGAAAACCGTTTTAGTATTTGCTACATTTTGTCAGTACTAGGAATACTTAGACAATAACAGAACAAGAGGTACCACAATACGGTTAGAAAATAGTTTTAGTATTTGCTAACAGCCCTAACATTTTGTCTGTACTAGGAATACTTAGATAATAACAGAACAAGAGGTACCACAATACGGTTAGAAAATAGTTTTAGTATTTGCTAACAGCCCTAACATTTTGTCAGTACTAGGAATACTTAGATAATAACAGAACAAGAGGTACCACAATACGGTTAGAAAACAGTTTTAGTATTTGCTACATTTTGTCAGTACTAGGAATACTTAGATAATAACAGAACAAGAGGTACCACAATACGGTTAGAAAATAGTTTTAGTATTTGCTAACAGCCCTAACATTTTGTCAGTACTAGGAATACTTAGATAATAACAGAACAAGAGGTACCACAATACGGTTAGAAAACAGTTTTAGTATTTGCTACATTTTGTCAGTACTAGGAATACTTAGATAATAACAGAACAAGAGGTACCACAATACGGTTAGAAAATAGTTTTAGTATATGCTAACAGCCCTAATATTTTGTCAGTACTAGGAATACTTAGGTAATAACAGAACAAGAGGTACCACAATACGGTTAGAAAATAGTTTTAGTATTTGCTAACAGCCCTAATATTTTGTCATTACTAGGAATACTTAGATAATAACAGAACAAGAGGTACCACAATACGGTTAGAAAATAGTTTTAGTATTTGCTAACAGCCCTAACATTTTGTCAATACTAGGAATACTTAGATAATAACAGAACAAGAGGTACCACAATACGGTTAGAAAACAGTTTTAGTATTTGCTACATTTTGTCAGTACTAAGAATACTTAGATAATAACAGAACAAGAGGTACCACAATACGGTTAGAAAATAGTTTTAGTATTTGCTAACAGCCCTAACATTTTATCAGTACTAGGAATACTTAGATAATAACAGAACAAGAGGTACCGCAATAAGGTTAGAAAACAGTTTTAGTATTTGCTACATTTTGTCAGTACTAGGAATACTTAGATAATAACAGAACAAGAGGTACCACAATACGGTTAGAAAATAGTTTTAGTATTTGCTAACAGCCCTAATATTTTGTCAGTACTAGGAATACTTAGATAATAACAGAACAAGAGGTACCACAATACGGTTAGAAAACAGTTTTAGTATTTGCTAACAGCCCTAACATTTTGTCAGTACTAGGAATACTTAGATAATAACAGAACAAGAGGTACCACAATACGGTTAGAAAACAGTTTTAGTATTTGCTACATTTTGTCAGTACTAGGAATACTTAGATAATAACAGAACAAGAGGTACCACAATACGGTTAGAAAATAGTTTTAGTATTTGCTAACAGCCCTAACATTTTGTCAGTACTAGGAATACTTAGATAATAACAGAACAAGAGGTACCACAATACGGTTAGAAAATAGTTTTAGTATTTGCTAACAGCCCTAACATTTTGTCAGTACTAGGAATACTTAGATAATAACAGAACAAGAGGTACCACAATACGGTTAGAAAATAGTTTTAGTATTTGCTAACAGCCCTAACATTTTGTCAGTACTAGGAATACTTAGATAATAACAGAACAAGAGGTACCACAATACGGTTAGAAAATAGTTTTAGTATTTGCTAACAGCCCTAACATTTTGTCAGTACTAGGAATACTTAGATAATAACAGAACAAGAGGTACCGCAATAAGGTTAGAAAACAGTTTTAGTATTTGCTACATTTTGTCAGTACTAGGAATACTTAGATAATAACAGAACAAGAGGTACCACAATACGGTTAGAAAATAGTTTTAGTATTTGCTAACAGCCCTAATATTTTGTCAGTACTAGGAATACTTAGATAATAACAGAACAAGAGGTACCACAATACGGTTAGAAAACAGTTTTAGTATTTGCTAACAGCCCTAACATTTTGTCAGTACTAGGAATACTTAGATAATAACAGAACAAGAGGTACCACAATACGGTTAGAAAACAGTTTTACTATTTGCTACATTTTGTCAGTACTAGGAATACTTAGATAATAACAGAACAAGAGGTACCACAATACGGTTAGAAAATAGTTTTAGTATTTGCAAACAGCCCTAACATTTTGTCAGTACTAGGAATACTTAGATAATAACAGAACAAGAGGTACCACAATACGGTTAGAAAATAGTTTTAGTATTTGCTAACAGCCCTAACATTTTGTCAGTACTAGGAATACTTAGATAATAACAGAACAAGAGGTACCACAATACGGTTAGAAAATAGTTTTAGTATTTGCTAACAGCCCTAACATTTTGTCAGTACTAGGAATACTTAGATAATAACAGAACAAGAGGTACCACAATACGGTTAGAAAACAGTTTTAGTATTTGCTACATTTTGTCAGTACTAAGAATACTTAGATAATAACAGAACAAGAGGTACCACAATACGGTTAGAAAATAGTTTTAGTATTTGCTAACAGCCCTAACATTTTGTCAGTACTAGGAATACTTAGATAATAACAGAACAAGAGGTACCGCAATAAGGTTAGAAAACAGTTTTAGTATTTGCTACATTTTGTCAGTACTAGGAATACTTAGATAATAACAGAACAAGAGGTACCACAATACGGTTAGAAAATAGTTTTAGTATTTGCTAACAGCCCTAATATATTGTCAGTACTAGGAATACTTAGATAATAACAGAACAAGAGGTACCACAATACGGTTAGAAAACAGTTTTAGTATTTGCTAACAGCCCTAACATTTTGTCAGTACTAGGAATACTTAGATAATAACAGAACAAGAGGTACCACAATACGGTTAGAAAACAGTTTTAGTATTTGCTACATTTTGTCAGTACTAGGAATACTTAGATAATAACAGAACAAGAGGTACCACAATACGGTTAGAAAATAGTTTTAGTATTTGCTAACAGCCCTAACATTTTGTCAGTACTAGGAATACTTAGATAATAACAGAACAAGAGGTACCACAATACGGAAACAGTTTTAGTATTTGCTACATTTGGTCAGTACTAGGAATACTTAGATAATAACAGAACAAGAGGTACCACAATACGGTTAGAAAATAGTTTTAGTATTTGCTAACAGCCCTAACATTTTGTCAGTACTAGGAATACTTAGATAATAACAGAACAAGAGGTACCACAATACGGTTAGAAAACAGTTTTAGTATTTGCTACATTTTGTCAGTACTAGGAATACTTAGATAATAACAGAACAAGAGGTACCACAATACAGTTAGAAAATAGTTTTAGTATTTGCTAACAGCCCTAACATTTTGTCAGTACTAGGAATACTTAGATAATAACAGAACAAGAGGTACCACAATACGGTTAGAAAACAGTTTTAGGATTTGCTACATTTTGTCAGTACTAGGAATACTTAGATAATAACAGAACAAGAGGTACCACAATACGGTTAGAAAATAGTTTTAGTATTTGCTAACAGCCCTAACATTTTGTCAGTACTAGAAATACTTAGATAATAACAGAACAAGAGGTACCACAATACGGAAACAGTTTTAGTATTTGCTACATTTTGTCAGTACTAGGAATACTTAGATAATAACAGAACAAGAGGTACCACAATACGGTTAGAAAATAGTTTTAGTATTTGCTAACAGCCCTAACATTTTGTCAGTACTAGGAATACTTAGATAATAACAGAACAAGAGGTACCACAATACGGTTAGAAAACAGTTTTAGTATTTGCTACATTTTGTCAGTACTAGGAATACTTAGATAATAACAGAACAAGAGGTACCACAATATGGTTAGAAAATAATTTTAGTATTTGCTAACAGTCCTAACATTTTGTCAGTACTAGGAATACTTAGATAATAACAGAACAAGAGGTACCACAATACGGTTAGAAAACAGTTTTAGTATTTGCTACATTTTGTCAGTACTAGGAATACTTAGATAATAACAGAACAAGAGGTACCACAATACGGTTAGAAAATAGTTTTAGTATTTGCTAACAGCCCTAACATTTTGTCAGTACTAGGAATACTTAGATAATAACAGAACAAGAGGTACCACAATACGGTTAGAAAACAGTTTTAGTATTTGCTACATTTTGTCAGTACTAGGAATACTTAGATAATAACAGAACAAGAGGTACCACAATACGGTTAGAAAATAGTTTTAGTATTTGCTAACAGCCCTAACATTTTGTCAGTACTAGGAATACTTAGATAATAACAGAACAAGAGGTACCACAATACGGTTAGAAAACAGTTTTAGTATTTGCTACATTTTGTCAGTACTAGGAATACTTAGATAATAACAGAACAAGAGGTACCACAATACGGTTAGAAAATAGTTTTAGTATTTGCTAACAGCCCTAATATCTTGTCAGTACTAGGAATACTTAGGTAATAACAGAACAAGAGGTACCACAATACGGTTAGAAAATAGTTTTAGTATTTGCTAACAGCCCTAATATTTTGTCATTACTAGGAATACTTAGATAATAACAGAAGAAGAGGTACCACAATACGGTTAGAAAATAGTTTTAGTATTTGCTAACAGCCCTAACATTTTGTCAATACTAGGAATACTTAGATAATAACAGAACAAGAGGTACCACAATACGGTTAGAAAACAGTTTTAGTATTTGCTACATTTTGTCAGTACTAAGAATACTTAGATAATAACAGAACAAGAGGTACCACAATACGGTTAGAAAATAGTTTTAGTATTTGCTAACAGCCCTAACATTTTGTCAGTACTAGGAATACTTAGATAATAACAGAACAAGAGGTACCGCAATAAGGTTAGAAAACAGTTTTAGTATTTGCTACATTTTGTCAGTACTAGGAATACTTAGATAATAACAGAACAAGAGGTACCACAATACGGTTAGAAAATAGTTTTAGTATTTGCTAACAGCCCTAATATTTTGTCAGTACTAGGAATACTTAGATAATAACAGAACAAGAGGTACCACAATACGGTTAGAAAACAGTTTTAGTATTTGCTAACAGCCCTAACATTTTGTCAGTACTAGGAATACTTAGATAATAACAGAACAAGAGGTACCACAATACGGTTAGAAAACAGTTTTAGTATTTGCTGCATTTTGTCAGTACTAGGAATACTTAGATAATAACAGAACAAGAGGTACCACAATACGGTTAGAAAATAGTTTTAGTATTTGCTAACAGCCCTAACATTTTGTCAGTACTAGGAATACTTAGATAATAACAGAACAAGAGGTACCACAATACGGTTAGAAAATAGTTTTAGTATTTGCTAACAGCCCTAACATTTTGTCAGTACTAGGAATACTTAGATAATAACAGAACAAGAGGTACCACAATACGGTTAGAAAATAGTTTTAGTATTTGCTAACAGCCCTAACATTTTGTCAGTACTAGGAATACTTAGATAATAACAGAACAAGAGGTAACACAATACGGTTAGAAAATAGTTTTAGTATTTGCTAACAGCCCTAACATTTTGTCAGTACTAGGAATACTAAGATAATAACAGAACAAGAAGTACCACAATATGGTTAGAAAACCGTTTTAGTATTTGCTACATTTTGTCAGTACTAGGAATACTTAGATAATAACAGAACAAGAGGTACCACAATACGGTTAGAAAATAGTTTTAGTATTTGCTAACAGCCCTAACATTTTGTCAGTACTAGGAATACTTAGATAATAACAGAACAAGAGGTACCACAATACGGTTAGAAAATAGTTTTAGTATTTACTAACAGCCCTAACATTTTGTCAGTACTAGGAATACTTAGATAATAACAGAACAAGAGGTACCACAATACGGTTAGAAAATAGTTTTAGTATTTGCTAACAGCCCTAACATTTTGTCAGTACTAGGAATACTTAGATAATAACAGAACAAGAGGTACCACAATACGGTTAGAAAATAGTTTTAGTATTTGCTAACAGCCCTAACATTTTGTCAGTACTAGGAATACTTAGATAACAACAGAACAAGAGGTACCACAATACGGTTAGAAAATAGTTTTAGTATTTGCTAACAGCCCTAACATTTTGTCAGTACTAGGAATACTTAGATAATAACAGAACAAGAGGTACCACAATACGGTTAGAAAACAGTTTTAGTATTTGCTAACAGCCCTAACATTTTGTCATTACTAGGAATACTTAGATAATAACAGAACAAGAGGTACCACAATACGGAAACAGTTTTAGTATTTGCTACATTTGGTCAGTACTAGGAATACTTAGATAATAACAGAACAAGAGGTACCACAATACGGTTAGAAAATAGTTTTAGTATTTGCTAACAGCCCTAATATTTTGTCAGTACTAGGAATACTTAGATAATAACAGAATAAGAGGTACCACAATACGGTTAGAAAATAGTTTTAGTATTTGCTAACAGCCCTAACATTTTGTCAGTACTAGGAATACTTAGATAATAACAGAACAAGAGGTACCACAATACGGTTAGAAAACAGTTTTAGTATTTGCTACATTTTGTCAGTACTAGGAATACTTAGATAATAACAGAACAAGAAGTACCACAATACAGTTAGAAAATAGTTTTAGTATTTGCTAACAGCCCTAACATTTTGTCAGTACTAGGAATACTTAGATAATAACAGAACAAGAGGTACCACAATACGGTTAGAAAACAGTTTTAGTATTTGCTACATTTTGTCAGTACTAGGAATACTTAGATAATAACAGAACAAGAGGTACCACAATACGGTTAGAAAATAGTTTTAGTATTTGCTAACAGCCCTAACATTTTGTCAGTACTAGAAATACTTAGATAATAACAGAACAAGAGGTACCACAATACGGAAACAGTTTTAGTATTTGCTACATTTTGTCAGTACTAGGAATACTTAGATAATAACAGAACAAGAGGTACCACAATACGGTTAGAAAATAGTTTTAGTATTTGCTAACAGCCTTAACATTTTGTCAGTACTAGGAATACTTAGATAATAACAGAACAAGAGGTACCACAATACGGTTAGAAAACAGTTTTAGTATTTGCTACATTTTGTCAGTACTAGGAATACTTAGATAATAACAGAACAAGAGGTACTACAATATGGTTAGAAAATAATTTTAGTATTTGCTAACAGCCCTAATATTTTGTCATTACTAGGAATACTTAGATAATAACAGAAGAAGAGGTACCACAATACGGTTAGAAAATAGTTTTAGTATTTGCTAACAGCCCTAACATTTTGTCAATACTAGGAATACTTAGATAATAACAGAACAAGAGGTACCACAATACGGTTAGAAAACAGTTTTAGTATTTGCTACATTTTGTCAGTACTAAGAATACTTAGATAATAACAGAACAAGAGGTACCACAATACGGTTAGAAAATAGATTTAGTATTTGCTAACAGCCCTAACATTTTGTTAGTACTAGGAATACTTAGATAATAACAGAACAAGAGGTACCGCAATAAGGTTAGAAAACAGTTTTAGTATTTGCTACATTTTGTCAGTACTAGGAATACTTAGATAATAACAGAACAAGAGGTACCATAATACGGTTAGAAAATAGTTTTAGTATTTGCTAACAGCCCTAACATTTTGTCAGTACTAGAAATACTTAGATAATAACAGAACAAGAGGTACCACAATACGGTTAGAAAACAGTTTTAGTATTTGCTACATTTTGTCAGTACTAGGAATACTTAGATAATAACAGAACAAGAGGTACCACAATACGGTTAGAAAATAGATTTAGTATTTGCTAACAGCCCTAATATTTTGTCAGTACTAGGAATACTTAGATAATAACAGAACAAGAGGTACCACAATACGGTTAGAAAACAGTTTTAGTATTTGCTAACAGCCCTAACATTTTGTCAGTACTAGGAATACTTAGATAATAACAGAACAAGAGGTACCACAATACGGTTAGAAAACAGTTTTAGTATTTGCTGCATTTTGTCAGTACTAGGAATACTTAGATAATAACAGAACAAGAGGTACCACAATACGGTTAGAAAATAGTTTTAGTATTTGCTAACAGCCCTAACATTTTGTCAGTACTAGGAATACTTAGATAATAACAGAACAAGAGGTACCACAATACGGTTAGAAAATAGTTTTAGTATTTGCTAACAGCCCTAACATTTTGTCAGTACTAGGAATACTTAGATAATAACAGAACAAGAGGTACCACAATACAGTTAGAAAATAGTTTTAGTATTTGCTAACAGGCCTAACATTTTGTCAGTACTAGGAATACTTAGATAATAACAGAACAAGAGGTACCACAATACGGTTAGAAAATAGTTTTAGTATTTGCTAACAGCCCTAACATTTTGTTAGTACTAGGAATACTAAGATAATAAATGAACAAGAAGTACCACAATATGGTTAGAAAACCGTTTTAGTATTTGCTACATTTTGTCAGTACTAGGAATACTTAGATAATAACAGAACAAGAGGTACCACAATACGGTTAGAAAATAGTTTTAGTATTTGCTAACAGCCCTAACATTTTGTCAGTACTAGGAATACTTAGATAATAACAGAACAAGAGGTACCACAATACGGTTAGAAAATAGTTTTAGTATTTACTAACAGCCCTAACATTTTGTCAGTACTAGGAATACTTAGATAATAACAGAACAAGAGGTACCACAATACGGTTAGAAAACAGTTTTAGTATTTGCTAACAGCCCTAACATTTTGTCAGTACTAGGAATACTTAGATAATAACAGAACAAGAGGTACCACAATACGGTTAGAAAATAGTTTTAGTATTTGCTAACAGCCCTAACATTTTGTCAGTACTAGGAATACTTAGATAATAACAGAACAAGAGGTACCACAATACGGTTAGAAAATAGTTTTAGTATTTGCTAACAGCCCTAACATTTTGTCAGTACTAGGAATACTTAGATAACAACAGAACAAGAGGTACCACAATACGGTTAGAAAATAGTTTTAGTATTTGCTAACAGCCCTAACATTTTGTCAGTACTAGGAATACTTAGATAATAACAGAACAAGAGGTACCACAATACGGTTAGAAAACAGTTTTAGTATTTGCTAACAGCTCTAACATTTTGTCATTACTAGGAATACTTAGATAATAACAGAACAAGAGGTACCACAATACGGAAACAGTTTTAGTATTTGCTACATTTGGTCAGTACTAGGAATACTTAGATAATAACAGAACAAGAGGTACCACAATACGGTTAGAAAATAGTTTTAGTATTTGCTAACAGCCCTAATATTTTGTCTGTACTAGGAATACTTAGATAATAACAGAACAAGAGGTACCACAATACGGTTAGAAAACAGTTTTAGTATTTGCTACATTTTGTCAGTACTAGGAATACTTAGATAATAACAGAACAAGAGGTACCACAATACGGTTAGAAAACAGTTTTAGTATTTGCTGCATTTTGTCAGTACTAGGAATACTTAGATAATAACAGAACAAGAGGTACCACAATACGGTTAGAAAATAGTTTTAGTATTTGCTAACAGACCTAACATTTTGTCAGTACTAGGAATACTTAGATAATAACAGAACAAGAGGTACCACAATACGGTTAGAAAATAGTTTTAGTATTTGCTAACAGCCCTAACATTTTGTCAGTACTAGGAATACATAGATAATAACAGAACAAGAGGTACCACAATACAGTTAGAAAATAGTTTTAGTATTTGCTAACAGGCCTAACATTTTGTCAGTACTAGGAATACTTAGATAATAACAGAACAAGAGGTACCACAATACGGTTAGAAAATAGTTTTAGTATTTGCTAACAGCCCTAACATTTTGTCAGTACTAGGAATACTAAGATAATAACAGAACAAGAAGTACCACAATATGGTTAGAAAACCGTTTTAGTATTTGCTACATTTTGTCAGTACTAGGAATACTTAGATAATAACAGAACAAGAGGTACCACAATACGGTTAGAAAATAGTTTTAGTATTTGCTAACAGCCCTAACATTTTGTCAGTACTAGGAATACTTAGATAATAACAGAACAAGAGGTACCACAATACGGTTAGAAAACAGTTTTAGTATTTGCTAACAGCCCTAACATTTTGTCAGTACTAGGAATACTTAGATAATAACAGAACAAGAGGTACCACAATACGGTTAGAAAATAGTTTTAGTATTTGCTAACAGCCCTAACATTTTGTCAGTACTAGGAATACTTAGATAATAACAGAACAAGAGGTACCACAATACGGTTAGAAAATAGTTTTAGTATTTGCTAACAGCCCTAACATTTTGTCAGTACTAGGAATACTTAGATAACAACAGAACAAGAGGTACCACAATACGGTTAGAAAATAGTTTTAGTATTTGCTAACAGCCCTAACATTTTGTCAGTACTAGGAATACTTAGATAATAACAGAACAAGAGGTACCACAATACGGTTAGAAAACAGTTTTAGTATTTGCTAACAGCCCTAACATTTTGTCATTACTAGGAATACTTAAATAATAACAGAACAAGAGGTACCACAATACGGAAACAGTTTTAGTATTTGCTACATTTGGTCAGTACTAGGAATACTTAGATAATAACAGAACAAGAGGTACCACAATACGGTTAGAAAATAGTTTTAGTATTTGCTAACAGCCCTAATATTTTGTCAGTACTAGGAATACTTAGATAATAACAGAACAAGAGGTACCACAATACAGTTAGAAAATAGTTTTAGTATTTGCTAACAGCCCTAACATTTTGTCAGTACTAGGAATACTTAGATAATAACAGAACAAGAGGTACCACAATACGGTTAGAAAACAGTTTTAGTATTTGCTACATTTTGTCAGTACTAGGAATACTTAGATAATAACAGAACAAGAGGTACCACAATACGGTTAGAAAATAGTTTTAGTATTTGCTAACAGCCCTAACATTTTGTCAGTACTAGAAATACTTAGATAATAACAGAACAAGAGGTACCACAATACGGAAATAGTTTTAGTATTTGCTACATTTTGTCAGTACTAGGAATACTTAGATAATAACAGAACAAGAGGTACCACAATACGGTTAGAAAATAGTTTTAGTATTTGCTAACAGCCTTAACATTTTGTCAGTACTAGGAATACTTAGATAATAACAGAACAAGAGGTACCACAATACGGTTAGAAAACAGTTTTAGTATTTGCTACATTTTGTCAGTACTAGGAATACTTAGATAATAACAGAACAAGAGGTACCACAATATGGTTAGAAAATAATTTTAGTATTTGCTAACAGTCCTAACATTTTGTCAGTACTAGGAATGCTTAGATAATAACAGAACAAGAGGTACCACAATACGGTTAGAAAATAGTTTTAGTATTTGCTAACAGCCCTAACATTTTGTCAGTACTAGGAATACTTAGATAATAACAGAACAAGAGGTACCACAATACGGTTAGAAAACAGTTTTAGTATTTGCTAACAGCCCTAATATTTTGTCTGTACTAGGAATACTTAGATAATAACAGAACAAGAGGTACCACAATACGGTTAGAAAACAGTTTTAGTATTTGCTACATTTTGTCAGTACTAGGAATACTTAGATAATAACAGAACAAGAGGTACCACAATACGGTTAGAAAACAGTTTTAGTATTTGCTGCATTTTGTCAGTACTAGGAATACTTAGATAATAACAGAACAAGAGGTACCACAATACGGTTAGAAAATAGTTTTAGTATTTGCTAACAGACCTAACATTTTGTCAGTACTAGGAATACTTAGATAATAACAGAACAAGAGGTACCACAATACGGTTAGAAAATAGTTTTAGTATTTGCTAACAGCCCTAACATTTTGTCAGTACTAGGAATACATAGATAATAACAGAACAAGAGGTACCACAATACAGTTAGAAAATAGTTTTAGTATTTGCTAACAGGCCTAACATTTTGTCAGTACTAGGAATACTTAGATAATAACAGAACAAGAGGTACCACAATACGGTTAGAAAATAGTTTTAGTATTTGCTAACAGCCCTAACATTTTGTCAGTACTAGGAATACTAAGATAATAACAGAACAAGAAGTACCACAATATGGTTAGAAAACCGTTTTAGTATTTGCTACATTTTGTCAGTACTAGGAATACTTAGATAATAACAGAACAAGAGGTACCACAATACGGTTAGAAAATAGTTTTAGTATTTGCTAACAGCCCTAACATTTTGTCAGTACTAGGAATACTTAGATAATAACAGAACAAGAGGTACCACAATACGGTTAGAAAACAGTTTTAGTATTTGCTGCATTTTGTCAGTACTAGGAATACTTAGATAATAACAGAACAAGAGGTACCACAATACGGTTAGAAAATAGTTTTAGTATTTGCTAACAGACCTAACATTTTGTCAGTACTAGGAATACTTAGATAATAACAGAACAAGAGGTACCACAATACGGTTAGAAAATAGTTTTAGTATTTGCTAACAGCCCTAACATTTTGTCAGTACTAGGAATACATAGATAATAACAGAACAAGAGGTACCACAATACAGTTAGAAAATAGTTTTAGTATTTGCTAACAGGCCTAACATTTTGTCAGTACTAGGAATACTTAGATAATAACAGAACAAGAGGTACCACAATACGGTTAGAAAATAGTTTTAGTATTTGCTAACAGCCCTAACATTTTGTCAGTACTAGGAATACTAAGATAATAACAGAACAAGAAGTACCACAATATGGTTAGAAAACCGTTTTAGTATTTGCTACATTTTGTCAGTACTAGGAATACTTAGATAATAACAGAACAAGAGGTACCACAATACGGTTAGAAAATAGTTTTAGTATTTGCTAACAGCCCTAACATTTTGTCAGTACTAGGAATACTTAGATAATAACAGAACAAGAGGTACCACAATACGGTTAGAAAACAGTTTTAGTATTTGCTAACAGCCCTAACATTTTGTCAGTACTAGGAATACTTAGATAATAACAGAACAAGAGGTACCACAATACGGTTAGAAAATAGTTTTAGTATTTGCTAACAGCCCTAACATTTTGTCAGTACTAGGAATACTTAGATAATAACAGAACAAGAGGTACCACAATACGGTTAGAAAATAGTTTTAGTATTTGCTAACAGCCCTAACATTTTGTCAGTACTAGGAATACTTAGATAACAACAGAACAAGAGGTACCACAATACGGTTAGAAAATAGTTTTAGTATTTGCTAACAGCCCTAACATTTTGTCAGTACTAGGAATACTTAGATAATAACAGAACAAGAGGTACCACAATACGGTTAGAAAACAGTTTTAGTATTTGCTAACAGCCCTAACATTTTGTCATTACTAGGAATACTTAAATAATAACAGAACAAGAGGTACCACAATACGGAAACAGTTTTAGTATTTGCTACATTTGGTCAGTACTAGGAATACTTAGATAATAACAGAACAAGAGGTACCACAATACGGTTAGAAAATAGTTTTAGTATTTGCTAACAGCCCTAATATTTTGTCAGTACTAGGAATACTTAGATAATAACAGAACAAGAGGTACCACAATACAGTTAGAAAATAGTTTTAGTATTTGCTAACAGCCCTAACATTTTGTCAGTACTAGGAATACTTAGATAATAACAGAACAAGAGGTACCACAATACGGTTAGAAAACAGTTTTAGTATTTGCTACATTTTGTCAGTACTAGGAATACTTAGATAATAACAGAACAAGAGGTACCACAATACGGTTAGAAAATAGTTTTAGTATTTGCTAACAGCCCTAACATTTTGTCAGTACTAGAAATACTTAGATAATAACAGAACAAGAGGTACCACAATACGGAAATAGTTTTAGTATTTGCTACATTTTGTCAGTACTAGGAATACTTAGATAATAACAGAACAAGAGGTACCACAATACGGTTAGAAAATAGTTTTAGTATTTGCTAACAGCCTTAACATTTTGTCAGTACTAGGAATACTTAGATAATAACAGAACAAGAGGTACCACAATACGGTTAGAAAACAGTTTTAGTATTTGCTACATTTTGTCAGTACTAGGAATACTTAGATAATAACAGAACAAGAGGTACCACAATATGGTTAGAAAATAATTTTAGTATTTGCTAACAGTCCTAACATTTTGTCAGTACTAGGAATGCTTAGATAATAACAGAACAAGAGGTACCACAATACGGTTAGAAAATAGTTTTAGTATTTGCTAACAGCCCTAACATTTTGTCAGTACTAGGAATACTTAGATAATAACAGAACAAGAGGTACCACAATACGGTTAGAAAACAGTTTTAGTATTTGCTACATTTTGTCAGTACTAGGAATACTTAGATAATAACAGAACAAGAGGTACCACAATACGGTTAGAAAATAGTTTTAGTATTTGCTAACAGCCCTAATATTTTGTCAGTACTAGGAATACTTAGATAATAACAGAACAAGAGGTACCACAATACGGTTAGAAAACAGTTTTAGTATTTGCTAACAGCCCTAACATTTTGTCAGTACTAGGAATACTTAGATAATAACTGAACAAGAGGTACCACAATACGGTTAGAAAACAGTTTTAGTATTTGCTACATTTTGTCAGTACTAGGAATACTTAGATAATAACAGAACAAGAGGTACCACAATACGGTTAGAAAATAGTTTTAGTATTTGCTAACAGCCCTAACATTTTGTCAGTACTAGGAATACTTAGATAATAACAGAACAAGAGGTACCACAATACGGTTAGAAAATAGTTTTAGTATTTGCTAACAGCCCTAACATTTTGTCAGTACTAGGAATACTTAGATAATAACAGAACAAGAGGTACCACAATACGGTTAGAAAATAGTTTTAGTATTTGCTAACAGCCCTAACATTTTGTCAGTACTAGGAATACTAAGATAATAACAGAACAAGTACCACAATACGGTTAGAAAACCGTTTTAGTATTTGCTACATTTTGTCAGTACTAGGAATACTTAGATAATAACAGAACAAGAGGTACCACAATACGGTTAGAAAATAGTTTTAGTATTTGCTAACAGCCCTAACATTTTGTCTGTACTAGGAATACTTAGATAATAACAGAACAAGAGGTACCACAATACGGTTAGAAAATAGTTTTAGTATTTGCTAACAGCCCTAACATTTTGTCAGTACTAGGAATACTTAGATAATAACAGAACAAGAGGTACCACAATACGGTTAGAAAACAGTTTTAGTATTTGCTACATTTTGTCAGTACTAGGAATACTTAGATAATAACAGAACAAGAGGTACCACAATACGGTTAGAAAATAGTTTTAGTATTTGCTAACAGCCCTAACATTTTGTCAGTACTAGGAATACTTAGATAATAACAGAACAAGAGGTACCACAATACGGTTAGAAAACAGTTTTAGTATTTGCTACATTTTGTCAGTACTAGGAATACTTAGATAATAACAGAACAAGAGGTACCACAATACGGTTAGAAAATAGTTTTAGTATTTGCTAACAGCCCTAACATTTTGTCAGTACTAGAAATACTTAGATAATAACAGAACAAGAGGTACCACAATACGGAAACAGTTTTAGTATTTGCTACATTTTGTCAGTACTAGGAATAATTAGATAATAACAGAACAAGAGGTACCACAATACGGTTAGAAAATAGTTTTAGTATTTGCTAACAGCCCTAACATTTTGTCAGTACTAGGAATACTTAGATAATAACAGAACAAGAGGTACCACAATACGGTTAGAAAACAGTTTTAGTATTTGCTACATTTTGTCAGTACTAGGAATACTTAGATAATAACAGAACAAGAGGTACCACAATACGGTTAGAAAATAGTTTTTGTATTTGCTAACAGCCCTAATATTTTGTCAGTACTAGGAATACTTAGATAATAACAGAACAAGAGGTACCACAATACGGTTAGAAAATAGTTTTAGTATTTGCTAACAGCCCTAACATTTTGTCAGTACTAGGAATACTTAGATAATAACAACAAGAGGTACCACAATACGGTTAGAAAACAGTTTTAGTATTTGCTACATTTTGTCAGTACTAGGAATACTTAGATAATAACAGAACAAGAGGTACCACATTACGGTTAGAAAACAGTTTTAGTATTTGCTACATTTTGTCAGTACTAGGAATACTTAGATAATAACAGAACAAGAGGTACCACAATACGGTTAGAAAATAGTTTAGTATTTGCTAACAGCCCTAACATTTTGTCAGTACTAGGAATACTTAGATAATAACAGAACAAGAGGTACCACAATACGGTTAGAAAACAGTTTTAGTATTTGCTACATTTTGTCAGTACTAGGAATACTTAGATAATAACAGAACAAGAGGTACCACAATACGGTTAGAAAATAGTTTTAGTATTTGCTAACAGCCCTAACATTTTGTCAGTACTAGGAATACTTAGATAATAACAGAACAAGAGGTACCACAATACGGTTAGAAAACAGTTTTAGTATTTGCTACATTTTGTCAATACTAGGAATACTTAGATAATAACAGAACAAGAGGTACCACAATACGGTTAGAAAATAATTTTAGTATTTGCTAACTGCCCTAACATTTTGTCAGTACTAGGAATACTTAGATAATAACAGAACAAGAGGTACCACAATACGGTTAGAAAACAGTTTTAGTATTTGCTACATTTTGTCAGTACTAGGAATACTTAGATAATAACAGAACAAGAGGTACCACAATACGGTTAGAAAATAGTTTTAGTATTTGCTATCAGCCCTAATATTTTGTCAGTACTAGGAATACTTAGATAATAACAGAACAAGAGGTACCACAATACGGTTAGAAAATAGTTTTAGTATTTGCTAACAGCCCTAACATTTTGTCAGTACTAGGAATACTTAGATAATAACAGAACAAGAGGTACCACAATACGGTTAGAAAACAGTTTTAGTATTTGCTACATTTTGTCAGTACTAGGAATACTTAGATAATAACAGAACAAGAGGTACCACAATACGGTTAGAAAACAGTTTTAGTATTTGCTACATTTTGTCAGTACTAGGAATACTTAGATAATAACAGAACAAGAGGTACCACAATACGGTTAGAAAATAGTTTAGTATTTGCTAACAGCCCTAACATTTTGTCAGTACTAGGAATACTTAGATAATAACAGAACAAGAGGTACCACAATACGGTTAGAAAACAGTTTTAGTATTTGCTACATTTTGTCAGTACTAGGAATACTTAGATAATAACAGAACAAGAGGTACCACAATACGGTTAGAAAATAGTTTAGTATTTGCTAACAGCCCTAACATTTTGTCAGTACTAGGAATACTCAGATAATAACAGAACAAGAGGTACCACAATACGGTTAGAAAATAGTTTTAGTATTTGCTAACAGCCCTAACATTTTGTCAGTACTAGGAATACTTAGATAATAACAGAACAAGAGGTACCACAATACGGTTAGAAAATAGTTTTAGTATTTGCTAACAACCCTAACATTTTGTCAGTACTAGGAATACTTAGATAATAACAGAACAAGAGGTACCACAATACGGTTAGAAAATAGTTTTAGTATTTGCTAACAGCCCTAACATTTTGTCAGTACTAGGAATACTTAGATAATAACAGAACAAGAGGTACCACAATACGGTTAGAAAATAGTTTTAGTATTTGCTAACAGCCATAACATTTTGTCAGTACTAGGAATACTTAGATAATAACAGAACAAGAGGTACCACAATACGGTTAGAAAATAGTTTTAGTATTTGCTAACAGCCCTAATATTTTGTCAGTACTAGGAATACTTAGATAATAACAGAACAAGAGGTACCACAATACGGTTAGAAAATAGTTTTTGTATTTGCTAACAGCCCTAATATTTTGTCAGTACTAGGAATACTTAGATAATAACAGAACAAGAGGTACCACAATACGGTTAGAAAACAGTTTTAGTATTTGCTACATTTTGTCAGTACTAGGAATACTTAGATAATAACAGAACAAGAGGTACCACAATACGGTTAGAAAACAGTTTTAGTATTTGCTACATTTTGTCAGTACTAGGAATACTTAGATAATAACAGAACAAGAGGTACCACAATACGGTTAGAAAATAGTTTAGTATTTGCTAACAGCCCTAACATTTTGTCAGTACTAGGAATACTCAGATAATTACAGAACAAGAGGTACCACAATACGGTTAGAAAATAGTTTTAGTATTTGCTAACAGCCCTAACATTTTGTCAGTACTAGGAATACTTAGATAATAACAGAACAAGAGGTACCACAATACGGTTAGAAAATAGTTTTAGTATTTGCTAACAACCCTAACATTTTGTCAGTACTAGGAATACTTAAATAATAACAGAACAAGAGGTACCACAATACGGTTAGAAAATAATTTTAGTATTTGCTAACAGCCCTAACATTTTGTCAGTACTAGGAATACTTAGATAATAACAGAACAAGAGGTACCACAATACGGTTAGAAAATAGTTTTAGTATTTGCTAACAGCCCTAATATTTTGTCAGTACTAGGAATACTTAGATAATAACAGAACAAGAGGTACCACAATACGGTTAGAAAATAGTTTTTGTATTTGCTAACAGCCCTAATATTTTGTCAGTACTAGGAATACTTAGATATTAACAGATTAAGAGGTACCACAATACGGTTAGAAAACAGTTTTAGTATTTGCTACATTTTGTCAGTACTAGGAATACTTAGATAATAACAGAACAAGAGGTACCACAATACGGTTAGAAAACAGTTTTAGTATTTGCTACATTTTGTCAGTACTAGGAATACTTAGATAATAACAGAACAAGAGGTACCACAATACGGTTAGAAAATAGTTTTTGTATTTGCTAACAGCCCTAATATTTTGTCAGTACTAGGAATACTTAGATAATAACAGAACAAGAGGTACCACAATACGGTTAGAAAATAGTTTTAGTATTTGCTAACAGCCCTAACATTTTGTCAGTACTAGGAATACTTAGATAATAACAACAAGAGGTACCACAATACGGTTAGAAAACAGTTTTAGTATTTGCTACATTTTGTCAGTACTAGGAATACTTAGATAATAACAGAACAAGAGGTACCACATTACGGTTAGAAAACAGTTTTAGTATTTGCTACATTTTGTCAGTACTAGGAATACTTAGATAATAACAGAACAAGAGGTACCACAATACGGTTAGAAAATAGTTTAGTATTTGCTAACAGCCCTAACATTTTGTCAGTACTAGGAATACTTAGATAATAACAGAACAAGAGGTACCACAATACGGTTAGAAAACAGTTTTAGTATTTGCTACATTTTGTCAGTACTAGGAATACTTAGATAATAACAGAACAAGAGGTACCACAATACGGTTAGAAAATAGTTTTAGTATTTGCTAACAGCCCTAACATTTTGTCAGTACTAGGAATACTTAGATAATAACAGAACAAGAGGTACCACAATACGGTTAGAAAACAGTTTTAGTATTTGCTACATTTTGTCAATACTAGGAATACTTAGATAATAACAGAACAAGAGGTACCACAATACGGTTAGAAAATAATTTTAGTATTTGCTAACTGCCCTAACATTTTGTCAGTACTAGGAATACTTAGATAATAACAGAACAAGAGGTACCACAATACGGTTAGAAAACAGTTTTAGTATTTGCTACATTTTGTCAGTACTAGGAATACTTAGATAATAACAGAACAAGAGGTACCACAATACGGTTAGAAAATAGTTTTAGTATTTGCTAACAGCCCTAATATTTTGTCAGTACTAGGAATACTTAGATAATAACAGAACAAGAGGTACCACAATACGGTTAGAAAATAGTTTTAGTATTTGCTAACAGCCCTAACATTTTGTCAGTACTAGGAATACTTAGATAATAACAGAACAAGAGGTACCACAATACGGTTAGAAAACAGTTTTAGTATTTGCTACATTTTGTCAGTACTAGGAATACTTAGATAATAACAGAACAAGAGGTACCACAATACGGTTAGAAAACAGTTTTAGTATTTGCTACATTTTGTCAGTACTAGGAATACTTAGATAATAACAGAACAAGAGGTACCACAATACGGTTAGAAAATAGTTTAGTATTTGCTAACAGCCCTAACATTTTGTCAGTACTAGGAATACTTAGATAATAACAGAACAAGAGGTACCACAATACGGTTAGAAAACAGTTTTAGTATTTGCTACATTTTGTCAGTACTAGGAATACTTAGATAATAACAGAACAAGAGGTACCACAATACGGTTAGAAAATAGTTTAGTATTTGCTAACAGCCCTAACATTTTGTCAGTACTAGGAATACTCAGATAATAACAGAACAAGAGGTACCACAATACGGTTAGAAAATAGTTTTAGTATTTGCTAACAGCCCTAACATTTTGTCAGTACTAGGAATACTTAGATAATAACAGAACAAGAGGTACCACAATACGGTTAGAAAATAGTTTTAGTATTTGCTAACAACCCTAAAATTTTGTCAGTACTAGGAATACTTAGATAATAACAGAACAAGAGGTACCACAATACGGTTAGAAAATAGTTTTAGTATTTGCTAACAGCCCTAACATTTTGTCAGTACTAGGAATACTTAGATAATAACAGAACAAGAGGTACCACAATACGGTTAGAAAATAGTTTTAGTATTTGCTAACAGCCATAACATTTTGTCAGTACTAGGAATACTTAGATAATAACAGAACAAGAGGTACCACAATACGGTTAGAAAATAGTTTTAGTATTTGCTAACAGCCCTAATATTTTGTCAGTACTAGGAATACTTAGATAATAACAGAACAAGAGGTACCACAATACGGTTAGAAAATAGTTTTTGTATTTGCTAACAGCCCTAATATTTTGTCAGTACTAGGAATACTTAGATAATAACAGAACAAGAGGTACCACAATACGGTTAGAAAACAGTTTTAGTATTTGCTACATTTTGTCAGTACTAGGAATACTTAGATAATAACAGAACAAGAGGTACCACAATACGGTTAGAAAACAGTTTTAGTATTTGCTACATTTTGTCAGTACTAGGAATACTTAGATAATAACAGAACAAGAGGTACCACAATACGGTTAGAAAATAGTTTAGTATTTGCTAACAGCCCTAACATTTTGTCAGTACTAGGAATACTTAGATAATAACAGAACAAGAGGTACCACAATACGGTTAGAAAACAGTTTTAGTATTTGCTACATTTTGTCAGTACTAGGAATACTTAGATAATAACAGAACAAGAGGTACCACAATACGGTTAGAAAATAGTTTAGTATTTGCTAACAGCCCTAACATTTTGTCAGTACTAGGAATACTCAGATAATAACAGAACAAGAGGTACCACAATACGGTTAGAAAATAGTTTTAGTATTTGCTAACAGCCCTAACATTTTGTCAGTACTAGGAATACTTAGATAATAACAGAACAAGAGGTACCACAATACGGTTAGAAAATAGTTTTAGTATTTGCTAACAACCCTAACATTTTGTCAGTACTAGGAATACTTAGATAATAACAGAACAAGAGGTACCACAATACGGTTAGAAAATAGTTTTAGTATTTGCTAACAGCCCTAACATTTTGTCAGTACTAGGAATACTTAGATAATAACAGAACAAGAGGTACCACAATACGGTTAGAAAATAGTTTTAGTATTTGCTAACAGCCATAACATTTTGTCAGTACTAGGAATACTTAGATAATAACAGAACAAGAGGTACCACAATACGGTTAGAAAATAGTTTTAGTATTTGCTAACAGCCCTAATATTTTGTCAGTACTAGGAATACTTAGATAATAACAGAACAAGAGGTACCACAATACGGTTAGAAAATAGTTTTTGTATTTGCTAACAGCCCTAATATTTTGTCAGTACTAGGAATACTTAGATAATAACAGAACAAGAGGTACCACAATACGGTTAGAAAATAGTTTTAGTATTTGCTAACAGCCCTAATATTTTGTCAGTACTAGGAATACTTAGATAATAACAGAACAAGAGGTACCACAATACGGTTAGAAAATAGTTTTAGTATATGCTAATAGCCCTAACATTTTGTCAGTACTAGGAATTTAACAACTATTATTGTTGAAAGGTGTTAATCTTAATTCAAGATTGAATGTTATATTAAAATTGGTATATCAATTTTATTGAATTTAGCATCAAAAATATGAATTCATAAAACTACCAATTCTGATAGTCTTAAATTTTGTTTATTATTATCATCAATTTATTTAAGTTTGTTATCTTTTTACCTAATTTTTAATTAACAATACTTCATAATTTACTAAATTAATGGTTATAAAATTGATCATCTTTGTTCTTGATTATTAATTAGCTTTGCCTCTTTTAACCTTATCAAGTATTTCAACACATTACTACTTTTGGAATCACTTGGCACAAACCACTACTTACTGATATTTTTCAGCAGAAGCGTTTCACACTAGGTTAGTGCATTGTTCAATGCTGTGAGGTACGGACAATACTGTTTCTAAGGTGTGTTGTACTGGTGTGAGTCTGTGGTGTATTCTGTTTTATGTCTTTTATGTGTACCAAAATCACAACCCAAATAAAACTTTGCTACACATTTCACCAATATAGATACTAATCCAAAAACCATTCACTTCATCATAAAAATAAAAAATATAAAATCTAAACACAGCAGAAAACTACAAGCACAACAAAAACCAACACATTCTAAACGACAAAACTCACTCACGATCAAATACTATATTTGAACACATAACTACCAACTACTCTATGAACAATAATACACCACAGAACACCAGTACATCACAGACTCCAACCAATACAACACACTGTAGCAACAGTCTTATTTGTCACTCACACCATTGAACAATGCACTGACCTAGTGCGAAACGTGTCTGCTGAAAAATATCAGTAATTAGTGGTTTTTTGCCAAGTGATACCAAAAGTAGTAATTCATAAAAAGACCTCAAGATCTACAACATAAAAACTTCAAATTTCAACATAGTTCTTATAATCAGCTTTAACTATCAGCATATATTTATTAGTAGTTGTTTATGCTAGAGTGTGTGAAGATGATTCATTACTATCATAAACAGAAGAGTGAAAAAAAGTTTTGAAGAAATTACTGTGGTCATGGATTTTGTTGTCCATGATAATCAGTGAAACGTTTAAGTTTGAACTTAATAAAAATGAGATCGAAAAGTGTGTAATTTGTATTGGGGGGTTTCATTTAAAATGTTATTTTGTGTTTTGGTAGGTTTTGTAAATTTCATATTGCTCTAGTATGTTGAGGTCTGCTCCTTTGGAGAATTTCTACGATTTGGTTTATGTCTGTGTAAGTGTAGAGTGTGTATATATTTGGTCTTTGGCATTTATCTTTTTGGTTTGAATTGTGTTTTTACCGCATTATAATGTGTTGTTAATTTTAAATGGTATAATCTATCCTTTTTTGGGAATATTTACCAATACTTATTTGAGGTTTCTTATGTATGTTACTATGTTAGTATAATAAATTTCCTTCTTCACACTCTTAGTTTTAGTTTTTTTTTTTTGTATTTTGTGCCATAGGTTATCAATTATCATTTTACTGTATCCATTTATCTGTGCTAAGTATTTAATTATACTGATTTTTTTGTTTTCAGTGGACGTTGGTACTTTCATTGATTATTAATAGACTTTTTCAATAAATTCACTATACACTGCATTTTAATATAAAATTAAAAGAAATATAAGATCTGTTCCATGTTTCTATTGCATACACCGACACATAATATATAAATCTAAACCTCAAGGCCTCACAGAACAATCCAAACTTTATGTCAAGCCCCAAAAAAATATATTAAACATGTCACTTACAGTATGGGCCAAATCACTCCAATCAAAATCAGTATAAACCTCTCAAAATATAAATAGTTCATGGGTAAGGCATGATTTTAATTCCAAAAGAATTACTTCTAGGACACATACATCACACAAACAAAAACTGGGCATCTCTCTGTGCTTGTTTTAAATGCATTTTAAAAAACCAACCCAAGTGAAAGAAAGGAGATAAGCAACTTACCCTATTTAGAACAATGTGCCTGCACTGGCTGTTGCTTGCACGCAATTATATAAAAGTAAAATATTCAAATTGTTTTCCTAGGTGATGTTTTTATTCCTAATAATTCTAATATATTATTATTAATAAAAGTTATAATAAAATTATCTTCTTGAAGAAAATTGTCTGGATTGCACCCTTACATCGATGTTATAAAAAAGGAGAGCAGTAAAAACTCCTGGGCCAAGGGATGACAATTAAGCTTTCAATGCAGTCCCGAGTACAAAGTAGTATGGACATCTAATTAAAGTGGTTAGCGGATTATTAGGGTGGTATACGTGGGTCAAGCCAAATAAAAAACAGAATTTGCAAATGTTAGTTCTTATTTTAAAAAATAATTAAAGACTTGTACAAAATGTGTTTTAGTGCATGCACAGATAAATATTTAAATTTAATTTCTGAAAAACAGGTTTTGAATGGAAAATAATAAGCAAAAAATATTTATTTTAAACTTCTAAATACTTTTGTCATCCAGATACAAACTCAGAATATTTCTAACTTCCATCATCTTATGCTTTAAAAATATTTACAACTAAAACATTCTTTCGCAATGCTTTAAAAAATTTCTGGATTGCATTTTAATAAAAACACAAAAAGATAAACTCGAGTAAAGAAAACAATTATCTGCTCTCCTGCATTAACATATTTAGTTAATCTTTGTCTCAAAGATACTTTCATCATTTTCAAATTGTTCTAGTACACCTGATCTATTATAGTACAATTACACCACAAATACCCTTTTTTGCAGACACTAATCATAACCACTATAGAATATGTTATGGTTTCTTGTGTGTGTGTGTGCACGTGCATGTGTGCGTGTATGCATGTTTGTATACCTATGATTGTGTTGTGATTGATGACAAAACTGTTTTCTTGCATTCACAATTTAACATTTACAAATTCACTGATGCTTTATAATTACAAATTAATAAGTACCTGTGTATTAATAAAAAAAACCTGTATAATATCAATATGGAAATATTTTAAATTTATGAACATCAAAATAAAATAATAAAAACTAAATACAAATGAAATCCCATATTTATGGATAAACTTAAATTTAACTACAGAAGAGTAAGTGCAATGAAAATAATGAACAGTACAGTTGGAATGTGCAAACCTTAGAAAAATAGACACAACCCTGAAATGGGCTGCTGGCATAAAAACAATTCAATTTATGTTAGTAATTTTAAAGCATCAGTGTGTGTGTGTGTGTGTTTGTGTGTGAGAGAGAGAGATATTAAAACAGAAGAAAGTCTAACAAATTGTTTTCATTTATTTAAAAAAACTTAAGGCGGGAAAACAAATAATAAATGAATGATTAATGAGAAGATTAATTTCTGTTTGTTGCTATAAACAGTGATTATGACTTCCAAATCTGAATGATCGTTGCAGGGTAACGATAAACCCGGATAATTACATGTATAAATAATATTGGTGATATATGAATTAGTTTTCATAGGAGACCTTTAACATTTAATTGTTGAAGTTGCTTGATGTAATCATCTTGAATTCACTGATTAAACTAATTTTAAAAATACTAAACTAAGTGAATACGTAATTGCTTACTTGCTGACGCATTTCAAAACTTTTGTTTCTTTTACAAAGCTAACCCGCTACTGCTTAGAGGGTTAGCTTTGTAAAAAGAACGAATGTTTTGAAACGCATCAGCATGTAAGCAATTACGTATTCATTTAGTTAAGTATTTTAAAAATTAATTTAATTGTTGTTGATTCACTACTTGTGACTAAATTGGATTTACATATGAGTAGTTTTATGTATACTTTAAGGTATCTTTATAGCTATCATTTAAAAAAAGTTTCTGACATTACATATAAATTTTCTTATTAATGATGTTAGATAACTATTACCCTAACAAGGAAATATTGAGGCATTCTATTGTTAACCTTTGTCTTAGTTAACCTTACTATGTATTTCATGATCTCAGAGAAATAATTAGTGACAAATATGATTCGGAAATTTCTCTAAGTTTTTTATATAATATAATTTTTTCCAATTTTACATATAACTGCAAAAGCTTTAACTAACATTCATGGTAAAACAAGGTAAGTATCTTTGATTTTGTTTAACATATATTATGCAACGTAATAAAATAATAATTAAATGAGTAAGATGAATTTATCATTACTTGATATGATCCTGAGGATGTTAATTAAGAAACTGCACATCTTGAAAACGAATATCACCAATAGGGAAGTCACAGTTCATCATAGACCATGTATGAAGATGGGGTGTAATGTTCTCTGTTATTCAAATACAAATCAATGTTAATCTTTTAACATATATGAATTGTAAAGCTTATTTAACAATAGTAACAACAAAAATATTGTTTTTAATCCTTGTAAAGTAAAATACAGTAAACTCTCCCTAATCTGCTTTGAATAACATAATTAACTCCATCAGCTTGCAAATTAATCCAAACACAGATGTAAATAAAGTAACCTTATTTACAAACAAAACTATATATTTATGATTTGTGAATGCGCAACACGTATATATCCTCCTTTATATATCACATCATACAAACGATGATTCAGATTAGTGTACTACACACTTTTTAAATTTCTTCATCATGAAATCATACCAATGTGATTACCAGTTGAACTTAATAGTATAACCCTAAAACAGCTCCTTAACTTGTCTAGCCAACCTATATTTGAACGAAGTCATCCTTTTTTCATTATTTTGTAGTAAAAAAAATTTTACCTTTCCATCAGGATATTACCAAAAATAGATGCCTGGTTTTATTCTTGCAAGAACCATGCATAAGGCGCATTTTCCACTTGTGGAAACTCACTTGATTTCAAAATTCTTTACACCAGCAGTTTTTCTTGCTACTCTTGAAGAACGATTCAATTTCATCCTTTCGATTCTTGATGTTGTGAATTGTTACACCGCTAACATTGTATTCTTTGGCTAAATTACATAACTCTTCACCTTTTTCTAAACATTTCAAAATTTTTTACTATTTATCGATAGTTAATGCTTTTGTTTTCCTGCTTTCATTTCAGCCTCCCTACAAAATTTTAATGACAATATGTTTTTATAGTAATAATCCATTGGTTACTTTATCAATTTCGATGTTCATAGATTCCACAACAGCTCTCATTAAAAATTCATCATAACAAAGTTGCACATTGAAAATTATAGAATTTTTGACCAAACACATTGTAAACCTCAAGAATATTATATTAGGTATAAAGTATCAAAATACATTTTTTATACTGGGCCTAAAGGTTTCTAAACAGCTGTCTTTATAAGAGGTTTGAATCATATGAGTGTAAGCAACAGTATCACTGTAAAAAAAAATTACTGCAAAAAAAATCACAAAATTATTTCTATATTTTATTATGAAATTAACAAACATATTTGTTCATACAGCACTGATTAGCGAGAACTGACTGTAAAATATATTTGAACAAATACCTGTGTAAAGAGTGTGTTGGAAATGTTTATTATTGTGTAGTTTTTTTTATAAATAATTCACTTTCAATTATTAATAACACATACATTTGCTGTGTAGTATTTTTTTGAATAGAGAACCAACAACCACCTTTACATAGAACATATGACATAAGCACCATGAAATACATACACACTTAATTTGGCATTTTTATAATTTTTCTTAAGTATAAAGAACTTTACGTTTAAAGGATTTCTATTTGCCTTAATACTTGTTGAACGTACTCAAAATATGATTGTAGAGTTTAACCTTAAAGCCACTATGAGTATTTCAATATTGATAGAAATTTGTATTAATAAGAACAAATATATTAAAAGTGTTGTTGCATACTTGTAATAAGGAAAAGTCACTAATATTTAAAATATGGTAAGTTTTTTACTCTTTTATTTAGTTAAAAAAAAAGAAATAGAAATTCATACGAACAAAAATGCTTCGACTGAGAATATTGTTTGAAATGAGAAAGAATTAAATAAAGTAGTTTTAGAAATATATCACATTCTATTTTATTTTATATAAAAGGTAAAACGTCACAAAAATTGAACAAATTTTAATTTTTTTTCCTTACATATACCTAAAAATACATTATAAAAAAAAAACAAGTGAAATTAACTGTAACAGACCTTTAATAGTGGTTAAAAATTAAAACGTAGATGAACAATTAGCATACAACATAATTTCATTTTAAAACACTCTCTAATGAAGTAATTTTTCAGGAATTACCGCAATATTACCACTTTACTATACTATAGGATGAGTTTGGACATAAAAAAATAATAACTTTCCTAATATTCACTATACAGCTACTGAAGTAAATGACTTATAATTTACTTGGTCACAATTGAGATCTGGTTATGAAGACATACGGGTACTGATGTAAATAATAAAAATCTTTTTTTTTTTATTATTGTCTGTTGTTACATTACTATTTTGTGTTATATTTTTTTTACAAAGCTATATTGTAAATTTCAACAAAGTATTAGAGTAAGTCCGATTATAAAAAAGGAGAAAATAATTGTTGTATCGTAAGCTCCATTAAATGTTGTAAAGGGAAAAGCATTATTGTAACACAACTTATAAAATTATAATTTTGTGTACAAGGAATCAAACTTCTCTAGAAATAGTTACTATCTTTCTAGATTGTAAAATAAATATTTAATAATTTAATGCAGTTTAAAATAGTCTTTGGTTTTTTTTATAAGAAAGTATTCAGTTTTTACAGTTTTATGAGTCTCTGAACTTAGGTCATTTTCATATTTTTTTCAAATTTTAACTACTATTTATGGTATGCAACACTTTAAATAATTTGATTCTAATTCAGAATGTATTTTCAAGTAACATATGTGAAAAAAATCAGAGTTGGTTTAGCCTTTGTTAAATATGACAAACAAAAACTACTACTTATATATTAGAAACTAATGATTTAAATAGTTTTAATATTGTTAAAGTAGTCAGACATAGTTTAATTTTGAATAAATAGTTTATTAATACAATTATACAATAATACTTGGTTAAAATTGGATTAACCCCAGTTTTGTTTGTTTTTACATATTTCTTTAAAAATACATCTTAAATAACAAAAACGCTATTTTAAATTCGTTCTATACAGAATTGTGTTATATAATTATAACATAATCTTTCTGTTAAAATACACTCTTTTATAAAGTAATTTTTTATAAATTGAAGCAATATGTTTTGTTATAGAGCAGGGGTGTCCAACTGGTAGTCTCTGGGCTACATGGAGCCTGCCGGCTCATTCTGTACAGCTGACAACTTATTTATAAAAAGCATAAAAAAATTTGTGAGCGGCAAGTAATCGACTGATTGCTTTAGCGATACCAGTGTGCTGATATGTGAAGATCAGGTGTGGAGTCTCGCCATATATATAAGTGTCTTTTTCAAAATGAAAATCATTAAAAGTAAGAGAAGTAGTGATATGAAAATTTTTCTGTTCCATGCACAAGGCTATCAATAACACAGTTAGATGCATCCATACGTCCTCAAATTTATGAGCTGAAACTGGCCTTAAAATATTTCTTTTGTGATTTTGTACATGGTTTACCCACATTTTTCACAATTTCCATTCTAAAAGTTTCAATTTTGACTACCTTTTTTCAATTTAATACCGAGTTAGAGGTAGTACTAATTTTACTTAACTCTGAGATGAAAAATTTTTACTCAGTTTTCTGTTAAAATTTAAAGATTTTTAGAATTAGAATTTAACAAACTTTTAAAATTTTAGTTCCACATAACACAGAAGAGATGTCTTCAACAGATAAGATTTTCAATATTCCATGGCAAATCATAATGAACTATAGGAAAACATTCTACAATCGTTAATTTAAAAAACTTTTTATGTATTATTCACAGCTACACTTATGTGTCAGATTATCAAAAAAATTAATTTTCATGGTATTAATATTTTGAAGTCTCCCCTCACTTATGTAGTGTTGGTGTGGCTCTTCAATATTACCCCAAAAATGAGATACAGGCCCAGAACCTTTTTGATTGGCCTCTACTCTACTTGCTGCAGAAGTATATTAAAAAATAGCTACTAAGTATTTTGGCAAGATAGATTTGATTTTTATATTAAAAAAGATAAATTTAGTTACCTATGTAAACTATCCAATAGCTGAATTGAACAAATGGCTTTTAATTATACGCCATCCTTAATCTTGTAGCAATGCACGCACGCACACACAACTGGTTTACACTGGTAAGCCTTAATTTTTTTTCCAACTAAACCTATCCTAACCGGATGCTTTGTAACTATATTGTAATAGTGCTGTATAGTAATGTGGTATAATATGAAGATGAATTGACTTTATACAGTTCTGAGTAACTTATGTTTGTATTATTTTCAGAATATAATCACTGTTTATGGTATGCAACACTTAAAACCATTTCAGTAAAATATTTTAAATGTATTTTTATCCAACATATTTATGTGAAAATCGGGTGGAATAAAAATTAAATTTTATTTTCTACCTTTCAAACCATTTGAAATTTAAAAAACATGAATTTATTAAAACAACTTTAAAAAAATTAATTTAACAATTAAAATCCTTAACGAAACTAAACAGTTACAAAACCTTTATATACATTTTACCAACTTCATCAGTAGATTAGAATCATCAAGAGGCTGCAACTGAACTAAACTCTTTTATTGAAATGTTGATAAAATTTTCCTAATGGTTTTTATTCTATAGCTAGCACTTCTAACTGTTAATTATAATTTACACTATTGTGTTCTGTATTTCTTATATTTTTTTTTCACTCAGTTCAAAACAAAATAAGTTGTCATTTATTTATTTCTCATAGCCTTTGAGGGCCCAAAACTATAAAAATAATTCATGTTTTACAGCTTAATTCTACAGCTGCTTTTGTTCACACACTAAATAATTATTGCCTTGGCAACAAATGTCCCAATTCCAACTGTACTGTTATATAGCCAATTGATTTTTATGCCTGTGCCTGCTTAAAACTCAGGAAATATTGTTTTTCCTCAAATTCTAATACATCCCTACTCTAGGATAGACATAACATGATAGAAAACTTATAAAGTCATACAAACAGCAACACATTTACGCAAATTCCACAAAATCATCTTACCCAGAATATTACTCCTATTAAAACATCATGTAGTAATTGAACCAATTTTCACAACAATTGATTTTTTTAACGTATCATTTCCGCAATAATTATCTTAAACTCTTATGTATTTAAACTTTACTCTAATCCCTCAAGTTAAGACACGAAAAGACATTTTTTTAAATAATAGTCAACACACCAGTTACATATACTGGCCATTACCAAGACATTTCACCTTGTATATGCATAATAAATTATACATTATCAACATCCTTTGTGTTTAATAAAGTCATACTTAATGATGGATCACTTACTCATTAAACCCCTCTATCACCAAAAAATAGAATCAATTTAAAACTATCCACACCACAATATACACTTCTGTCAATAGACAGATTAATAACCACTGAAAATGAGAAACGAAATTTGTCCATTATTATGAGTGAGAGGAGAAGGCCATATAAGTTTCATTTTATAGAGAATTTATAATGATTTAGTCTTGTACGCTTGAATCCTCTAGTTATCAAAATAAGAAATTTTAACCAATTATTGGACTATGCCACTCAAAATAAAATTTAAGCAGTCATCACAACATTTATAAAACCGTTCTGAAAATGAATAAAGGTGATAAAAATTATAATTTCAAGACAGTTATATATATGATGATAATGAATAGTTAATATCCGAAGTACACCCGTTCATTTTGCAGTGCATAAAATTGCAGTTCTGACGTTTCGCTAGAATCTCATTATAGCATTGATGAGGTGAACCCAACGACAGTTGATGTGCGAATGAAGAACGCAGACAACTCTGTTTCTATATATAGAGCGGAGTTATTTGGGCTCTTCATTTCTTCTTCAACTGTTGTTGGGTTCACCTCGCCAATGCTAAAGGTAATAACACCTACAGATTTTTAATATTTTCCAAATTCAATCATAACAAATAGTTTAAAAGATAATGCACCCTATTTATATTATTCATGCAAAGTTTTATTTTCCATTATATACAAAAGTAGGGAAATCTCGACATCACCGACAGTACAACAAGAAACAGTTTAAGACCTAACACCGAAAGAGATTACTAGATGTGGCTAGCACATTATAATAAATCAGGTATATCACAAATACAGTCAGGTAAAACAACAGTAACATTTAGTACACTTTTGTATTACTTTGACAAATTATAAAGTCTTCAAATTAAACAATTCTTAGACCTGTGGCCAAAATTATATTCTAACAAACTTTTACTTTAGATATTTACATTTTATTACTTATCTTGAGTGTGTATAACCGACAGTACCTCTCAAGCTCTTTCGAAAGTTTCTGTCTTTTCACTCCTTTATGATAGAACAAATTGTACTAAAAGTGTTACTTTCCTCAGAAATTGGGAAATTTATAAACTGCCCTTATCTAGTTTTCCTGTGAAAATATGTTGAATATATTTTGTGACAATATCAAATATCTATGACGCTTTCCAGGTAATAAAAAGATGACAAAATAGTTCTTCAGTTCCATCTAAAACTATGACTTTGTTCAACATTCTGTAGCTGATCTAAGTAAGCAAGAAATAGATTTGACAGACAACAATTCAACAAACAGGAAAGACTCCAAGAATAATTTTCAGTTTTAAAAAGAACTCATAGTCCTCCAGATGTACACACTCACTCAGCAATAGCTTCAATGTTTAAACCTGATGAATTTGCTGCCATATATTAAAATATTTAAGTGTTGAAGATTTGGAGCACAGAACCTTGCAGTGTACAGTTGTTGGTAGATAACCAAACATTTACTAATCAAGCAGTAGTGAAAATTCTTGTCTCACTAATACTGATTAACTTATGGTGCTCAAATGTAAATCTCCACAATGGATTATCAGTTTTGATGATGCAATCATTATCAGATTTATATTATAAACTTCAAGCAAATTATTCACAAAAAATTGGATAGTTTCCCATATAGTCACCTAAAAGTTAATACACACACACACATAGAATAAGAGGCAACAAGAAAACGAAGTTGTTCAATAAAAGTGGTTGACTTACTTATTTTAAAAATGTTGAGGTTTTGGACTATGAAAGTAATTGAAAACGACATATTTATTCTGAGATGATCCATATTAAGTTATAGAAGAATGCTATTAATGTTATGGAGGACACTAAATAATTGGCATACACCACTTATTAAAAAAATTGAACTTAGTCATGATTATGTTAATTAATTAATTTTAATTTGATTTAATTTGTGTATTTTAAAACTATAAATGTAATTTATTCATGACCTGGAAGTCACTATACCTGTAGTAGAGGTTAGGGTTTTTTCATGTTTTTTATACAATTAAATATGTAATAGTTTGTAATGGTTATAGTAATAATGTTTTTTTAAAAAAATTCTTTCTGACGTTATCCATTTTAGTGGTATATGTATTGTTTTACAAGTAAAGAAATTTCATTTTGCTGTGTTTATTTGTGAACTAGTGTTATTATTGTTATTTTTAATTGTGTACTTATGTATTGTAGGCCTGAAGACGATAATGTACTTGTTATTAAAAAATTGCCTGTATAAATAAATAGTTGTACCTGACTCGTATGCCATATGCTTTTATTTAACAATAATCTCTGAGTGTAAACATGACTAATAAAAAAAAAAAAAGAAATTGTTTGCAAGCTCTTGGCTTGGGTGTTGCAGGATCACCTGATGTGGCTTGAAATGAAAAAAAAAAAACATTCCCCTTTGTTTTACGTTTTCTTGCTTGAGTGAGTGACAATTTTTAGCACGATAAGAGAAATCATTAAGCAAACTCGTTGATAATATGACAAACATTAAGTTGTTAGTAAATGCACAACAAAAACGAACAATCCACTTGGACACGGATTCACAAGATTATACCAGTTAGAGGCAGAATAAATATTTAAATCATATTATTATCACATTTTTTTAAATATTTAACAATTTTTCAAATTAATGTAATATAGGCAACATGATTCAAAGTGAAACAATAAAAAAGGCCATCAATGCATAGTGCATGCGTTGTGAGAATAAACATGCGTATAGGATGAACCTACTTTTGTGAAGTGGAAGAAAAATAATTCATTTATTCAAAGTAAACCACCAGTACTTCACTGATGAATCTGATTTAATTCGTATAGCATCTATTCAAAACATGGACAATATAGTTTAACTTAAAATCATTGTAAATAACATTCTAAAAACATGAAAGTTTCTTTCATACATGCTCATGGGATAGTCATTGTGAATATCATTCTGACAACTTGTCAGCAATCTTGATACTGACATGGATACTCATCTACTCTATTTAAACATGATAAATTGATATGTTTTGTTCTAACTATTTATAACAGAAAAATATTATCTGTTTAGTTTTTACAGTAAAAAATATTTAGAAACCTATTATAAAGAAATGTGAGGAGCCAATTAAATATTTATTGGTAATTAATGCTGAGAGAAATAGTAAGGAAAGATATGGAATTAAAAATATGAAGCTCGATCAAATACATGAAGTATCTCAAAGTAACAAGAAAATATTTTGTGTTTACTAAAAACCTACAATATGTCAAAAATAATATACTATCAAACAACCAAGATTTAATTTTTGAAGATTTTTAGATGCTGATGAGCTTAAACTAATCTCACAACAAAAAGTAAACAGTTTATTAAAACATGCAATGGTACAGTTTTGGAAGTAAACAAACACAAAACTAAATGAATGGAAATGCACTACAACCGAAATGTAGCAACTAATGAAGGCATATGAGTAAGTGTTCTATACTTAGGATCAGTATTAACAAATGAAAAGTATACTCACAAAGGAATTCAGAACAGCCCTTAGAAAGAAAACCTCTGTCACCAATTAGTTAAAAATCTTGTCTTCTTTTTTTCTATGAACCTGAAAATTAAAATAAGATTGCATGTTCAAAGATGTGAATACTAATTGAGTAAAGCATAAGAAACACAATAATCATGTCATGACTCTAAATGGAGGCTTTGCTATAACTATTTTAATTAGTTAAAATATAAGACTCTGAATTGTAGGAAGTAACAAAAACTTTACTCACACTGTATATAAATAATTGATAATAATAATGATATATAAATTTAATTTTTACTATGAAAGTAAGTTTTTAATACAAGAATATTATGAATAAATGAGCTTAATAGAAAGTTTTCAAAATGTCCTTGTGGTGATCTAAGCATAATCTGTTTCACATTAGTAGGGTAAACATTACCGGTCATTTTAAAACAGCGTTAAAAACCATTGGCTGATAACTTCACTACTGTAAATCAGCTCATCTCAGTTTCTACCAGATTATGAACAACTGTCAGAAGCTCAGTCACAGTTTCATCTGTCACATATCCCTTCATACGCTTTTCGTGAATCACCAATTTTTGTAAGTTTTTTTTTAACATTGAAGCATATAAGTTGTGTATGATGTAATATTAAAAAATAAAAGTTTATCACTCATAAACTTTTGGTTTTGTTCAATTATTTTTTGGCCTACCTAGATAATTTTCTATTTTATCTGGCCCTCCCCTTAAAAAGTTTGCCCATCACTGTCATATACAAACTGGGTATAAGAAAGCTCTGGAAGATGGGAAGGAAACTGTATATCGTGATATGATTCTATGTCCAGCAAGGGAAACTATAAGTCTTGGTTTGTTAAATTCAGCCATAATTCCAACTTTTCTTTGTGAGGGATTGTGAAAGGTCTACACCAAGGCAGGCTACTTTGATACCTTACTTTAATTGTTGGTAAAAGACTGGGAAATCATCATTGACAGAAACAATTTTTATTATTTAATCACTTCAACATTAGTTTATAAGACTATCCGAACTTTAAATTTTGTAAATTTGTGAAAACTTACTGAGACAGAACGTTTTCGATCGTTGGCAATCTTTGTCAGTGTCTTCTGCTTGGAGATGTTGGGTTAAGCGGTGACGGTTTTAAAGGCAGGTTTTCGACAAATTTACAAAATTTAAAGTTCGGATAGTCATAAACCAACATTAAAGTGATTAATTAAGATTCACCGAAAGTAATGGATTACAAAATTAAAAAATTTTCATTATGTTTTTCCTGTAGAGCTACAGCACCACTTTGTGCTCAGACATACTGGCATATTCGATTATCATCAAATAGGTTCTACTGATTGAATTAACTGTCCCATAAGTGGATAACATACCTAACCAGTGCTCAAGTAAAATGGATAAGCATGAAGAATTGATACTTGGTTTGAGGATGCACGATTTCAGTACAAGTTTATTCTCAATTAAGATGTGCGAGGCATAATTGTTTGAGAACTCTGTAGACATTTTATTTTTAATTTAGGGTTGTCTGGGAAGGTGAAGAATTTTTTTTTATTGCAATGACCATAGTCGCAATGGAGGATTCCTTTGTTATCTGGCTGAATAGAAGATGCAAATGGGAAGGGTATAATGTAGTCCTTATAAAACTATCCCTCTAAGTCCATGTCACTCTATCAGTATATAAATATTTCTTCCATAGATAGCCAAAATTGACCCAACTTTTAGGTGTACCATTTTGTCTGCTCTAGAACACCATAAATGACAAGGTCTACAAATGAATATTATAACCCCAATAAATAGTAAGTCTACTTTAGGCTATCAACCCTGCTTGTGTGATGCCATATCTGGTCTATATCGTGTTACAAGGGGTTTATCTCCTTTCGTCTATCCTATCTATGTTCACAAACCTACGTAGGTGATAGTAATCATTCTGTCTGATGACCCAAAAAATACATAAAATAATAATAATAAATCCAATATTTCGTCAGCAAGAGACAATTTTGCTACATTATATTTATAGCTGAACCTTACTTTCTCTTCAAAAATCGTTATTCTAACTGGTAATATTTGTTATCAGTAATGTCTTGTATATGTTCATATCAATTTTTATGTTACTGGACTGATATACTGTAGTTAGATATTTTCAAACTTCATTGTTCATTTTACATTAAGATGTTTACTACTAGTATTTCAATCTTTAAAAATTTGGTAAACAAAGTGCAGTATTTTCAAATACAAGTAGAAAACACGCGTAATCACCTTCTTAGCTACTCCCAGATATGAAAAATTTATTGAAATAATTTAGGAATGTTAAACAAGTAGTGCTTACCACAAACTGTATATAGACTGAAATTCCTTTTTTATCAACTGAACTTTCACTGTTTTATTCAATTCACAAGCATATTTATACAATGAAATCTTGTTTACATAAGGCTTGAAATTTCTGTACTAGGTATACATTCCTAATTAATCACTTCCAATTGTTATTCCTACACACAGTGATTAGTGGATAAACGAAAATGGCTTTAATAGGAAATTGAAAATCAAAGGGTCTTCAAAATTGTGTTTTACAATTTTTTAAGACATCAGTTAGTGTGATTACTATCACCTACAAATGACAAGAAAAGATTGTGACTAACAGGTATGATTACATGATAAACAGCATAAGGCAAATCCTGATTCAGAGGGGAAGGATCACTTTCGAGACACATTACAGTCCTTTATAAGAAGAGGGCAAAGAAGGATAGACTATAACACAAAAATAAAGCTCCGATGGTATTAGGGAGTAGAGGAAAATTATAGCTCTTGTCAACCGGTTTGCCTCCCACAAGTAGAACTGCTCTGGACTAGGGTAAAGAAGAGGTATCACATGGAATTCCAGAGGAAAATAATTAGAGTTTGATCAAGGTGAATCATGATTTCAGATGACCTTCCATAGCAGAAGGGTTTTTATTGGTTAAGGTGTATATTAAGAAAGATTATTAATTGCATACTCTGTTTGTATTAAAACATAACACAACCTAGTTTTCCGAGGTAAAAACAATCTGAATTTTGAGGGAATCATGTGAAAGAAAACAGGATAGTAATCCTATGGTTAAGAAGCTCAAAATGAAATATGACTTTTAAGAAAGACTTCAAACAGATGTTTTAATAAAAACAAACAAATATTAGTCAGTAGAGAAGAAAACGTTAATGAGTTAATATATCAGGTAACTAAACAACCAAAAAAAATAATAAATAAAGTTTCCCACAAAAAATAATATAATAGATTATGCCATATGTTTTTTAATACTTCTAGCGGTAACGTGAAAACAAAGGTCCATTATTAGATGTCAAAAAGGAGTCTGAAAGAGTGACCACCACTTGCAATATTTCAACCAGAACTTTGAGCTGAATAAAATTGTAGTTAAAACAAGCTATTGATGATAAAACTATCTCCTGCGTCATAACTGAAGGAGTGGCTGAAACTTACCTCCTGACGAAAAGAGAGCAATCCAGTAAGTAATGACACCAATCTAAGAAATACAGTACTAGAGTAAATGTTCCTATCCTGTGTACTCTGAAGAAAAAACCTACTCTTAATTAAATAAATAGATAGTAACAGAGTTAAATGGTTTTAAAAAAAATTACAATTAGAAACTAATTGTAATGAACAATTTAAAGAGGCCGAGAAGTTCCTACATCTCTAGAAACTAAAATCAACCCTACGCACAGCTGATTTGTTTTAAGGCTATATACAAACTTTGGCCGGGGTTTTAAAAAGTATTGGGTTTAAATAGCAGAAATTAGACAATAGAAAAATACTAATGGAGAAGCCATCAGGCGTACTGCCAAATGCCATATTTTAAGGTACATTTAGAAAATTGATTTAAAAAATTATTTTTTAAAATGAATCCTGGATTAATGTAAACACTTCTAAAGACTTTGGATAACACTATAAAATGTTCTGTAAATGCCAGTTTAGAAAAAGGCAAACGATTGATAATGTGTTAGTCAATAATTGATAATTATTATAATTCGATGTTATTTTCTAATTACATTGTTAAAGTGTAAAATAAATTGACTGTGATATTTAATTATTTTTTCACTGTCTCAGTTCAGATTTATGTTTAGTTGACAATAGTCTGTCGCCTATTGCACGGGCTGGCCAGACTGTTACTATTTGTTTCAATTAGTAAGTCAATATGTCTTTTATTCTCTTGAATTAATTCTCTTTACCTAATTCTCTTGAGTATTACTTACAATATATTATTATGAAAATTCGTCTTTGACAATTTTTTTAAAACAGAACTTTTAATATGATACTTAGACTTATTCTATAGTCAGTAAAACACACAAGACTAGATGTAAAAAAAAAAGATATGTAAATTTAGATAATAATACACATAATCCACAAGTTAGCTAAAAAAGAAAAAATACCTCTCCTTTGCGATATGGATTTAGAGTTCAGGTATTTTAGAATGGACTTAGTATCTAGTAAAACACACACACACACACACACACACACACACACACACACACACACACACACACACACACACACACACACACACACACACACACACACACACACACACACACACACACACACACACACACACACACACACACACACACACACACACACACACACACACACACACACACACACACACACACACACACACACACACACACACACACACACACACACACACACACACACACACACACACACACACACACACACACACACACACACACACACACACACACACACACACACACACACACACACACACACACACACACACACACACACACACACACACACACACACACACACACACACACACACACACACACACACACACACACACACACACACACACACACACACACACACACACACACACACACACACACACACACACACACACACACACACACACACACACACACACACACACACACACACACACACACACACACACACACACACACACACACACACACACACACACACACACACACACACACACACACACACACACACACACACACACACACACACACACACACACACACACACACACACACACACACACACACACACACACACACACACACACACACACACACACACACACACACACACACACACACACACACACACACACACACACACACACACACACACACACACACACACACACACACACACACACACACACACACACACACACACACACACACACACACACACACACACACACACACACACACACACACACACACACACACACACACACACACACACACACACACACACACACACACACACACACACACACACACACACACACACACACACACACACACACACACACACACACACACACACACACACACACACACACACACACACACACACACACACACACACACACACACACACACACACACACACACACACACACACACACACACACACACACACACACACACACACACACACACACACACACACACACACACACACACACACACACACACACACACACACACACACACACACACACACACACACACACACACACACACACACACACACACACACACACACACACACACACACACACACACACACACACACACACACACACACACACACACACACACACACACACACACACACACACACACACACACACACACACACACACACACACACACACACACACACACACACACACACACACACACACACACACACACACACACACACACACACACACACACACACACACACACACACACACACACACACACACACACACACACACACACACACACACACACACACACACACACACACACACACACACACACACACACACACACACACACACACACACACTCACACTCACACTCACACTCACACTCACACTCACACTCACACTCACACTCACACTCACACTCACACTCACACTCACACTCACACTCACACTCACACTCACACTCACACTCACACTCACACTCACACTCACACTCACACTCACACTCACACTCACACTCACACTCACACTCACACTCACACTCACACTCACACTCACACTCACACTCACACTCACACTCACACTCACACTCACACTCACACTCACACTCACACTCACACTCACACTCACACTCACACTCACACTCACACTCACACTCACACTCACACTCACACTCACACTCACACTCACACACATTGTAACTTTATGACTTGTATGTTCTAGTATTCAACCTAGACATAGATGATGAGTACTTAGCTTGGTTCTGAACATTATGTCCTCATATGTTTATAAAAAGGTACCTTAAACAGAAAATTATGTAAGTTTTTAAATGTCAACAAATATTTTACAGTAAATTTTAGAACATATTCCACAAGTATAATTTCTTTTGTAGAAATATTTTGCACAATATCTAATAGAATTCATCTCTTAAAATTCTCATACCTCAAAATCATTCTAAAGGACAAAAACAATGAATAATTAGGTAAATGTACATGAAAAACATCGTGCTCCATAAAAATAATTACTATAAAATATTTATTTCACATTTTTGAAATATAAAGATACAAATTAGTAGGAATTATACTTAATTTATTATATATGGACATATCCCGTTTTCTAGTTTAGGGGAAAGTGGTAAGTATGAAAATTATAGCCTTAAAAAGTGTTTAGTATTAATGTGGGTTGTGATATAGTGTTTTTATTTTCTTGTTGTTTAGTTAATGTCCAAATAAGATACATTTGCTTAAAAAATTTAATTCTATATATATTGGTGAAATTGCAGTATAAAAAAATAACTATATATATTATTAAGATTTTTAAAAAAGTTTAAATTTTTAAAACATTTTATGAGTAAGAAGTTAAATCAGTTTAGTTATAAGTACTACATAGAAAATAACTTACACTGTATAGTTTAAACAGAATGCTTAATAATTAAAGCCTATTACAAATTAATTTGTTTTAAGAGTTAGTAAATATTATTTACCTATATTGTATGACAAATAAACGAAAAATCCTAAGAACTGTATCACGTTTTTATAATACATTTTGTCTTTATAGTGGCGGTAATTAGTCGCAAATAAAAGCAATTGGTTTAAAATTTATCAGCAGAGTAAAATGACTTATTCTCATTGGCTAGACAACTGGACAAAACCATGTCGAGCTTTTTTTGCGTAATTTGTAACACAAGTTACAAATAAAGGTCTCAAACAAAATTGTTATTCGAAAGTTAAAGGTTAATTGTAAACATACATAAATTTGTATACTTACTTTAAAATTTCCAATTTTGAACTATAATAACACTTGGCTCTACGTAAACTGGAATGCATAAATATTCGAAAAAACAGAAACGTACGCACTACTAAGTCCAATGACACAACACTATTAAATGACTTAATTTTGATTGAGTATATTTACTAATTAGAATACAATGAACGGGTCTCATACGTAAAAGCAAGTTACACTGCATAAAATAAATATTTAATGTCTCACATTGAAATCTCTTTCCAAGCTGCCATATTTAAACGGATAATGTCAGACGAAAACGATGAGTTCCACAGAAGATAAAAAAAACTAATTAGATTATTTTAATTTTCGCAAGTTTGAATTTTATTCTGGAATATTTATCAAGATAATACTTTGCAGTCAAAAAATTTTACAATATTTTATTCAATGTTCTCAAAATATACATATATAACCTTAAAATTTTATAATGCGCACCACAAAGGAGGGGGCGTGGCTATTACTTTCTTCTGCTACAAAAAAGGAAACCATAGATGTTACAACTGTCATGATACAAATATTGCGGGTCAAATACAGTATTAAAACCGAATGAAGATTCTTCGTTGGTATTAAACCCATATAAATAACTGAATTCATATTTCACTGAAAAGCAATTTTTTCAAGGTGATAATATAGTTTATAGGGCTTATATGTAGGCAAACCTATTTAAAAGATGGTAGCAAGGCTCTAATTCTGTATTGCATCAGCAGTTTCATCATTCAAACCAACCGAGAATCAGAAGTACTAACAATTTCTCAAAAATTTAAACTATAGCAAATTTAACAAAACTTCAATTTTGTAGTTTCAAGATTAAAAAAATAGAAATGAGAATTGGCTTAGTAATTGTAAAAATTTGTGTGCATTACTAATTATTGAAACTTGTAAGATTAAAAATATATTAATATTATTTAATTCCGTCTTCAATTTGATTTATTAGTTTACGCCTAACCTATATCTGAGCAGCCTCTGAACTACTACATTTTTTTTCTGGAGGTGTTTTTCAAATTGTAGTATTTCAAATGTCTATAGCATTATCAATTTATATATAAATCAAATATATATATATATATACATATTCTGTTTCAAGAGAGTATGCAAAATTCGATTGCGTACTATTTATAAATATAAGCATATATATATATATATATATATATATATATATATATGTGTGTGTGTTGATTCTATCTTCATGTGTTCTACTAGTTTTCACTAAGCACTTGTAAATATTTACAAACTTGCCTATAGTAGTACTTACAGTTTGAGTTGACAATGGGACACATCTCCCGAAACGGCCATCCTCCACAAATATAAGTAAGTGCTACTTAGGTAAGTTTGTAAATATTTACAAGTGTGTAATATAAGCATATTTATTTAACAAAGACTATTTTAGATTGTGGGTTGATAAGTATTGCAATGACTTTAAACATTTTAAAACTCGTATATATATTGCATACTCAACCGTAAACGCTTCCTTCAAACTGTAATAATTCAAATTCGAAAATATAAGTTTTGAAGAAAATCTCTTTTGGATGCCTAATATATATATATATATATATATATATATATATATGATAAATAGTTATTATCTGGATTACATCCGTTCATTCTGCAGTTTCATAAATTCGCAGTTCCGACGTTTCGCTAGAATCTCATCCAGCATTGACTAGGTGAACCCAACAACAGTAGAAGAGCGAGTGACAATAGAATGGGAGTGAGCGGGTAGTATATATGCGCCCGAAAGGGCGACCGCAGCCTCTACCCTTTAATGGAGCCCCTAAATGCCCAATCGAAATTTAAAAAATAATCAATAGTAATTGAAAATGGAAACAACATTGTAAACTCCGACCGTGCTCAGCTATCAACTAGCAACAAGCGGTAACCGGCGGTGCTCCACGCTGCACCGAAATAAAACCATTGATATTTTAGTATTAGAAAACTATACTAATTTGATATAAGGAGATCTTATGTCAAAAAAGTATAAATTCGATCTTGTAGTTTTTTGTTGTCCATTTTGACGTATTTGTATAAATTATACTTTTTTTGTAATAACTTGTACACATACACATTGATAGACAACATGATGCGCAAAAGCAACGCAGAAATAGGTCACGCCTCCTTACTCCCGGTATTACCAAATGTACACATTCTTTTTCGGCACTACCAAGAGGAAGAAATCGTGGTCTATTCTTAGTTGTAGATTTCTATGACAAATTGATATAAAACATCTACTATTTTGTCATAAGAACATACTATACTAAAATCGTTGCACACGACAAAAAAATCTAATCACATATAATGTTCTGATGGCCATCCCGTTCTCGCACAATTTAATCAAATGACTTACTTCTGTTATTATCCTGTTTATTACGTTAACATTGAAGTAGTTTATTTCTGTCATACACACACACACACACACACACACACACACACACACACACACACACAAATTTGCATACACTGTTTTTTTGTATTTCTTATCACTTTCACTATATGTACTTGAACAAGAATCTTACTTGGTATTTATGCGAGTTAACTTTCAAAGATTGATAGTTATCTCCATTATCGAGCATCACTGACCGGGGGTTGTAGTAGACTGCGAGTTGTGTGGAATTTCTGTTGTCACAAGGTGTGGTGTACCGTTATTGTTCTATTTTCGGATTTACTGCACTGTGGGAATCTTTTAAGTTTGTCTTGGGATTAATTTTGTCTATTAGGTTGAATAATTTATCGTTTTTTAATTTTATTTGTATTTGTTCGTTTATGATAATATTTTTATGTTTATAAATTTGTAGTTGTTCCCAGATTGTAATTTTGAGGCCTTTTTGTACTTTTTTATTAGGTGTATGTTTTCTAATGTGGGAAATGTGTGTTTGTTTTTGATGTCGTGTATAGCTAAAGTTTGAGTTGTAAGTTTGAGGGTTGATGTATGCGTGTGTATGTATATATATATATATATATATATATATATATATATATATATACATATATATATATACATATACCTTATCAGACATAGATGATGACGAAGACTAATTGGTACAAGGCGAGGCTATCCCGCAAAAAATTTCAGTTGAGAATTTAATTTACAAACTGTCGGATAATTTTTATAGCAAGTTTAAAGCAGGAGAACAGATGTTCCGTTATTAATGGAGCACTAATGAGTTATTAATGTCTAGCTACAGGCATACTAGATACTATGACGTATTCTATTTACACTTGAAATCGTAAAACAAAACGTTGGCTGCTGACAATTTTCTAAAGAATTTTTAAATATACCTTCAATACATACTTACTGTTCTTGTGCTTCAAAGACAACCCCGTCACATTTCATTTTGTCTTCATGAAGAAACTAATTGAAGAAGTGATGAGAGAGGAAAGCACCCTATCTTCTCAAGAGACTTGAGACACCGAATCTTAGACGAGATGTGAGAGGCGGTATTATGAGATGGAGATGGTGATCAATCCTAGTGACCAAATGGAAAAGAGATAAACTTACTCCAAGTGTCTGTCAAGTAAGGAGGAAAAACTGGCTGTAAGTGTATAAAGAGCAGCAAAGCAATTTGTCTTGAATGCGGTAGAATGGTTTATACCGTATGACCTCTTGAATGTGTTCTAACTGCCCAATGCATTTTTCACTGACTTCAAAAAAAGAGGTTCAGTAATTTTTTAGTGTATATTCCTCTATTATTTTCGGAGTATTGAACTGAAGTAGAGGCTTAGTATACTCAGAAGTAGAGGCTTAGCTTCGTAAAAAAAAACGATTGTTTTGAAACGCGTCAGCAAGTAAACTCTTAAATATTCCCTTATTTAAGCATTAATTACTTACAGTTTATATAGTAAAATCAAGATGAATACAACAATTAACTTCAGAATAAAGAATTACATCATTTGTTTTATGTAGTATTCTACCATACATAAAAATAATATAGGAAAATAAGTATAAAATTAATAGATTTTTTTATTTTATGCTCAAAAAAGCTGCTTAGAACTAGCATATTCGATTCTAATGAACGAATTTTCCTCACAAATGCGTTTTTTATGGACTACCCATATTGATGTATATATAACTTCATATAACTCGAATGGGGTAAGCCTAAATAAATGCACTGAAAATACGTTTAATTTCACTGACCACAAACGAGATATTTAATAATCCCCAGATAAAAACTTCATTACTTGACTAAATATAAACAGACAAATTCATTAGATATAACTTCACTGTCAATTTTCACTTTATTTTTGATTAACATTTTATGTGTAAAAAACGGTTGTCCTAATAATTATTAAAAATAGAATTATTTTATGTTTACTTGAGATTTTGCATTACATGATTATTTTAACAGGGTTTTAAACGGAAATAAAAAAAAATAATTGCAAGATAAGAAATAATATGTAGGATTTTTAAGAAATTGGTAAAGGGAATTTCCAAAATAAATTACTTAATGTATTCGTCGGACGAACAATGTTTATAATATTGTTCAAGGGCGTTCAAATTATTTGAAGAGCGATTAGGCGATATGATTGGAGGGATGTACACATCAGAAATTGGTATGGATAAATATTGGTAATTTTTCAAACATAATCAACGGAATAAAACGAAAATTCAAGTATAATGTCGGAAGGAGTTAGAGATCATACATATAAATATTATGTAATAAATAGTTACAAAAAAACTTTAAAAAAAGAATCCGAACGTATAATTTTTACTTACTAAATAGTAAAAATAACTTTTATTATTATTATTATTATAGTTTAGTGTTGTTATTATTATTTCATAAACTCTGACACATATGGAATGTAACTGAGGTCATGATTGACTTGTGTAGTCCAAAAAATTTAGTCTATTTAAAAAAAAAAATACTTTAATTAAAATTAAAAAGATTGAGCTTAGAAAATTTAACAAACACCTTTGGAAATAAATCCATGAGGATTTTTTTCTAAAAAATATTTACGAGAACTATTAACATTTTAACAATATTAAAGATAAAGATAAAATTGAATAGCATGAAGACGTTTTATTAAAAGTTAAAAAAAAGTATATGCCTTAAAGTCACAGTTAAAAACAGTCATGTTCTTTTTTCATTTCTTTTGCATCGCAACCGATGTAAGGTAAAATTATTCGTAACTAGGCTATAATACAAAGAATATAAAAAATTGGGAAAATCATAATTATAGAAAGTAATAGTTTATGTATGTACATGATATACAATACCAATATTATAGTGGTATAATATATTACAATTAAAATATTGGAAAACCCAAAATACCACAAAAGTAATAAAAAATATATGATAACACAAGTTACCTAAGATTAAACCTTTATGTACATTTTGATGACCATGTCATGATCATTAGAGGGTCTTATCGCAATCTAGAAAACAATAATCACAAACTAAACCAATATTAGTTTGTAGTATTTACGAACTAGTGGTTACGAACTAGATTAGGTCAGTCTAGTTTGTAACCTATTGTTTTTTAGACTGTAATTTTGTATTGAAACCCGCTAATGATGATGACAGTCTTCGAAATATACACAAAGGTTTAATCTTAGGTAACTTGTATTATCAGTTATGTTATTTTTGTTGTATTGGGGCTACTTGCAATATTTTTATGTAATGTATACATGAGATTAGAGATTATGCTGTCATTGGATATTTTGATCGGTTAATATTCATGCAAATTTTATCCAGTTTGGAAATTATCAGTGTGTAATAAATCATAATTTTGGGTATAGAAAGAAAAGTATTAACATTCTTGATGAATATTTGGTTTCATCGAAATCTCTTCCTCGTTTTAGTTTAAGATAAAAGATGCAATACAAATGTTGTAGAAAAATAAGACAATTTTATGATTAAGAAAAAAAATATTGACTTGTTCAAAATATCTTACAATTTTATATTATTGTTATATTTTTGTACACTATTTGATTCAAATGTAGGATTTTAAATTTATATTTATTTTCTGCTTATATTTTTTTCAATAAAAATTCACTAATTAAAAAATATTGTTTTTTTGACGTTAAGTATTTTCTTTAGAAATGAAATTCAATCCTAATTTTGTATCAAGGATATAGTAAAAACAATTAAAGAGGAATAGAAATTTGTTAAGATTTCTCAAATGGTGAATTGTATAAATATTATTTAAATTTTATTAATAAAATACATGAATAGTGATTTGTTTAATATTTTCAATGTAGATAATAATTTTTGTACTATGTAATGAATTGTAGATCATAAGAGATATGATGCATATAGGGCTTATTAGATTTACAAATAAATAGTTCTAAAGAGTAATAGTTTTCTACAAATTTTAAGATTGCTGACGAATAGTAAATTACTTTTTTTGATCAATCTATGTTTATAATATCGTATCACTACTGTAATTCATTAGGCTATGACATAGCTTGCTTTCCCGCCAATATCAGCAGAGTGAGTTGTGTATTTGGTCAATCAGCCATTTTGTTTTTACTAACATTGATAATTCTGGTAATAAAGTGCATGTGTAAAATTTTGTTGTGAATTTTCTGCGTTTTGAGTGACCGTGTATTATTTAGTTTACGTGTTCTAAATTGCGGTAACTGTATCAACAGCTACAACGATGGAAGAAATCAATGAACTGGAGCTTACAGATAATGAAATGGACACAAGTGACGATTTTATTCGCAGACCGGCAACTCCAACTAATTTATCGCCTGCTATATTTGTTAACGAGAGTCCTGTTATGCAACAAACTACGCATCCACAAATGAACGGCTTAAATCAATTACTATTTGATTCACCTTTGCCTCCAAAACGTTTAGAGTTCTGTAAAACCTTCTCATCCACACCTCTACCATATCAGTCAAGTTGTAAAAAGAGGCATATTAGCACATGCCCTCCAATCCGCCAAAAACTTCACCATTTCGGTAAATTTCACTGTCTGACTACAGAAAATGCGAAACCAAAAAGTATAAAAACCTCTGTAATGGAACATATCAACCCATTTACCCCTGATGGTAGAGTTGCTTTAAAGAGATCACTGAAAAGGTAGGCATTAATATTTATTTTGCTTTAGGTAAAACATTAATTTTTATCATTATTTACAGGTTCTCATGAGACATAAAAACTAATATTGATATTTGGTATTACTAAATTCCTAGTATTTTAATAGGTAATTATGAAATTTGAAAATAAATTATATTGAAATAGTGGTAAAAATATAGTCTTGATGTTGGTTTTTTTATTTATTAAAAAAAAAAAAAATACTCGTTTTAATGTGTAGAACACGAAGATAAACTTTTTTTTCTGCGGAAAATACGGAAAGTTATTTTTTTTCATATTTTAAATGGTAAGTTATATGGCATGTAGGCCTGTAACATGAACCAGGCACGCAGTAGCTACAGCGCACTGCACTACATCTAGATTTGGTTATAATTTTATACAACATTACTATACCTTCAAAGGGTAATTGTTTAGTTTGCTAAACTGGGCCTATATTTTCATCAAACATTCAGAAACATGTAAAAAGGCTATTTTCATTGAAATATTTTTTTTCTGTGCCTAGAAACATTATTTTTTTCTTAAATTCAAGTTGGGTAAAATTTTCAGCCCCGGATGTAGCAGTTGTGAATAGGCAGCCTGCCTCGTGGAGGGATACACGACATCACAAATGTACTAACTGTTACACTTGGATAATGTGTAGCATTACGTTTTGGCATAATTTTAATGAATTTAACAAAATGAAAGTAAAAATATAAAGTATCCAGTCAGGATAGATTTGGTTCTAATTGTATAAATGTAACCATTTAGGTAATGCATAAATTTAAAACCAAATCTATCCTAACTGTAGACTTTATAAGTATATTTAAATATATGTATACAAATTAAGCCAAAATGTTGTTTATCAAATATCTACACACATAAGGTTGCGTGACGTACCGGGGCCGATGCGTACAACCTTATGCGCAGCACTGTGACGTAAAAAAACATTTGTATCACTCTGCGCCCATTCACAACTTCTACATCCGCGCTGAAAATTTTACCCAACTTTAATTTAAGAAAAAATAATGTTTCTAGGCACAGAAAAAAATTATTTCAATGAAAATAGCCTTTTTACATGTTTCTAAATGTTTCATGAAAATATAGGCCCGGTTTAGCAAACTAAACAACTACCCTACGAAGTATCAGGATAGATTTGGTTGTAATTTTGGTAAATATTTAAACTTATTGCCGATGCAGAAAATTACAACCAAATCTATCTTGACAGGATACTTCATAGGTATATGTTAATATAGGTAGATAGTAATGTTGTATAAGATTATAACCAAATCTATCCTGACTGGATACTTCGTAGGTATAATTTAATTTAGGTATTTAGTAATGTGGTTTAAAATTATGATAATTGGTTATTACGTCAGACACCTAAGATATTTTTTCGTGGATATCGTCATTTTTTGTGGTTTTGAACAATAATCCAAAATATCGTAGGTGTCCGACGTAATAAATAATTACCAAAAGTTAATACTGTATTAGTGTTTTCCACATTAAAAGGAGTAATTAAAATTTTTTTAAAAAACATTATCAATGACTCGTATATGCTATACATGCCATTACAACCTGACATTTAAAATGTGAAAAAAGGAACTTTCCGTATTTTCTGCTGAAAAAAGTTGATATTCAACTCGTTCTACACATTAAAACGAGTAATTTGAAAAAAGAAAAATTTTAAACAACTAACGTCATTAAGACTATAATTTTACAAGATGATGTAGAATGTCTGAATACAAATTTATGAAATTGTGCTGATGCAAACCAAAATTAAAGTGTGGGTTGAAATGCAGTACTCCGGCACTATACGATATTTTGGGAAATTGTTCAAAACCATCAAATTGGACGAGAAGAATTTTTCAAGAATCCACAAGAATTTTTTTAAAATTGAAGTAGGAAAGTTACTTTTTTTCAATTTAAAGTAGGGTACTAAATTCAGCGCGGATGTAGAAGTTGTGAATAGGCGCGGAGTGATACTTACGTCACAGTGCTGCGCATAAGGTTGTACGCATTGTCCGCGGTACGTCACGCAACCTTATGTGTGTAGATATTTGAGAAACAACTTCTACAGTTAGGATAGATTGGTTTTAAATTTATAAAATACTGTATACCTATATTAAAATATACCGAAAAAGTGTAAAGTCAGGTTAGGTTTGGTTTTAATTTTATACATTGAAATTCAGTTGTAAAATCACGAAGCATTTGCATAACTCTGCGCCTATTCACAACTTCGCGTAATTTTTATACATATATTTAAATATACTTATAAAGTCTCCAGTTAGGATAGATTTGGTTTTAAATTTATACAATACTGTATACCTATATTAAAATATACCTAAAAAGTGTCGTCAGGTTAGATTTGGTTTTAATTTTATACATTGAAATACAGTTGTATCACGAAGCATTTGTATCACTCCGCGCCTATTCACAACTTTTACATCCGCGCTGAATTTTTTTCGCTACTTTAAATTGAAAAAAAAGTAACTTTCCGAGGTCAATTTAAAAAAAATTCTTGTAGATATCGTCCTATTTAATGATGTTAAACCATTTCCCAAAATATCGTATAGCGCCGGGCTTCTGCATTTTTACCAAAGTGTGTAATAATTTGAGTTTTCGGTAATTGTGAGTCTTAGCAGCCACCTACGATATTTTGGAAAATTATTTGGTATTTATTTCTCGTGCCCATGTGTTCGATTTTAGCGAAAAAATGGTTATTATGCATAAGATCGACCACCTACAATATTTTGGAAAATTGTTCAAAACCACCAAATAGGACGATATCCACCAGAATTTTTTTTATTGACCAAGGAAAGGGTTTTTTTAAAATTTAAAGTAGGGTAAAAAATTCAGTGCGAAGGTATAATTAGTGAATGGGCGTAGAGTGTTAAAAAAGTTTTGTGACGTCACAGGACGGAGCATTAAGTTGTGCATCAGCCTCGGAATGATACAGTGACGTAACGCATATTTTACATGTGTAGATATTTGAGAAACGTTTTGGCATAATTTTTATGGTTTGGTAATTGTTTACATTTCTAAACCGGGCCTATATTTGCATGAAACATTCCGAAACATGTAAAAAGGCTATTTTCATTGAAATTATAGTTTTTTTTGCCTAGAAACATTATTTTTTCTTAAATTAAAGTTGGGTAAAATTTTCAGCGCGGATGTAGAAGTTGTTAATGGGCGCGGAGTGATACAAATGTTTTGTTAGGCCACAGTTCTGCGCATAAGGTTGTACACATCGGCCCCAGTACGTCACGCAACCTTACGTTTGTAGATATTTGAGAAACAACGTTTTGGCTTAATTTTTATACATATATTTAAATATACTTATAAAGTCTCCAGTTAGGATAGATTTGGTTTTAAATTTTTACATTACTGTATACCTATATTAAAATATACCTAAAAAGTGTCCAGTCAGGTTAGATTTGTTTTAATTTTATACATTACCTAAATGGTTACATTTATACAATTAGAACCAAATCTATCTGACTGAGTACTTCATATTTTATACTTTTATTTGATCAAATTCATTAAAATTATGCCAAAACGTAATGCTACACATTATTTAAATGTAACAGTGATGTCGAGTATCCCTCCGCGAGGCAGGCACCCTATTCACAACTGCTACATCCGTGCCGAAAATTTTACCCAACTTTAATTTAAGAAAAAATAATGTCTAGGCAAAAAAATAATAATTTCAATGGAAATAGCCTTTTTACATGTTTCGGAATGTTTCATGCTAATGTAGGCCCGGTTTAGGAATGTAAACAATTACCCATACCTATATTAAAATATACCTAAAAAGTGTCCAGTCAAGTTAGATTTAGTTTTAACTAAATGGTTAATTGTATAAATTTAGAACCAAATTTATCCTGACTGGATACTTTATTAGTATATTTTAATATATGTATATAGTAATGTATAAAATTATAACAAAATCTATCCTGACTGTGCACAATATAATCACTATAGTTGTGACATCACAAATCATTTGTATCATTCTGCGGCCCATTCACAACTTATGCCTTTGCACTGAAGTTTTTACCTTACTTTAAATTGAAAAAAAAATTTAATTATTAAGATCTGAGACTACGACTCCGATCGGCAAAATTTGTTTTTCCTAATTAATTTGACCTTGCTAAACACGAATTTGAAGTTATTTTTACTGCAAACACATATTTACATTAAAAAAATAACCTAACCTGACCTGACATTATGCTTACTAATGCTCCAATCGGCAAAATTTTTTTTCCTGATAGATTTGACTTTGTTGAAACGAATTTGAAGTTTTTTTTAACCTAAGAAAGCCAGGTTAGGTTATTTACTCATTTTTTAAAATGTGTTTGCTGTAAAAAATAAACTTCAGATTCGTGTTCAGAAAGGTCAAATTGATCCGAAAAAAATATTTTGCTGATCAGAGCGGTAGTCGTTGATCTTAATAATTACCAAATTAACATTCCTAGGTCAATAAAAATAATTCTTGTGTCTTATTTTGTGGTTTTGAACAATTTTCCAAAATTGTTAAGGTGGCCGCTCTGATGCACAATCGCCTAATTACCATTTATCTAATTAAAGTTGGGTAAAAAATTCAGTGATGACTAGTCAGAAGTACTAAGTCACATATCAACGGCGTGCAATACTACGTATATATATATATATATATATATATATATATATATATATATATTTAAATATACCTATAAAGTCTCGAGGTATGATAAATTTGGTTGTAGTTTTATACAACATTATTAATTAGTCGTCTACTTCCGAAGAGTAATACTTTCTCCCTTGTGACGTCACGTGATCTCTATTCTAGGCTTACATGTGTACATTTGGTTAAACGTAGTAAATTATAACTAAATTTATCCTGATTGGTGGATACTTCATAGGTATATAAAATTAACCTTTCATGCAAAAACAAACGTTTTTGGGGCATGAGCGAGAGATGCAATAATTTTTTTCGTATTTCTAATGACTCTAATTTATTTTTGCAAAAATCGTACACGTGGGCACGGGAAATTAATACCAATTGTTCAAAATCACCAAGTAGGACGATATCCAAAAAAATCTTATTTTATTTACCGAGGAAAGATGTTTTTATTCAATTTAAAGTAAGGTGAAAAATTCGGTGTGGATGCATAAGTTGTGAATGGGTGTTGAATCAAGCAAATGTTTCGTGACATCACGACTGTAGTGACGTCACACTAACTCTATATACATACCTTACTTGTGGCTCCGAGAAAAACCATTTTCACTCATTGTTATGCTTTTGGCATAATTATTATGAATTAGTAACTCACAAAATCACCACACCTGCTGTTTAAATTTTATCAGGATAGATTTGGTTCTAATTTTATATATTTAACCATTTAGGTAATGTATAAAATTAAAACCAAATCTATCCTAACTGGACACTTTTTAGGTATATTTTAATATAGGTACAGTAATACCATGTACTTATGCGATAGGTGGGACCGAGCAATAGCCGTGTAAGTCGAATTCGCGTAAGTTGGGGTATAATTTTACATACAATCAGATAAGAATCATGTTTAATTTGGACCAAAGACTAAATAAATTGATAAATTAGTAGAAAAACGTGTATGTATTGAATTATTAAATACATAATACCTTAAAAAGTTATATTATATACATACATATTGCAAAGAAGTAAGTAGAAAGAAGTTATTTTGACATAGAAGGCTACATAAAATGTAATAAATTCGTTTGACGAATTGAAGATTTTTTCTTCTCATGAAGAATTTCTTCGTAACTCGCTAATTTTCGTTTTGTTTTGTAGCAGAAATACACTTATCGTTGGAGTCTTTGTTTTCTAAAATTTGTAAGCCTTACTCAATTAAACTAAGGCATTTGGTCAAGTTTCTAATTGTCATTTCATCTTCTACGTCAACTGGATCCTAAAGAATTTGCGATTTTATGGTCTTGTTCTTGCACACGCATTTCTATGAGCTTATCAATTAATCGTCAACTCCTGGTTGTGTAAATCCAGCAGTTCTTGAATGTCATCACTATCCGCTTCTAAACAGAGTTGTCTGGCAAACCAAAAACTTCTTCAATCATATAAGCAATTTCATCTGACTATGGCAATTATTCCGCTTGAAACTTCAGTGGTGAAAAAATACACCTTTTTCCAAACATCATTCAAATTTTTCTGTGACATTTCATTCCAAAACTGTCCAAATTCTCAAAGCATCTAAAACATTTTATTGTTTCCAAAATTCTTCAAACAGAGAGCTCGTTCTGCCTCATAGCTTCATGCAGATGCGCAAACGATCCTATGTAATAAGATCTAAATATTTTGATGATGCCCTGATCCATCGGTTGAAGTAAACTATAGTTGTGTTTGGTGGCAAAAATATCACTTTCACGCGTGTGTCGAAATTGGTTAAAGTAGTAGAGGGATGACCAAGTCTATTGTCAATTAATAGGAATTACTATGAAAGGAATTTGTTTAGACCGACTATAACATTCGACTTGAAATGATGAAGTAATGACCAAACCAGTCCTCAAAAAGAGAAACTGTCATCCAAGCGTTCCGATTCGTTTTCTAAAATCTTGGTTAAGATAGCTTTAGAAATATTTTTTAAAGCCTTTGGATTTTCTGAGCGATAAACTAAGAGAGATTGTAACTTACAGTCACCAGCTGTATTTGCGCCAACCATCACTGTCAATCAGTCTTTTGCGGCCTTAAAACCTGGAAATATTTTCTTTTCCTGCACTATAAAGGTTCTCTTAGGCATTTTTCTCCAGAAAAAGCCAATTTCTGCGTAACTCAGACAGCATGATTTAAAAAAGCGTAACTTGGGAATCGCACAAGTCGAGGTATTACTGTACGTAGTAATGTATAAATTTAAAACCAAATCTTTCCTAACTGGAGACTTTATAAGTATATGTTCAAATATGTATGCAAAAACCAGTAAAGTTAAGCTAAAACGTTGTTTCTCAAATACCTACACACGTAAGGTATGCGTGATGTTACTGTATCACTCCGCGAGCGATGCACAACTTGATGCTCCGCACTGTGACGTTACGAAACATTTGTATCATTCCGCGTTCAAAACATAACAATGAGTGAACATTTTTTTTCTCAGAGCCCAGGTAAGGTACGTATGTAGTGTTAGCAAAAAAATTTAATATTAGTTTTCTACACATTAAAACGAGTACTTAAAAAAAATAATTTTTAAACATTGTCAATAAGGCTTGTTTACGTTATACATGTTATTACAGAATAACATTTAAAATGTGAAAAAAGTTTTCCGCAGAAAAAAGTTGTTACTCATGCTCTAGACATTAAAACAAGTAATTAAAAAAAAAAATAATTAAAAAAAACCAACATCATTATATATTTTTACCAAAAATTCAGTGTGGAGCATTAAGTTGTACATCGGCCGCAGAGTGATACAGTGACGTCACGCATACCTTACATGTATAGATATTTGAGGAACAACGATTTGGCCTAATTTTTATGGTTTCTTCATACGTATATTTAAATATACTTATAAAGTCTCCAGTCGTTTTTTTCATAATCTGATGGCTTTCCCACGTATAAATTGATTCAAGAAATGGTGGGTGTAGTAGTGAACCACTCAATTTTGTAGAAAACGAGGTATACTATCTAAATTATTTTCATCGATCTCTTATACGTTAGAAAGATTATCAACATTATCCGATGGCTGAAATATAATATCTATTTCACCGTCATCATCAAGAGAATCCAAAAATTCTTCATCATTCACAACTTAAACTAGTTGGTTCAGACTCATGGTCAACTCCTGTTCAATAATGCCTGCAATCTGAATAAACGACATAGTATGGGCCTAGGTGAAATTCACAGGATTTGCCATGATCCCCGTATGAGTATCACTATTAAAACAACCATAGTTTGTAAATGTTGGTAAAAATAAGGAAACATAATATGTTACTGGGTTATGGAAATGTTAGCCACTATATTGTATCAAACTGGAATGATATGAAAAATGTTTAAATACTGGAAAATGTATAAGGAAAACGCACACAATCATATATGTAAGCTGCTTACCTCAGCTACCGTAAGATGTGTAACTCAGTACAAATAACACAAAATTACACTATTTCTATCACTGTAATGCGTGAACATAACCCCAATGAACCTAAGAATACTTCAATACAGGTGTTAAGCATTAACAAGCAGGTGCTGCCTACCTCTTTTTAAACACAAAATCCCCAATTGGGGCTCATGGCAGGGAATGGGTTAATATCCCTATCCTACCCCCACTCTAATCTAAAATAACCAAAATGTCAGTTGAGAGACCAAGTTGTTTATGGGACATATCTCCAGAAGCAACTGTCCTCAATAATAAAAAAAAGTGCTACTACAGGCAAGTGTAACATACTAATACATGTACAAGCGTTTTTAGTGAATTAATAAATGCTCCTTCTAACACCAAAATAATTAAATTTTTGAAAAAAAAATTAATCTCAATTCCAAGACATCCAAAGTATATAAAATCAAGTTTTTGTTTCTGTAGAACTGAGTACTGCATTAGAATATGGCTATAAACTGTTCAGTTAGAATAGTTTTGTTACTTGTTTTTTTTACAAAATCTAGATTAACTGGGTACTTTGTATCTTTAACTTAATACCTTAAAAATAATTTGGTATAACATAGTGTGCCAATTATTCAACATTTAATTGATAAAGAATTGTGTTTGTGAAGTTATCTTATCAAACCTTCATGTAATTTTCTTGCTGTTGATGACTGCAGTAAATTATATTGCTAATAATTATAACTTTTATAAATTCACTGTGCTTAAGTGTATTGGTTATTCAAATTTAATGTGCGTGTGTTTTTTTAAATAACATAGACCAGTGACACGATACCTGAAAATGACCAAAATTGGCATTAAAGAAAAAAAAACTAGACTGCTTTAACTGTAAAGGCTTTTTATATATATAGCGCCACTAATCCAGGCCATTTACCTTTTGTTTAACTTTGATGTTCCATGTCACCAAGCATTAGACAATATAATAAACCAAAGAAATATTTTTCAAGCTTCAACTTGGATTTAAAAAACACAAAAAGAAACATACCTCTCATCCTTACATTTTTAAATGCTTAAAATTGTTCCTTAAACAATAATGACAAAACTCCATATTATATATAAATGTAGAAATATTTTTTCACAATATTTTTGGTACACTCAATAACACAATAATGCAAAAACGTATATTGATCAACACAAACACAAATGTACACAAACACAAATGAATAATCGTTTAATCGTTTATCAAGTCTTAGCTACTTTTTTTCTATACAAAACTGTAAGATTTTGTTATGGCAATGGTGAAAGCAGCAGTGCCAGACGCAGGCTTAACTGCCTATGAACGCCATTCATATGTAAAGAACTCTCTATGCTGAGATTGTGGTTAATGTTTTTATTCGCAGTGGATAAAAAAAATTGTACTTATACAGCCTAGACATTCCACATATAATAAAGAATCTTCCTTTAAAACTTTAAAACGATCGTTCAATTAATTTTTGAGATTTTCATTAGAAAACAAACGCTGTCTTTTTATATAATAGTAATATATATATATATATATATATATATATATATATATATATATTATTATATTGTCTTGATATAAAATGACCACTTCCATCGTATCTGATGTCTCTCATGGATGTTAACCCTCGGGTAGGTGCGTGGACTTTTGTAACGTTAATAGGCGCGTGGGGTACATGTGTACCCCAAAGTCTTATAATTTTTTTTCAAAATGTATTTTTTACATTGAGGCAAAATAAACATCAGGAACGTGTTTATACACTACCACTGAACGTAATCATTTATTTTTTTACCTGTTTTTATAATTTTTTAACGGCCATACTGTTAAATTTTGAACACTAGAGTTTTCCTAAATTGTGAAGTAAAAAAAAAATGTGTAACTTTACACATGTATAACTTTTTTTTTCTCAAGGTAACAAATAACTTTAAACGGTGATTTTTATAGAACGTTTAATTACAAACACAACAACATAAGATTTTTGTGGAATAACTTATTCTGTGTGTAGGTTAAATATTATAACATAAAAAACTTGGACAAACTTTAATACATACGATACATACATTATTGCAACTTTTTTGATAGTTAATATGAATATTATCTTAGATAACATAAACAAAACAAATGTTGATCAAAATATTTGAAAAATCTTATAAATATACTTTTAAAATGATAAAAATAGGAATAGTATTTATTAATTTTTTTTTGAAAATATGTCAAGACAAATAAAAAATAATAACTATTCAGACAAATAAAAATAATTCAACTATAAAGCTACAACTAATCTAGAATAAAGCTATAATATATTTGTATACATATGCCATTATAATGTAATAATAAAAAACAAAAAACAAAAATACAGTAGTAAAAGGTTTTAGAAACAAGACTTACAGACTGTAGTTGAATGTTCAGTGCAAACTTAGTATCCACACTTGTCACAATTCTTTCTTGACTTTCTGTCCTTTTTCCTTGGGCACATACGGCAACGGCCAACACTGTTGACCTGGCGGTGTTGAGTTGTTTCCTCATGAATTCCAAGAAGGTCCTTCGCTCTGTTCTTGATCTGAAGTGGTAGGCAATCAATCTGAGATCTTTTTGAATTTGGGGCTTGATAAGTTCCCAGGCCACATTCTGATTGAACTCTCTTCTTCGTAACGGAATTTCTATAACTTTGTTAAAATTGTAGACTCGAAATGCGTTTATTGCTGAAACGTTGAGGAGATGGAAGAAAACCACCATGGGCTATCGCTTTGTGTTTCTTGCCAAGTTGTACTTCTCACACATTTGGTCAACGATGTCCACGCCGATTTTGGTTTTGTTATAGGTCACTATTTCCGGTGTTTTTCTTGACCCCGTATCCTGATCTATTGCGTCATCGTTGTGCATAGTTGAAAGAAGAATTACTGCCTTTTTTGTGCGTGTGCAGTAAGAAACCAGGGTCTTATTTTTATGGAATGCAAACAAAGATGAATTATGTTTCCTTTGTTTTGTTGGTCTCAATTCATGAGGAACTCCAATTCGTGTGGACTTTATTGTACCAACAACCGTCAGTTTCTTCAGTTCAAGAAGTTTTTCAGCTAATGTAACAGAGGTGAACCAATTATCAATGGTAATATTACGATTAGTGTTTGATATAGGCTCCACCATCCTGAGAGTAACTTGCTCTGAAAAATTTGATATATTATAAGGCCCATCTGGTTGTTTTCCAGAATAAATCTCAAGGTTCACTGTGTACATAGACTTACCACATACAAGAGCATAAATCTTTATGCCATATCTCACGGGTGTTTTCGGCATGTACATCCGAAACGGACACTTTCCGCGGAAAGCAACTAACTGCTCGTCAACTGTACAAAATTCACTTGGTGTGAAAGACTTCTGGAAATTGTTGACTACTAACTCAAACAATTCTCTTATAGGTGCCAATCTGTCAATTTCTCTTCTTTGTAGGCGATCTCTGATGTCGTCAAATCTCAGACAAGGAAGTGAAGTGAAACCTTTTTCTCACTCATTGCCAGATAGAATGATTTAACTCCAGACCCTTTGCTGTTGTCCCAAATGTGCTTGGTTTTTTCCTGTTGTTTCCTAATGTACCGGAAAGCATAAGAATCCCTAGGAAGGCACGTATTTCTACGAGGGTGGTCCACAAAGTAACCGCCGTTTGGGCGTGGCGCGATAAGTAGTGGGGGTAGCGCTGCCATTATCACATCGGTGTGCGCAGCAGTTCAGTACGCTTCTAGCTGTGCAATTGAGAGTATCGTGCGATCGCGCGTTCTTTTGTTATAACGTAAAAACATGAGCGCAGCGATAGAAAATCCCGCCAAGTGTGAAATGCGAGGTGTAATAAGATTTCTGTGGTCGAAAACTTACACAGCAGCTGAAATTCATCGTGAATTGAGTGTGGTGTATGCCCCAAACATTATGAGCAAAGGTGTAGTCCGTCAATGGGTTCGTTCTTTTAAAAATGTAAGAACGAACGTTCACGATGAAGACCAGAGTGGTAGGCCATCTCTTGTCAGTGATGACTTGGTGAACAAAGTGGATGAGAAAATTTGCGAGAACCGTCGCTTCACAATCTCGGAACTTTCAGATCATTTTCCTGAAATTTCTCGAAGTCTTGTGCATGAGATAGTGACAGAAAAACTAGGCTATCACAAATTTTGTGCTCGTTGGATTCCAAGAGCTCGCCAATCGTTTTTAGCGAGAAAATTGATGGTTACAGTTTTTTGGGAAGCTAAAGGCATCGTGCTCGTTGAATTTATGGAGCGTGGTACGACCATTACAGCTGCAGCTTATTGTGAAACCTTAAAACGGCTACGACGAGCGATTCAAAACAAGCGTCGTGGTCTTCTGACATTGGAGTTGTGTTTGTCCATGACAATGCCCGCCCTTACACAGCTCAAAAAACAACTGAACTTTTGGAAAAGTTCAAATGGGACGTTTTTTACCACACCCCCCCCCCTACAGCCCGGACTTGGTTCCCAGTGATGTCCATCTTTTCCCGTACATGAAGCGCTGGCTTGCATCTCAGAGGTTTGCGAGTGATGAAGAGCTTCAAAACGCTGTGACAGGCTGGCTTCGTTCTCAGGCGGCAGATTTTTTTAAAGACGGAATTTCAAAAACTGTTAAAAGATATGATAAGTGCTTGAATTTGTATGGTGAATATGTAGAAAAGTAGAGAAAATCTGTAGTTTTAACATGTATATAATAAAATTTTTGTATCTCGACTGGTTTATTTTTTATTTCAAAACGGAGGTTACTTTGTGGACCACCCTCGTACCTTGTCCGTTTGTCTTGCATCCCTGTCCCTTTGGAATCGTTCTTTGAGTAGGTCAATGTAAATATTAGTAGAGGTGACAATAATCCTTATTACTGTATCATTTATAAATAAATTAAAACAATCAATCAAAGAAAATTTTCCTCTAGTAACTTCCCTAGGTCCTGGAAGCCTTACAACTATATTTTCCGCCCTCGTTCTGACATTTCTTGGTAGAGGAGGATTTTTCCGTAATTTCATAACATTTTTATCCTCACTTCTTACGAAATATAGATGGGCTAGAGGAGTGCCATCATCATCATCTTCAAACATCTCTTCATCAATAGTAACGTTGTCTAGGTCATGATGATACCGTACCACGTTATCTGTATCTGAATCATAGATTTCTTCTTCCACGTTGTCTTCCTCCCCATCATCACTATCATTTTCCACAATATTTTCTTCGTCACTAGACTCTAAATCTAAAAGTTCACTTATATACGCATCATACACATACCCGGTCGCTTTGCCTTATTGAGACGTAGATAGGCGCGCGGGGTACAGTTGTATCCCAAGGCACTTTGACTAAGAATTACACACAGATTAACACACGGCAACGTCTGGCGCCCAACTGACCTTGTAGCCCGCCTACCGATTTGAAGGTACTAGACATCCCCCCACCACGACCACAGCTTGAAAAAAAGTTATAGGGGAAACAAAACCTTCTGGGGTACAACTGTACCCCACGCGCCTACCCGAGGGTTAAAGAGGATGTATTGGCTGCCCTTCCTTGTGTTGAAGGACTTCTTTTCAAATATCCAATGGCTACATTTCTTCTGGATTCAAGGAGATCCATTGTAAGGCTAGACTCCCCTTCCTGTATGCAATCCAGGCATTTACAATTGCCATGTCAAGTTTTTGTGTAAATAAACACCAGTACCACATTTTACCATGAATAAAAATGTACTTCCCAACTAGCCAATCATGGTGGTCAACTCCCCCCATGTGTTTGTTTAGGCTTTATGACATTTGGTTGTGGAACAGACACCTTCTACCTTGATGTCCTGCTCCGTCGTGATGCATGGCGCAGGAGATGAACAGTGTCAAAACTTGTTTCAACTGTAGGACTCTTCTCTTTATTCCACTTCACAAGCTGAACTTCACCTTCTGAATCAAAAGTGCCCCCTTAGATCTTTAAACAAATCCTTCAAAGGACATTTGCATAGACGATTCTACTTCTGAATATTAGTAGCTCTAAAACCAGCATCTCTCAAATGAGCAAGCAAATCTCTGTTGGTAAAGAGATTGTCAAAATTTACCCTGTGGCTCTTGGGCTTGTCAACTGGATGGAGGTATTTAGAACAAGGAACCCTAAAATCAAATCCTTCTATTCTTTTTGAACTACTTCTTTTCCACTGTAAAAACAGTATCCACTTGTCAGAACTATGACTGAGTCCCCAAGAAACTATTTGGCAGTTTTACTTTAAACGCAAACGGGTTTTGTTCCTGACCAAAAGAATCTTCAAACACATAACACTAACTCTAAGAATTAATGAGTTATCATACAAATCATGGAAAGCAGAAGGCACTATATAAACTCAGTGCCTGACGATATAAACTGATACCTCAATGTTCCAGCGTCCTATAAGTAGGATAACATGATTCAATGACATCACACACAAAGATAATATAGAATCACACTCTCTCCCCTTGAAATATACATTCTGGGAAGCATTATAATTATGTTCTGACAAACATTTCACATTTGAAATATAATGTTCATTATAAAAAATATCAGGTTCGAAATAATAACTCCCAATCTGTTCTGTTTGGCGGTAATGGCCAAAAAGGTTAAAAAGCATAATTAATCCTCTATTTGCTGTATATTTGAGGCTACTTCCATATTGGTAATTTTTTTTTTTTAAATACGAAAGCGTACAGCTGTCAGTCTGATATTTGATGTATTTCCGTGAGGCTGTTTTTAGGAACTGAATTATAATATATTTTGGCCACTTGGACTCATTTCACTGTTAGTTTGACTTCTACTTTCAGACCGTACTGGATTTAGCATCTAGATGTGCTTGATGAAGTGACCGTTCATGTATAAGGAGCTTCAACTTTCACCCGATCGTGATAGTTAATTATAGTTTTTGTGTCATGTTATTAGACTATTTTTGTATTTATTATTGGTGTACTTGATATGTTAGTATATGACTTTTAAAATTTTGCCAGATACTTTGAAATTTTTATTAGATATTATTATTCCTGCAGTAGTTTGAAATTCGTTCTTATGACTTGACAAAATTTATTGATTTAAATATTTGCCAAAATGGATGAAAATGAGTTTAATAATTATTATTTAATTACTATATTTTTTACTATCTACAATATAATTGTTTTCAATGTTCTTATGTTACAATATGGCAAGAATTTATTTCTATATCTATTAAATCAAGAATGTTAAAGTGTTTATTGTATATAGTACATGTTTTAGTGATTAATCATATAGCTAATAATAAATTATTGTTTAAACTTTTATTTCTTTAGTTATTATACGGTTTTAACTAACTATTATTATATGGAAATGTGTAAAATATTGCTATACTTTTATTATCAAGTAAGTTTATCTATTTATTAAATTTCATAGTTTTTATAGTAATAAATAATGTGAAAAAGTATATTTATTGTGTTATTCAATAACATGGAAGTCACCTTAAAATGTCCCCAATGTTATTTCTAAATTGATGCACTCTTAAAAAGGTTAAAGGGATTTTCTTGTATTAAGATTAGGTTTTACTGTATTATATATATTGAAATAAAAATATAGCTTGTATACTAAGAATTATATATTCATCAAATAACTTTTATTTTTGCAGCAGTAAATCTGATTCATCTATTCGGAAATTCCTTTTAAATGACAGTTCTGAATTAGACGAATCAAATACTTCTGAAACCAGTGTAAAAAGAGCAAAATTACGAGAGATTAATGTGGAACGATATTGCCAGGTATGTGGAATAAACACTAAAACAATTTGACAAAAACTATCTTTATATTTAGTTTTCTATTTATTGATATTTTAAAGACTGTTAAAGGCTCTGATTTAAATTTACACTTTAGTATGCTAAGAGAAAGAAGCATACTGACAGATTATGTACTGTATAGTTTTACATCATTATAGTTTAAAAAACATTTTTTAGTTATTGTTATCATATTTTGATTTTATTCCAAATAAAATTAGAAGAACATTGAAATTAAATTTTATTTTGCAAAGGTTTTTTTTGCCATAATGTTTTTCTGGTACCATTAAAAAAATGATAAAATGCATCAAATTACACTAAATCATAATAATATTTAGATAAATTACTATTGAAATTTATTTTTAAATTCTTGTTGGTCTCTGATGCAATATAGAAATATAAATGACTTAGAGTTTAAAATGTATCAATAAGAATTTTAACTAAACTATAGTTTTGTTTAGTTTTATAATTTAGATTGGGGTAGGTATGTAAGTAATATTTGAAACTAGGAATATTTGCTTTATAAATTATGGCTATGCTATATAATAAGAGGCTACTTTTATTTTTATACCATTATTTAGTGTTATTAAACTGTGGTTGTATATTACTGCTGGGAACAACTATTGATGTAGCCTCAATTAAATATTGTCAAAAGCATAACAAGTTTACATAAAACTAATTTTTGCTGTTATAAGCATGTTTTATTGTCCTAGAATAGTTATTGTATGTTGAGTACTAGGTACCAAATTTTTCTTTGCTAGATAGATGTGATGAGTTAAGAATATCTATGCTAAGAACTGGTATTCTGTATAGAATCTAAAATAATTGTGGAATGTGATTATTTAGGTTTTGTTACTTAGATAGGAATTTTAGTCTTGAGACTCGCAATATTTATAGAAATGAGTGTAGGGTTATTTTTTTTAATTTTTAATTTTGTTTACTTACATTGGGCAATTTTTTTTACTGAATGATACCCATTGAATTTGTATTTGTTGTGATGGTTTTGCCTAGAAATGTAACTCTGAGATTTGTTTAGTATCAGCATTTAAAAACTGATGATAACAATCGAAGCTTGATGGGGAACACAAATCCCAAATTGGCTATCCTTCTACATTATAAGTATAGGTGGCTTTCAAAGCCATCAGCAGAATATTATTTTAAAGTTTCATTTTTGAAATTAGATGAACACAGTTTTTCCTCAAGTGTCAAATGTCATATATCGGCTGCAATGTAAATTTTGCTCATTACAGTACATAGGCCTGACCACAGATATGACATTAGAACAATGAATATAGATAGGCCATCAGCTCAACAAGCTACTAGTCACAAAATCACATCTTTTGACGATCATTATACCATAAAAATAATTAAGGCTATCTAGATTGTAACTGCGATCAAAACTGAGAAGAGTGGAGTTATCATATCATGTCTAGAGATCTCCGTAATCTCAGTATCAATAACTCCACCCATATTCCTCCGTACCACAAATCATAACTTCCAGTTTCCTTCTGCCAGATTAAAATTTTTTTAAATTATTTTAGTTATCATTAATATCTACAAGTTTATTCAAAGAATATACCTTTTAAACTATACATTTGTGGAATTATAAAATTCGGATATTTCCTGTACATAACTTGTATGAGTATTTTAGGAATACAGACATGACTTAAAATATAAATACAAGAATTATAATTGAATTTACAATTCAAAGCTTTTCGTTGGCTAACAGTACCAACATCATCAGGAATATTAAACAATTAAAATTAACATATGTGCAAATTAGATCAAATAAATAGCTATGCCAAATCAATTACAATGTTGTTAAAAATTTTTATTTTGCTGCCCTAACATTACAAACACTGAATATATTATCAAATTTAGATTTTACTTGTATTTGTTCATTTATTAACTCATTATTAGTATTATATTTGTGTATTTCTAAAGCTTCATAAATATTCATTCTCAGGCCTTTGTTAATTTCTTTTACAAGTATCATATTATCTATATTAGGAAATATGTGATTATTATTAATACAATGACTAGCAAAATTTGCTTTATAAATTTCTGGCTTTTTATATGCATTAAAATGATCTTTATATCTATCTTTAAGTTTTTTCTTAGTTTGTCCTATATAAACCTTATTATAATAATTACATTCTAATTTATATACACAGTTTTTCATGCATATTAATAATATTATTATTATTCATTATATTTATTAATTTATTATTAGTATTATATGCGAATTTTATGTTGCTACCTTTAAACAATTTTGTGATATTTTTTACTTCATTACCAAAAAATGTAAATGAAGTCCATATGACATTTTCATCATTATTTTTGTAAATTAGATTATTATTTTGTTTCTTTAAAATATTATAATTAAGTTTATCAGCAGTTTTCTTTTTATAGCCATTCTCAATTGCAATTTGATAGATAATGTAATTTGATAGATTTGTAAAAAAGACATTAAAATATAAAAGTTAAACCAAATTAAATCTGTTCCTAAAACTCCCTGAAGCATTGTTTCAATTGAAGCATCAAAAGTTAACTTGGGATGTTAGGATTTAAAAACGACTCAGGCACAATGTTCTCCAAACTCTTCTGAAGCACTGACGTAAAAATAAAGCCTTTATACAAACACGTATCGACACTAGAGAAGTTTCAATTAGCCTGCTGAGTGAGCGTGCCAGTGAGCTCGCCGTATCTAAGAAAATAAGCTGGGAGCGCATCGGCACGCTCTCTGTGCCTCGTCAGGGAACCCAGAGCGTGCCGGAACGCTAGCTATGCTGAACGTGTTAAAATAAGATTTGAAGAACATTACAGAGCATTCAAAAATAAAAATACAAAAACATCAAATGTTGCAGCACACCTAATATCACATAAACATAACATAACAAATTACGAAAATAACCTAACCATACTCGAAATAAATAATAACCCAATAGAACTAAACTCACTAGAAAAACACCACATTTATAAAAACATTCACAACAATTTAATGAACCTAAAGGCAACATATGCAGACAACGTACTATTTAAAAACATTATACACACGGCACAAGAAGAAATATGTTTGGTGTCAACAAATACCAATATCACGAACCCGAACATCTACACTAGAAAAATAATCAGTGATTCGACAATGGTCAAGTGACCGAAAGGTGCCTCATCACACAAGGTAAAATTATTGCACTTAGTGGTGGATAAAAGTATTTACAATAGTAATATATCAACTTCATATATATATATATATATATTAAATATTATATTAAATATGGTGATATGTTTTCTTGTAATATAGTTAATAAATTAAAAATATTTAAAAAACAAGAATACTTTTAATGAATATATTTATTCAATAAATATATTCATTAAAAGTATTCTTGTCTTTGAAATATTTTTAATTTATTAATTATATATATATATATATATATATATATATATATATATATATATTCATTCTTGATATTTTACGTTATCCATTGTTTTTCCGTTGCACTGACTTTATGAAGTTAATATATTACTATTGTAAGTAATTTTATCTACCATTAAGTGCAATAATTTTACCTTGAGTGATGAGGCCCCTTTCGGTCACTTGACCATTGTCGAATCACTGATTTTTTTTTTCAAAAAAAAATATCAGTGATTCGACAATGGTCAAGTGACCGAAAGGTGCCTCATCACTCAAGGTAAAATTATTGCACTTAATGGTAGATAAAATTACTTACAATAGTAATATATTAACTTCATATATATATATATATATATATATATATATATATATATATATATATATATATATATATATATTTAAATAATGGTTTACAGTGTTATTTTTTTTTTATAACTAAATCTCTCGTATTCATTAGGATGATTAAAAAAAGGAACAGTACGTTTTGTATTATGGATGAAAATTATTGCATGTTTCATTTGTTTTTAGTTTATACAACTATTATTTCTATATATACAAGTTTTTTGTTTTAATAGGAATTTCTGGAGCTGGAGGAGATTGGTAAAGGCGTGCATGGCTCTGTCTACAAATGCCTTAATCGTATGAATGGGTGTATTTATGCAATCAAGAAGAGCAATAAAGAAATTGTGAATAGTGCATATGAGTAAGTTTTAGCAAAACATATCAAATTAGGTGATCTTTTATGAGACATAGACTGCTGATGATATAGGTTTGATTAATTTTAGTACTGTCTGATTAATTTTAGTATGCTCGATTAATTTAATTTTGTGTGACATTCAAAATATTTCTTTGGTAAAAGTAGAAGTTTAAAGAAATAAATACAAGAAATTTTGTAAATTCTCCTCAGGGAGAAATTTATGATCTGACAAAAGAAACTTTTTAATAAGGTAGTTTATTCTTTTGCAGATTTACCCTAGATATAGCAGGTGTTTAACACTTTAGCTGTCATGTTGATAGTCCAGTAGGCTGAACAGGCCCAACATTATTGTCTAGTAACGTTTTATGTTTATTATTGTTACTCAACCGGTGTTGCTACTTTTGGAAAAATGAGTGCACAGTTTTAAACAAAAAGCCTAATTCTACTTATAGATATAATTACGATGGTTCTTGTTTGATAGATAAATGCCGACAGCATTATAAACATAATGTTATTCTAGGTTGTTTTGTCAGGAGTTACGGCCGGACACACTTATTTCTTAACAATTTTAGTGAAGTTGAGTTGATTTTTCCAACCAAAAAATTTGGTCGATTAAAAGAATTTTATCTTAATATACTATAATAATGAAATAAATAATTTTTAATGACATATTGTATATTGGTTTTAATATTGTTTCCCAAATTTCACAAAACCTAAAGAGTAAGTCAGAAATATTGACTAAATATTTAGCTGTAAAATAATTCTTAAAAAAAACGGACTTGTTGAAGTGAAGTACAAACATTGGTACACTTAGATAATCTCATCCTTACTAGGAAGTAAATTATAACGTAAATTCCTTAAACAGTAAATAATTAGGTTTTAAAACTTTTACTTGTTATGAATCTTTTATAGTATTTATCGGATCTGAAGCATTACTTGTCAGACAGAAAATATGTTTACACTTCCATTCTATATACAAAATATTTATAGACTGAAATCAATCACATATGATCAGGGGTGCAGAAAATGTTTTTATTCCCTAAATTTCCCCCAATCCCGTATATGGACATTTCAAATTTCCCCGAAAATTATGGGATATATAGATATAGGCTTACCAGCTTGTGTAAATTTTATATTATTAGCAATGTAGTGATAATTTTGCAATAGGCCTATTCTCCTATATACACTAAAAATTTGAAACATTAGTAATACAGTATTTTTTAAATCAATAGACTTAACATATAGCATACTTAGATATTTAACAATAAAATCAGTTTGTAGAAACAAAGAAATAAGCAAATACAGTGTTTTATTATCTTACTTGACAAATTATGTAATAATTAAGAAACTTCAACCAGTAATCAGTCATTGTCTTAGTGAATTAAATATTCTCCATAACCTCTTATGCCTTGTATCACTGTGAGTCTTTAATCTTAGTAAAAATATAAAGAAACAATCAAATACAACTTTAATCTTATGAGTTACTCAGGAACTTTAACCTTCCACAATCTTTTTCGAATAGTGTCAATAACTTTTGATGTTTTGTACACCTTGAATCTGCTTTTAGAAGAATATCTAATGAAATGACAATTTCCACCATGAAAATGTCTATTTAAAGAGTCTTTTAATAATACTTCAACTTTGTGCACTGGAGGTACGTTCCATGATATAAAGAGTTCATGAAAGAGATTGTCAGATTTAATTGTTCTGTTATACATATGATTTCCATTAAGAGAGCCAATAGATTCACACACTCGCTACAAATCTTCAAGCAATTTTCGAGCAGGTAAATTAGCCCTGTAATGTCAGTGTATACATTGGGATTAGTAAAAGCGACTTTTATAATGGCATTATCTTGATCAATAAGTGACGATAACTTTTCACTTTTAGAAGTCATGTTTATGTCTGTTATTTGCATATTTTTTCTTGAAACTTTTCCACTGAGTGAGAAGACTTGCATCTAGACTAGGACTGAATTCTTTTCTATTTTTGCTTACCCATTGACTTAAAGCGTTTAGGGAGACAGAAACAATTTCCTCCAAAACAGGTCTGGGATCTTGACTTTCATTCGAATCTGAATCTATTTCTAGGGATGGGTCAGGACTTAAAATGAAATTGCTACTAAAGCATTGTGTCACATGCTTTACTATTGTTGGTTCAGTTATTCTTATTCTCAATTGTTTAATAATGAGTGTGCGAAGATTATGTTACCTTGTTCTGGGGGCTTTAAATCTTTCATTTTCTGGCGTGTTTTCATATGCAAGTGACTGGGAGCAACATTTTCTTAGGCCACAATCAATAGGCAGTCTTCATAAAAATTATTTTTAAACCCTCTAATCTCTGATGGAGTGAAGGAAAGTTTATTTCTGATATTTGACAATTTTTAATTTCTGTTTCCATTACACTCAAAGTCAAAATAATCAAAAGTTGTCCAAATACATGTATTCACATTTTGGACTTTGCAGCTAAATTTTGTCACCAAATTAAGAATATATATTGTTCCTAGCAATCGGTAAATGAATTCAGGTTCTGTAAATTGTTTCATTTCTAATAAATAAGCTTTAACTTCACCACTCTCTCCTTTAGATATGTATTTCATACGTTTTTGTTGTAGGTCAGTAAAAATCAATTCAACATTTATCTCATCAGTAATGTTAATTATTTGCTCATAGCATATTCCCCAATTATATTTTTTCATAACATTGCCTATTGTCTGTGCTTGATTAATAAGCCAAGATTCAACTGTGTGGGCATCATTCAAAATTAACTCCAGTTTATGAGCTATATCCCACATGGGGACAAAAAGTCATGATCAATGTGTGAACAAAAATTGTTTAATTTTTGTCAAATGAAATATCAAAATATTGCCCATCAAAAGATATTCCATTCGCTTAGGATTCTAGGTTTAATTTTTTTTCGAAAAGGCACCACTGTCGTGAGAAGTGCCACAGGGAGATATGTCAATGATAATACATGTCTGAACACCATCAACTAAAGTAGTCAGACAAGTAATTTGGAAAATCCTGTGTAATTTTGTTATTTTTTCTGCTGTAATATCACTAAAGGTAGTTGATTTGTTGCAGGATTTGTAGTACTTAAAAAATCTATAATTTTTGACTTCATTGTAAAAAATATGATTTTTCTGAATTCTCTGTAAAATTCCCTAGAATGATTGAGTTCACCATTATAACATTATTTAAATTATTTAAACTCAGCAGCCTTTCAAAAAACTCACCCCCTTACCTTCTTTAATGGAAGTGTAAGCTGTCCAATCTATCCTAAGCCCAATCTTCCCATGCTCTTCCTTGATTTCCTTTTTCTTTAATTTTTAATGATTCCAAAAAGTCACAACACCATTTATGAGCACTAGATTTTATATGGTGAATTAAATCTCCTTTGGCATTAACAAATTTTTTGCTCTGGTTTTCCTGAAGTAATTGTTGCACTTCTGGCAGAGAAAACTGACCAAATGAACCCGTCTTCAAAACTGCTACATCTTTAGGCACAAATTTTGAATTTGTAACACATGGAACACACTTGATCATTCCTGATTCTTCAATTAGGCAAGGCATCAGACCACATATTTGTGTTACCGACTTGCTAACTCTAATAAGTTGGAGTTATATGCGTCAAATTCCTATATTTCTGGAATGGTTGGGCAAGAAGGGCTTTAAGTATGTTTGATTTCTATCTCTGGCAACTTGGTTTGATTTTTTAGTAAAATTTCAGTAAATCTTTCATTTAGGCTTAAAATTGCATGATTTATGGAGATGAGTTTTAATATCTGTATTACTATTGATTTGTACATACGTATTAGGTATATCAATAGGAAATATGGGACTTTCAACTTGAACAAACAAACGCATTTGGTGTATGAATAGGAAATATGGGACTATCAGTTTGAACAAACACATTAGGTGTATGAATAGGAAATATGGGACTATCAACTTGAGCAAACATATTAGGTATATCAATAGGAAACATGGGACTTTTAACTTGAATTAACGCATTTAAGGGTATGAATAGGAAATATGGGACTATCAGCTTGAACAAACACATTAGGTGTATGAATAGGAAATATGGGACTATCAACGTGAACAGACATATTATGTATATCAATAGGAAACATGGGACTATCAACTTGAACAAACGCATTAGGTATATCAACAGGAAACATGGGACTATCGACTTGAACAGACATATTAGGTATATCAATAGGAAATATGGGACTATCAACTTGAACAGACACATTAGGTGAATGAATAGGAAATATGGGACTATCAACTTGAACAGACATATTATGTATATCAATAGGAAACATGGGACTATCAACTTGAACAAACGCATTAGGTATAGCAACAGGAAATATGGGACTATCGACTTGAACAAACGCATTAGGTATATCAACAGGAAACATGGGACTATCGACTTGAACAGACACATTAGGTGAATGAATAGGAAATATGGGACTATCAACTTGAACAGACATATTATGTATATCAATAGGAAACATGGGACTATCAACTTGAACAGACATATTATGTATATCAATAGGAAACATGGGACTATCAACATGAACAAACGCATTAGGTATATCAACAGGAAACATGGGACTATCGACTTGAACAGACACATTAGGTATATCAACAGGAAACATGGGACTATCGACTTGAACAGACACATTAGGTATATGAACAGGAAACATGGGACTATCGACTTGAACAGACACATTAGGTATATCAACAGGAAACATGGGACTATCAACTTGAACAAACACATTAGGTATATCAATAGGAAATATGGGACTATCAACTTGAACAGACACATTAGGTGTATGAGTAGGAAATATGGGACTATCAACTTGAACAGACATATTATGTATATCAATAGGAAACATGGGACTATCAACTTGAACAAACGCATTAGGTATAGCAACAGGAAACATGGGACTATCGACTTGAACAGACACATTAGGTATAGCAACAGAAAACATGGGACTATCAACTTGAACAAACACATTAGGTATATCAACAGGAAACATGGGACTATCGACTTGAACAGACATATTATGTATATCAATAAGAAACATGGGACTATCAACTTGAACAGACATATTAGGTATATCAACAGGAAACATGGGACTATCAACTTGAACAAACGCATTAGGTATATCAACAGGAAACATGGGACTATCGACTAGAACAGACATATTAGGTATATCAACAGGAAACATGGGACCATCAACTTGAACAAACGCATTAGGTATATCAACAGGAAACATGGGACTATCGACTTGAACAGACATATTATGTATATCAATAAGAAACATGGGACTATCAACTTGAACAGACATATTAGGTATATCAACAGGAAACATGGGACTATCAACTTGAACAAACGCATTAGGTATATCAACAGGAAACATGGGACTATCGACTAGAACAGACATATTAGGTATATCAATAGGAAACATGGGACTATCAGCTTGAACAAACACATCAGGTGTATGAATAGGAAACATGCGACTATCAACTTGAACAGACACATTAGGTATATCAACAGGAAACATGGGACTATCGACTTGAACAGACACATTATCTATATCAACAGGAAAGATGGGACTATCGACTTGAACAGACTTATTATGTATATCAATAAGAAACATGGGACTATCAACTTGAACAGACATATTAGGTATATCAACAGGAAACATGGGACTATCAACTTGAACAAACGCATTAGGTATATCAACAGGAAACATGGGACTATCGACTTGAACAAATGCATTAGGTATATCAACAGGAAACATGGGACTATCACTTGAACAGACACATTAGGTATATCAACAGGAAACATGGGACTATCGACTTGAACAGACACATTAGGTATATCAACAGGAAACATGGGACTATCAACTTGAACAGACATATTATGTATATCAACAGGAAACATGGGACTATCAACTTGAACAAACGCATTAGGTATATCAACAGGAAACATGGGACTATCAACTTGAACAGACACATTAGGTATATCAACAGGAAACATGGGACTATCAACTTGAACAAACGCATTAGGTATATCAACAGGAAACATGGGACTATTGACTTGAACAGACATATTATGTATATCAATAAGAAGCATGGGACTATCAACTTGAACAGACATATTAGGTATATCAATAGGAAACATGGGACTATCAGCTTGAACAAACACATTAGGTATATCAATAGGAAATATGGGACTATCACTTGAACAGACACATTAGGTGTATGAATAGGAAATATGGGACTATCAACTTGAACAGACATATTATGTATATCAATAGGAAACATGGGACTGTCAACTTGAACAGACACATTAGGTATATCAACAGGAAACATGGGACTATCAACTTGAACAAACGCAATAGGTATATCAACAGGAAACATGGGACTATCGACTTGAACAGACACATTAGGTATATCAATAGGAAACATGGGACTATCAGCTTGAACATCACATTAGGTGTATGAATAGGAAACATGCGACTATCGACTTGAACATACACATTAGGTATATCAACAGGAAACATGGGACTATCGACTTGAACAGACATATTAGGTATATCAATAGGAAATATGGGACTATCAACTTGAACAGACACATTAGGTGTATGAATAGGAAATATGGGACTATCAACTTGAACAGACATATTATGTATATCAATAGGAAACATGGGACTATCAACTTGAACAAATGCATTAGGTATATCAACAGGAAACATGGGACTATCAACTTGAACAGACACATTAGGTATATCAATAGGAAATATTGGACTATGAGCTTGAACAGACGCATTAGGTATATTAATAGGAATTGTATTAAAATCACTACTAGTACAAGGTGGAGGTTGTTAATGAAATTCTAACTAAACTATATGCTTATCTTCATTTTCCTCTTTTCTAATTTTGATTTAGAGGGCTTGTCAGGATCAGCTGTCACCTCATCTAAATACCTATTAGAAGTCTAATCAGTACTTTTAGGAACGAAAATCTTGATATGCTGGCTTGATTTTTTTTTTACCTAGGTTTTTCACCCCCATGTTTAGTTAATGTATGTAAGGCTAGTAAATTTTTTTCAACAAATTGACTGCCAACCAGATTACCTATAACCTTTGAACACAATTTTTTTGTACTTTGGTTTAAATAATGACAACATAATAATATTTTGTCTTATAGGGTGTTTATTTATTTAAACTAGTTTATTGTGTGACATCGTCGAACACCTGTGACTGTCGTGGCCTGACGTAAATATTTATACTATGAGGCTCCACGTCGGGCTTACTATGCATACCCCGTTCACGACATCTTCCGAATGAATGTAAAATGTTAACATATTTATTGTATATTTCCAATATAGATTCAAGGATACATATATGCTTTAACTAATTTTCCCAATATTATAAATATTTTTAAGCAATAAATATAGCTACAAGATTTTTCTTGCGTCTTTTATAGATACACAATTTTAATTTTCAGCATAACTTTATTTTTGTTTGAAAATATTTTTCTCGAATGAGAATGTAAATATAATCTGAACAATATTTTTAGATTTATGTTTGTATTGTTTCAATACAAGTATGTTTTAAATTGAGCTGTTTTTACGAATTTTGTATGATCCTATGAATAAGAGGATGACGTTTTAAATTAAAGTTTTTAGTTTCTAATTTTCGAATTGTTCAGTTTCTTTAGGTGATTTTTTTATTAAGGATCCAATCAAATGTAACTTTTTTTAAACTTAATGTAGTTCTACAAAGAAGTGTAAATAAAAACTATTTCTTTGTAATTCTGAACTTCTATTTTCTCAATAATTTTAGTCTTGTTTGGAAAACATTTCCGAACCCTAAGTTGCAGAAACACACACAGAAACCATGCCGGACACCTTATATGGTTAAATACATTGTGAATGTCCCCTACAGCCTTGTGTGTTGATCTAAAATTAGGTCTACAGTATCAGTCATTAGTGACCGCCATGGCAGTCAACGTGTTAAATGAGGATTATGAACTATAAAATAATTAATAAGCAAAATAAACCATTACACATTTATTTTATGTAATGTTCTGCCCTAGATAAAAGTTTTTATAAAAATATTAGCATATAAAACAAATAGATTTTTTAATTTCTTGCTTGAGAAATTTCTTGTCTCTTAGAATGAGCATCATAGGATTTTAATGAATAAGTTCTCCTCATCAAAGAGGCTTTTTTCGATGGTCTGTCATACTCATATATAATTTGGTATAACTCGAATGAGATAAGCCAAAATAAATACTCTAAAATTACGACTTTTCATTTACTATAAACGATATATTCACTAACACAATGATGTATAAACAATATATTCAACCAGCTTATCATTTACTCAATAGTTATCTTGAGTGTTCAAATAAACATGGATTTAAAACTTCTTGTTAAAAAAAATTCACATCATATAGTTACATAATCACTACTAAACAAACATATAAACACTAATGTGATTATTATGCACTAAATTTTCTTATTTTATTACGATACGAAACACCTACAATACATCGCCGAATGTTACTGGTAGGCCAAGAATGTGTCTATCCCCCTGACAATATAGTCTGCTCGATTTTGGCAGTGGCGAGCCAGTTGGTTTTTGCAGCATCAGGTGTAATCTTGCTTTGTGGGGAGCCGCGCTGCCGAATTGAGAACACAATATACAACTGTAGTTGCATTAAAATAATAAAAGAAAACTAGATACGAATTCTAATCAAATCAGTTCGTCTGTTAAACGATTTGTGGTACTTTTTGAATTTTTTTATTAAAAAACCGTTTATAAATTCTTTTTATTTAGGAAACAAATTATTAAAAAAATCGCATCAACTATATTTCCCCAGAAACCAAAGAATTTCCCCCAATCCTAGATCACCGGATTGGACATATTCTGCACCCCTGCATATGATATGTTTACATGTTTTCCTGACAAGCGCCAAAACACTTTTCACGCCAATCAGTTTATTATGTAGGTAACCAGAACATGAAATTGGGGTTTTGTTGTTTATTGTTTACACACAAAACACAAAAAATATCAAAGACAGTGTTCCACAGATAAGAAAATATAATTACCTCAAAAACAATGTTGCGCCAATTGGCCCGACGGTGTTTATTTAGGTATCATTTACGCTATTAAAAAACTGTATCTAGCCAATTGGCACGATACAGCCATTGTCTCTTTATATATATTATGATATGGAACATATTTTCTTACTTTTATATGATAGGAGAAAAAAATAAGTATACATTATTTAAAAATAAGATTAAAATATTTTGGCAATTCTCCGGGAAAATGCCGATATTGTAGCTGACAGCTAAAGTGTTAATATTTACCATTGCCACTAAAGCAAACACTGGTTGAAACAATTTTATTAATAGATATTTGTTTTTTATAGGCGTATTGTACGAAATGAAGTGTATGCTCATGGTATCCTGGAACATCCCAATCTTGTTAGGAATTATTCGAGCTGGCCTGAGAATGGATTTGTGTACATTCAAAATGAATATTGCAATGGAGGGTGTCTGACAGATTATGTTGAAAGGCATGTGTTTAATGATCAAGATGCCAAGGACTTACTGTTTCAGATATCATCAGGGCTGCGGTTAGTAATTTTAATTAAAAACATTTTGCAATGGATTTAAAATTTAATACTTGTATTACAGCTTACAGATCATGTTTAAAAAAGCTAATGAAAATCATGCTGTAATGAAGTTAATAAATTAGCAAACCTAAGCTTATATTTGTTAATATCATAATTAAAGATAGATAACTTTATTAAATACAGTCATTTTCGTATCATTTGCTCAATCATTATGAAGTACATAGCTTTTATTATTTTTTTAAAATATTTTTGTTTATATTGACAGTTCAGCTATTCTCAAGCAGTTTTGTTGTTAAATTGGAATCAGATAAGCTCAGTTAAGTATGGGGATTCAGCTAGCTCAAAGTAATACTGAATGAAATCAGGTGGTCAAAATGTGTGTGTAAAATGGTTAAAAGATTATTTTGAATTATTGTTTTTAATTAAGCCTTGCCAATCCTTTGTATACTTTTTTCTATAGTAATTGTTATAATTAAATCAAAGTATGTTTTTGTGTATCTGAAACAATCAACAGCATAGAGTGTACTACTAAGAAGAGTTTGGCTTCCCTCATGATACCCAATCTAACATCAAAACTGACAACAATAACATCCTTAAACCACTAACACACACACTCACACAGACCCTCCTCTCTTTCTCTCACACACATTCTTTAAAAAACATAATTGTATACACATTTTTACTATTCACCCTCTCATAAGGATTTCACACTTCATGCTCAAAGTTAGTGTAGTATATGACCGGTGCTGTACTAAGATTATACAAAAAAAGATTGGAATAATGCTGGAAAATGCCCTAACTTTGTTGGTGATTATCCTCCTTGCTCCTCTGGGTATATAAAAGTTTAAAGACGAAAGATCAATCCAAAGCAAAAGAAATATTTCTAGAATCAAAGAAAAAACATTAGTCATCGCAACTGGGACTTGAAAGTAAATCTTAAGCCATAGCTGCAACAACTAAAAAGTTGTAGTGTTTGAATTGCTTTCAGCTTAGTAAGAAGATTGAAATCCTTAAAGAGCAAGTTATTTGTCTACTGGCCCTGATGTCCAAATGTCCTACTGCTCCTAGTATTAAGCCTGATGTTAAGACCACTGAAAAACTTTTTCCCCAAGTATCTTCTCTAGAAAACGTGATGCAAGAAGTAAATCACTGACTGAGACTAGTGATAAAAATAGCAAGAAATTGAAATCAGTTTCTTTAAATAATAAAAAGGCACCTATAAAGTCAGTTGCTAGATCACAAAGGTTTCAAGGAGGGGCTCATAAACCTCCTCTCCTATGTCAATAAATTCTTCCGTTTCCACCACTGATATAGTGATGAAATGAGATGAAACGTGGCAACAGTGAAAGAGCCAATAATAAATACACAAAAACCTCTTAACCACAAACTTTCTTTAATTTATCCTAATGTACATTTCAGTTACAAAGTAACCATCTTCAGAGGGATAACATACAAAGACAGTCTTTGTATGTTATCCCTCTGAGGATGGTTACTTTGTAACTGAAATGTACATTAGGATAAATTAAAGAAAGTTTGTGGTTAAGAGGTTTTTGTGTATTTATTATTAAATTCAACCACAGTATATTCCTAATAAATAGTGAAAGAGCCCTTCAAATAGTTAATAAAGTATATCACAGGAATAACCAAAATCTACTGGTTTCAAATTTTATTTGACCAATAGTATATATAGGTTTTAGTCATTAAAAGAAATACCAGGAGCTTATCATTTATCTTTTGGAGGTGCAGCATCAAATCACAGGTAATGTTAGATTTTTGAGTCTTTTATTTGATAAAATACTTTCAAGAATCCCTCATGTACATGTTTTGAAGATATTGGTTATGCTGAGTTATTAGTGATTCTAATTGAGAAATGGACAGAATTTGATATGCTTAGTTTCTATTGTGCTGTCATAAGACTGCACATAGATTACGGTTATATAGCCTATTTAACTCTTAATTCAGTGCACTAATTCTTAATTCAGTCTACTCTGTATCTAGACTTGTTACTAGTGCTTTACATGGACCAATTATACTGGATGACCGCTCCATTCAGCAAATATGCCTTATTTTCATTTCTCATTCTCCAACTATCTAAATACAATATTCCTGATGTTATTTGTCTCCAGGAATTTGTAGATTTATAGAACCCACTAAGCTAGTGTGTTCTCACAAATGATTTGAAACGGGACAGCTTAGTAGGATGTGCATTTCATGCCCAGGATGCACCTACACCTACACATTGTCTTGAGCTTGTATTTTTACAGCACAGCTTTAGGTCATTTACAAAGCCTTAACAACTATTCTAAGTATAACATTATATTATTTTCTATGTTTCTATGGCAAAATTACTTTCCAGGTAATTCAGGAAATATATTTTAAGTAACCTTTAGTTGGTTGGCGACATTCTGTGTTATATACACAGGCTCCAATTACGTGGTTTTGAGGTATCATTTTGCTGGTTGCCTAGGTATTGCAGAATATTTCGGTTACACGAAAACAAATAAAGAGGCAGAATTGACTACAATCCCTCAACTCAACCTGTAATGCCACCAAAACAGATAAAGGGGCAGAATTGGCTACTCCCTTAACCCAACCCGTCATGCCACCAAAACAGATAAAGGGGCAGAATTGGCCACAATCCCTTAACTCAACTTATCATGCCATCTAATTTTGTGTGCAAAATAAAGTATGCACTACCCAAAATTACAACAAACAGGGAAAAAATACCGTCCATCCATGGAAATCTTCAATTGTATCAAGTATTATAGAAAAGGTAGTGGGTTCTCATCTTCACATTGGCTATTCTATCTTAACATATGGATTGTTGATGCAACACGAGGATCCAGTACTATGTCAGTTTTGTGAAGGTACCCTCACAGTCAAACATGTTCTGTTTGAATTATCATCTTTTTATTCAGAAATAGCTTGTCAAATGAATTTCCAGTAAAATTACAAACCTATTTTGATTTATTCTAATTAAGTAAATTTAGCACATTTTTTATTTCTGCCTGCTACATTCCTTGTAAGAAAGAGAACAAATAGGGGTGAATAGAATTAGGTATGGCTAAAGAAAGGACATAATTATCCCCTGTACTGGGAAGAGTCCCTTGTATAAGTAGACCTGCTCTCATCTGGAGTGAAGAAAAATGACCTACTAACCATTTATCAATAAATAAATGTCTGCCCATATATTGCCAAGATTCTTTCTTATTTCTATTTACCAGGGGAGCTTTATGTTCCTTCGTTAATCTTACCTTATTTCACCAATTTTGTTGTCCACAATTCCACACCGGGTTATAGCAAGTAAAAACCTTACGTACTATGGTCACAATAGAGGTCCACACCAGGGATATAACCTTGCTCATGTTAGCTTCCACTTTCTTTAGTTAGATCAGGATATTACGTCCTTATCTTATATGTGTTTTAGAATTTCGTCCTTCATCCATCCTTATTACAAGAGTTTGACATATTATAGATTTGTAATTAACAGTTATTTAACAATCCAATGCATGCTTTGTGTTGTAGTTACATCCATGAAAAAGGTCTGGCACATATGGATATTAAACCTGATAATATTTTTGTTCATGAAAATGGAAAAATTGAGATGATTTTGAATAACAACTTAGATGTAAATATGCCTTGCACATCAACAGGTAGTGAAGTCCTCGATGAAACTATCTATAAGCTTGGTAAGTATTTTGTTGAGTATGCTTACTTAAAGACACATTTGTCAGGATACTATTAAAATTATTTTAAGAGATTGACTGTGGGTAGGTTATAAAGAAATACAGTCGATGTTGAGATCAAGTTTGTTCTGTGAGACAAGAAAGAGATTGAATAATTCAGGATCCTATCATTAAAAACCATTGAATTGAGTTTAGTCATTGTCTAACGTGAATTGTTAAAAGCTTTTACTGTTGAAGTTGTTGATGCTCATGTAAGTCTGTTACATATTTCTACAAGCTGTATCTAATTGATGTATTCATTATATTCAACTTTTCTGGTCATTCTAAGTATGATGGAGGTTGCACTTGATAGTATATATTTTTACCGTAATATTGGGTTTTGATATTTTTAAAGTTTGGTAATTGTCCAGATGTAAACAATATTTAAAAAAAAAAAAAAAAAAAAAACATATTTGGTAATGTAGAAAGATAGGGAAATAATTTAGGTTTCTGTACAAAACCGAGCATTATGTTACACTTCATTACAATATTACTATAAAGGTTCCAGCTAGATTTGACAATAAAAAAAACAAGATATGTGGCTTTCATTTTTGTACTTATATTGTATTGTTGCACTGATCAAGGCAATAATTAGTAAACTAATCAAGGCACTGATCAAGGCATAAGTATATGTCAAAAGTAAGTATGTATGTACATATGTAATTTCCTTTACACATAATACTTTCACTTTTTAACAAAAAAATTTGTCACTTTCGTCTGTTTTTTTGTGAGCATTGATTTAGCTTTAATGTGTGATCTAAGTTTCTTGAGAACCATTTTATCGCACAATGTCTACTTGTGTCACGTGTGTCACAAAGCCATAAAGATCGATAATGTATATGACAGACATGGATAATGCATATGTCATGTCCTAGACTATTTATAGCCGAGATTAGCTGACATTTGTTTACAATCTTATGATACACATTAGGTTTTCGGGCGTCCAAGCATTTTATCAGTGTCTCTTATATACAGTAGTCTGCTCGCCCCTTTTATTTCGCTGGCCCGCGTCAGGATGCTTCCCTTTCAATGTAAAAATTAGTACGTACATATTTACATATCTATTCTCTTCATCTTAACTTCTATTAAGCCTTATATGTATTTACGTCGTAATTCACCGTTTGGAAATTTAAACACATGAATCTGATTGGAATAAAAATTGGATATTTGTAAAACAATGGCAGACCCCGGATAATCCGCAAACCGGTTAAACCGCCCACGGATAATCGGGAGTTTACTGCATTTATTTTCTTTTTGTATAAGAAACGAATCTATCCATATTGATTACTTTGATACTGCAAATTTATAGCTGTATTGCAATGTAGTATAAATATGTGAAGAAAGCTTGATTGTTTAGGTTTGTGTGTGTTGAAAGTGACATTAATTTTTGTTCAAAATTATAAATTTGTGGATATCTGCTTTATTACTTTTTAGGTGTTTCTGAAGATTTTCTGCATCACCTATAATTTTGTTTTGCATTATCAATGACGTTTAGACAACCAACAATGACCAAACGTATTGGTCACTATGTAATAAGTAAAGTGAATTTATTTATTAATATGTGCATTAAACCCTAAGTTTCATTTATGTACATTAAGCTTATTGTTCCTATAAATTAAATATATTATGTTTTTATTTATAACAGCCATGAATATTAAAAAAAAAAAATTTTAAAACAAGTAGAAATTTATGAGTTTAATAGTTAGCCAATCACTAATTCATACTCTACTATTGCAAAACTATTAATATTGTGTTCTACATGTTACTGCAACTGATTTGTAATATACTAGACAAAATTATATAGATCTCTTTAAAAAAAAAGTTGAAACTAATTTTCTTTTGTCCTAAAGAACATATTGACTTGTTTTTCTTTTTTCAAGTTACTGCCACTATTTAAATGGCAATATATTATTAAATTCTGTATAGTGCTAAGACAAAAATTGCATAAGATCTCCTTGCATATGTTTCTATCTGTTCAACTTTGTAATTTTAGCACCAGTAAGAAGTTAAAGACGACAGGATTAGAATAAATGTAAATCATACTTACAAATTTTCAGATTTGAATTACAGTAGAACCTCTTTAATTTGTCACCCTATTCGTCACAAGTCACTATAATAGCAAACTTCGTTTGCGAATCTACACTGTTATGTAGTATAGCTGCCACCCATCAAATAAGGCTGAAATCGATATGAGTTCTTCGATTATTGAGAAAATTTCTTAACACATTCTTTGTTCTCACACGTCTTATATTCGTAATAAAATATAGTAGAAGTCTTCAGTTATCAACTTATTACAGCATAGTAGACAGCGTTGAGTTGCATTATAAGTTATACTGTAATTTATACAAATTGTATTCTACCCACCAGTTTTTGTTTCCTTTCCTTAATTTTATAATTTTTTCCAACAGTTGTTTTATAAAGGGGAAATATTTAAATACGGTAATCACAAAACATCGGTTGCTAAGTATGGCGTTATTAGAATTCACAATTCCTAGAACAACCGTAGATGGCATTAAGAAAAATTGCAATAAAATTGAAGGATTCATGGCAAAAATGGATGTTTCTGATGGAGATGTTAACAAACGAAAAAGAATGTCAATGCTCATTCACGTCCAACTTGATGATATGTTTATCTGGTTGTAATTACAAACTATACTGTAGACAACTAGTGTTTTTAGTGTTGAGTTTTTCAGCCGACATAAATCATCTGAGTACAACATTAATTACATTACATACCTATTTACTTATATATGTGCTATGTTTACCCACAAATGCATGTTAATTTCACAACTTCCATAATTCCTGTTTTTCTCGAATTCGTTACTCCCTCCATCTCTATATTTATGAATTAGAGAGTTTCTACTGTAATTACTAATGTAATAATGACCTGTAGAAATAAGTAAAAAGAACATTGAATTATGTGCGTTTTGCAATATATTCATGTTCTCTTTATCTGTCAAAATGTCTACCTGAATATATATAAGGAGCTGAGCTTTTATTATATTATAGGGGATTTTGGTCACGTTGTGTCTCTCGGAGATGTAAACGTAGAAGATGGAGACTGCAGATATTTGTCATCTGAGTTAATACAAGATAACTATTCTAACTTGGATAAAGCTGATATTTTTTCATTAGGTAAGATAATATATTTGTAAATGATATATAGTAGTATATATTATTTCAAAGGAATTCGGTAAAAACACTTTGTAAATATTTTATTATCAGTAAACATTACTTGAAATAAGGCACTACATGCTACCCACCATTTTCTGTTATGTAATTTTTGTACCTCAATCTATTGTAGAGATTTGCTAAATGACCTTGTTTGGGTGGAAGGGGGGGGGAATTAAGGGCTGTCGTCGTGTCTATTGATATGCAAAAAGTTCAGATTCCTTCAAAAGTCCTGATGACAAGATCTGCCACTTCTGGAGCCCGATGGCCATAAAGCATTTCAATTGACGGTGCTCCAAGTTGAAGGAGGGAACAGACAATGGCTTGGTAGTCAAAGAAGCCCGATGGCCATAAAGCATTTCAATTGGCGGTGCTCCAAGTTGAAGGAGGGAACAGACAATGGCTTGGTAGTCAAAGAAGCCTGATGGCCATAAAGCATTTCAATTGGCGGTGCTCTAAGTTGAAGGAAGGAACAGACAATGGCTAGGTAGTCAAAGAAGCCTGATGGCCATAAAGCATTTCAATTGGCGGTGCTCCAAGTTGAAGGAGGGAACGGACAATGGCTAGGCAGTCAAAAACATGATCAGGGGTTAGTTGTGATTAGGGACAGTACTTGCAAATGGGATAAGATTTTATATTAGTTGTTGATATTTTCCTACCCTTGAAATGTCCAGTACATAGCCTAGCTATTGTGGAGGAGAGATTTCTTGGGCAGTTAAGATCGAGGTAGTTGCCTTGCTAAAATGCTGGTTGATGTAGGTTTTTCGCTCAGCAACTGCATTCGCATCTGTATAAGTGATTGTTAGAGGTTGATTTTCGTCACGTGCTTTCTTTGCAAGGGTATCTGCACACTCATTACCCACAATTCCGACATGAGCAGGGATCCACTGGAGAATGCAAGGTATATTTAATGAATGGAGAAGACTATTAATTTCTTGTGTCAGCTTTGTCTCACCATTATGTATGGCTTCGAGTGATGATTTTGAGTCTGAGAAAATTACAGTTTCTCCTATTGAGTTGTTAGGAGGAGAAAAGAGTGACAGTGGGTAAGCGCCTCTTTAATAACAATTAGTTCACTAGTGAAGTTTAAAGCAATTTGGCCAGTGTGTATTTTGAGCCTGATGTGTTTTCCTGAGGGGTAAATGATGGAGATGCCTGCACCACCTCTATTACAGTCAATGTCAGAGGAACCATCTGTATAGACTAATGCACTGTTTTCTTTGGCAACTAACCGAACAGTGTCTTCACCTTTAAGTAATAAAACTTGAGTTGGTTCTTTCTTAGAGCATGGTTCCAATAAGTTAGTATTGATTTTAGTATTCATAGGGGGCTTGAAAGGAAAAAAATGGTTCCTGAGTAATGTCCAGTAATGTCTAGTGGTCAAGAAGAATTTCCTCCCTGATGTCTCTGTTAAATTGCAGAGTTGATGACTACAGAGTGGACTCTTATAAAGGTAAGTCTGACAGTCTCCTAGTCCAAAATCTCTCTCTCTCTCTCTCTCTCTCTCTCTCTCTCTCTCTCTATATATATATATATATATATATATATATATATATATATATATATATATATTTATTTATTTAGGTTAGTTTTGGTTGGTAAAGATTATTTAGATTTTTTGGACTAGGAGACTGACAGACTTACCTTGGTAAGAATCCACTCTGTAATCTTGAAATAGAAACACATAAAAGCACTTAAACAATGATATATTTCAACCACACAGTGGTCTTTGTCAATCAAAGAGAAAACACAAAAAGAAATATGAGAGAATGAAATAAAATAATTGTAATCACAAGGTGATTACCAAGGTAAGTCTGTCAGTCTCCTAGTCCAAAAAATCTATCTATCTATATATATATATATATATATATATATATATATATATATATATATATATATATATATATATATATATAATATGTTGTCAGTCTAAGGTATGTTTTTATCAAACAGTAACTTTCATTTATTCACTTTGGCCTAATTTTATTTTAATTTCTATAACTTTGACAGTTTCTCAGACTTTGTTAGGTTTACAAGTCACAAGTTGAATGCCCGTGAGAATATCAACTAATGTCTACAAAGTGTGGGGGCCATTTCCCAATACAAGATGCATGATATGACCCATTTTCAACAGTTTTTTATATTATTGCCGAACCTCGATCTGCGTAAATGAAAAATAGAAAATAGTTCCAATGGTTGCCATGACAGACCAGTACTCTTCAGCGGCCAATATTAAACAGCTGATTGTGCTGAACTTGTATTTTCTGGTCCCTTTCTAAATTAATCTAATCAAGTTAGGAAAAGTGGCATTCAGATAGTGAGAGTCGAAGACAACAAGTCTTTGGCGTCTGAGAACCAGTAGGCAGACCGAGGTAACATAGACTTTAAGACTACCCTAACAGGTAAACTATTGTTTTTAGTTTTACATATTCGCTTTAAATAGTCTTATTTGTGCTGATGAGTTTTTAGCTTCACATATTCATTGTAAATAGCCTTATTTGAGCTGGTGAGTTTTTAGTTTTTACATATTCGCTGTAAAGAATCTCCTTTTATTATAATTAGTTACTTTAAATTGAATATACGTGCAATGTCCACCGCCTGTGGAGTATTATTTGCCATAATCCATTTAAAGGGGACATATTCTAAATTCTACTTCTTCAATATTAATAATCTTGTTTTTTTTAAACCCTCTAATAGCGGTGCGTCACTCAATTCCACACACCTGCATCTTATCTTAATTACAACTTCTGTCTACTCTTGTTTTTCTTTTGTGTTAACATTTACTATTTATTAGGTTAACATATATGTATCACGGTAAGTAAAAGTTAATTTATTTGTAAGAATTTATTTTGGTGGGTTTCAACTTTTGGCCTTATTTCAGGAGAATTTTTTGTTTTGTAGTGAATTTTTTTAAATACCAAAAGTATATTAGCCTAAAGTTATCAATAAAAACATTTTATTTTATTATTTATTTTAAAATTGTTTTATATAGGAGTATATACACCATACTGTAAATTTATTATTTTTTTAAATGATTAAAACCTTGTTCTAGGATTAACAATATATGAGGTGATCAGTCGTGTTCCGTTACCTAAGAATGGACCTGAATGGCAAACTATAAGAGAGGGCCAGATAAAAAACCTAGATCTGTTTAGCCCAGAGCTAAATAGTTTGCTAAAGGTATTGCTTTCTTTTTAATTAATTAATTTACTTTAAACATTGTCGTTTGGATGTAATGTGGTACTATATTATTTTACTTACCAAAATAAACATACAGGTTACAACTCTTTCACCCTTGACTTTATCTTCAGTAGTATTTTAAAAGAACAAATATTTTAGATTGTTTGTGGTGGGTGTCAATAATCTTAATGTAAGGTCATCAACTTTATATATTTACACTGATAGCAACAGTTCTGCCATATCCCATTAAGACATTATTACTTATTACATTATTATAATTTTGATTAGTTTTACAGTTGATGATAATAGTTGTGCAATCTTCATTATTTGTCTTATAATCATGAAAATATATTTAATGTTTCATTCTAACCAAAACTTTTTTTTAATGAAACTCTTTATTATAGTAGCCACTCACTAATCTGGTATCTCCAGGACTTTGATCTTGCCAAATGCCAATTTGTAAAATATTTATGTTCTAAACAATTCAAAAACCTAGTTTTATGATTTTTTTTACTGGGGTAGTATATTGGGTAGATGTATGATAAAAAACAAATTGTTTTTATAATATAATTTTTTTTTTGTATTATTTCCTTTTATAGGAGCCTAAACTACATTACTTATGCTGTAATTTATTAATAGTAACTACAGTGTATTATCTTATTGTATAACAAACCTACTCTACTTAGGTTTTTATTAATATTGTAAGTCTTCAAAAAATAATTCATGAGGTAAAACTATAATTTCAATTAAAAAACCACAATTCAAGAGATCATGTTAAAGAAACATATTATTAACCTTTTAAATACATTATTATAGGCAGTTTGTCTTTTATTTTGCCTATGTATATTGAAGTTTTCTTGTTCTATTTTATTTAAGAGTATTATCATATTGAGAAAAAAAGCTTGATTTCCTCTCTAAAATTCAGAACTATGGTATAGAGATAATTCGGACTACATTCCAAGTAATTTTCTCGAAGGTGTTTAACATGTTGACTGCCATGGCAGTCACCTGTGACCAACAATTTAGATCTAACTTTAGATCATCACACAAGGCTGTCAGGCATGTTCACGTTGTATTAACCATATGAGGTGTCCAACGGCCTCTGTGTGTGTTCCTGGAACTTGGAATTCAGACAAAATTTTTATTTTTTTTATTACAAGACTGTAGCTGTTGGGAAACTAGAAGTTCAGAACTACAGGGAAGTATTAGAAGAAAAAAGTTTTTATTTACACTTTTTTGTAGAACTACATTACGTTATAGAATAGTGTTTTTGATTTGATACAAAAAAAATTCACCTAAAAGAATTGAACATTGAAAAATTAGAAACTAAAGGCTTTAAAATGTCTACCTTCAATTTATAAGATCATATAAAATTTGTAAACTCAATTTGAAACATGCTTGTATTAAAACAATACAAACATAAATATAAGAATAATGTTCAGATTATATTTACATTCTAATTATTCGAAAATATTTTCTAACAAAGAAACAGTTGTTGAAAATTGAAATTGTGTATATAAAATACGCAAGAAAAATCTAGTAGCTTTATTGTTTAAAAATATTTACAATATTGTGAAAGTACATTATAGTATATATTTATACTTGAATTTATATTGAAAAAAATACAATAAAAAGGTTAACATCTTAAATTTATTCGGAAGATCAGCCTTGAACAGGGAATACATAATAAGCTCGTCATTGTGATCAACACAGTGCCTAATAGTATAAATATTTACACCGTGCCATGATGGTCACTGGTGTCCGACGACATTATAAAATAAACTAGTTTAAATGAATAACTAAAAGACATAATTGTGTTTTGTCATTATTTAAACAAAAAGTGCAATACAAAAAATTGTTTAAACGTTATTAGAAAACTTCTTGGCAGTCAATGTGTTAATAGAAATACATGTTGTATTGCCTACTATTAAGATGGTCTTGTTCAATTAAATCTTCATAATAATAAATTAATTGTCATACATAATGCACTTTATAGTTTATAATCCGGGTCATACTTATTAGATCTTGTTGAAAAATTAATCAATTAAGGTCGAATTAGTAGGGCATTGAATCTTATATGTCCTATTAGCTGAGAATAACTAGTGATGTATCTGAGTAAAACATGTATTATAATGTAAATTTCCGTTATTTGAAATGTTCAAGCCATCATTTGTTGAACCCCAGCATTTGTATGATCTATCAAGTTGTGTGTGTGTGTGTAATAATTAATATTGAAATAAGTCATTTAATATTTGTATTTGCTTGTAATTGATTTGTAATATTGTACACTAGGCTATGATCAGGCCAGATCCAATGAAACGTCCGTCTGCAAGTGTCATCTGTGATATCATAAATTTAAGAGGGACGAAAAGAAGTCCAGATATTTATGGGTTTTTGCAGCAAATAAATAACAATATAAATGTTTTGCAGCATAGAATAAACGTGAGTATTAAAATTATATTGTTAATTTGATCAATGTTTATTAATAGAAATTATTAAGTGATCACTGCAAAAATAATATGAGCCGTCTACTTAAGTAGGCAACACTACTCATATGAACCATAGTATTTAGCCCCCACCCTACCCTCAATTTTATTTTCTATAATCACCTTCTATATGAACTTTCTTCTATAGTTATATACTTACTCTATTCAGCCCAATATTTGGTCATTGAACTTCCCCCGGGAATGCCACCCAGTAGAACTTCCTCTCAGGGATGCAGGAAATGTGTTTACTCCCAATATTTCCCTTTCCCCGAGAATTATGAAACCTAGACCCCGCAGGGGAGGTGCGGAATAGCCGCACCTACTAAGAGGGGTTTGGCGTCCCTCGCGGTACCCCAGCCAAACATATATACTACTAACAACACCAACTTCACCATTACACACTAATACACTTTCTACAGACATCACATATTCAACACAATCTCTAAACATTTTAACACTTAAATCTTCTCTTAGGGATTTGTGACTGTTCAGAACCGTTGCGCATTGAGCGTGCTGAAAAGACCAGAGCTTGACAAACTGAGAGGCTGATGTGAGCTTGCTCTGTCGAAAACATATGCGCGGTGTCTGGTCTACCAGCAGCTTCGGTCCTTGGCCAGGGAGTGTCTGTGGTGCACATGTGTTGGAGCCTATGCACAGTATTATGAGTTCTTGACTAAGGAGATAACTTGACTGGAGTGCACACCAGTCGAGCTAAGGAGAAAAGCTATAGGTCTCAGAGTTCTGAGGGTTGGAAATAATCTTAATGTGATCCAAGGGTGTACCCGTTCCTATATTTTCGCCAGACACGATGGCTGGCTAATAACATTATATGAAAACTTTAAATACGTCATCTGCATCGAGTTTGAAGAGGATTCTCCTGATGATCCTAGTAAAGTTGATTTGAGTAAGAAGATAATGATGGCAACCGGTATCGCCAGCATTGCCATCACTGAAATTTTTATTATTCTCTTGCACAGAGAAAGAAAAAGACTTATCGAAAGTGTCTTCTTTTGTCATCCATAAGGCTATTACTGCCTGTGCTGCAGGTCCTGTCGCATCAATAAAAAAGTTAAGGAATGGGGCGCTGCTAGCTTCAACCAGTTCAGAGAAGCAAACACGTTCAGTTTTGAAAATGACCTCCTTTTTTGATGTGGTCAATGTATCTGTGGCTCCCCAAAAATCTTTAAATTTTTCAAAGGGGGTCATTACATGCAAAGATCTGATGAACGTGTCAATAGATGAGATAAAATCAGAACTGTCGTCATAGTCGGTAACGGATGTTGTACCTGATGTACGGATGTTGAAGACTGAAAAAGGTGAGACAGTTGCAAATTTTAATTTTTGGTAAACCTAAGATAGCCCATACATTCATGCAGGTTATTAAAGGCTCTGAGTCAGGCCATACTTAGCTAACCATTGGCAATGTTTCAAGTGTCAGCGCTTTATCCACATTAGTTCTTCGTGTTCAAAGCAGGGTGTATGTGGTCAATGTAGCGTAGAAGGGCATGATTAAAAGGAATGCAGTAATTCTCCAAAATGCGCGAACTGTGGTGGTGATCACCCAGCACGATCTTTCAACTGTCCTGGCTTTAAGGAAGAGAAATCTATCCTGAGCATCATGGCCAAAGAGAAAATAGCGTTTTCTGAAGCAAGGAAGATTTATAGATCTGCTCAACCGAAGGTTGATGGAAAATTGTATGCGGCAACTTTGACCACAACAAAGTCATGTACTAATTGTGCTGAACTGACATGTAAAATAGAAGTGCTTACCGAACAAGTAACACGCCTTCTTTCATTAGTCACGAATAGCCCGTCTTTGAATTTGGTACAACCTGCTAGCACCTCACGCGATGTGCTTTCTTTACCGACCCCTTCTGCGGAGGGACTCGGTGGAAGAAGCAGGTCTTTGACCGACACAGAATAGTACGACGCAGAAGGGATTATCATCTGGTAATAAGACTTTTGCGTCAAATGTTGTGATGCCGAAAAATATGAAACTAAGATTCAACTAAAATCGGCTCCGGCAGTAACAACTGCAATTAAAGTAATATTATAAAAGGAGGGCATGCTAATGAAGCCTCCCCTCCTAAATCTAAAACTTCCTCCAATTCCATCCCTGAACAGGTGGATATGGAATTGGAGGAATCTAAGCCTGGGACGTCTGTCAACGCCCAAGGTAAAAAAAATAGAGAGTACAAATGGGTGTCAGATAAATCCATTGCTAAATCGATAAATGCCTGCAATTAGGAAGTCAGTGATACAATGGAACGTCAACGGTGTTAAGAGTCACATAGAAGATCTTGAAGTACTCGTGCGATATGTGTATCCAATGTTTATATGTCTACAGGAGACGCATCTCCACGAATAGCATAATTTTCATTTAAGCGTGTATTCAGTTTTTAGATCAGACTTCGTTACAGAAGATCGAGCCAGAGGTGGCGTAGCCATTCTAGCCCGTGACTGTATCGATGCTGTTTCTCTAAACTTAATAACCTCTTTACAAGCAGTAGCCGTTCAAACAGCTGTCCTGTATAAAATCACTGTGTGTTGTGTCTACTTGCCACCACAAGAAAATCTGCAACATTGTGATTTAGTGAATTTGATAAGCCAGTTACCGTCTCCGTTCTTATTGGTAAGAGATTTTAATACCCAGCATTTGTCTTGGGTATCGGGATCTCCGACTAGCAATTCTCGAGGTGAACTTGTGGAGAGTGTAAGTACGGAACTGGACTTATGTCTGCTAAATGATGGTTCGCCTACTCATTTAGCAGCACCTACTGGTGGATGGACAGCTGTTGACCTATCGATCTGCAGCCCTTATTTAGCTACTAGATGCACATAGTCGGTACTCAATGATTTGTATGGATGCGACCATGTGCCTATTAAGATCAATTTATGTGATTCCTCACCCTGTTATGCTCGACATTCCCGTTGGATTTTGCAAAAAGCCAATTGGGAAGCCTACTCAAATTACCTTGTATCACTTGACACTTATTAGATGATTTGCTTGTATTATGTGACACCAATTGATGAAGCAATTAAAAATTTTAAATGCTGCTATAGATACCATTCAGAAAATGTGTGCGCATCCATGCAGTCTGCCTGTGCCATGGTGGTAAGATGAATGCACAGAAATCCTCCGTTTACGACAAAGAGCTCAAAGGAGATTTAAGCGAAACCCAACAAGTGACCACCTTCAAGAATATAAAATACTCTGTGCGAAAGCATGAAGGATATTTAGGCTGAGAAGGATGAACTCTTGGGCACAGTACATTAGCACAATTAGACGTACAACTCCATCCTCCACAGTATGGAGGAAACTAAGATCAATTTGTGGTTCTTCCATTTCGTTGCCAGCCATTGTGCTGAAGCAACTGAATGGACGATTGACCACAGACATTGGTGATATTGCTAATGTACTGGCAAAATCATTTTCTAACTTTTCTGCTACTACAGCCTATAATATATTATTCCAGAGACATACACTAAAAATACCGTTTTCTGTTGGGTTGTCTGGCGACTCTCCTTTAAACATTCCTTTCTCTATTGGGGAATTGGAGTCAGCTCTCGCATCAACGAAGGATTCTGCACCAGGTCCTGATTCCATTGTATACTGAATGCTGAAACATCTACCATCATCGGCAAAACTTGTCCTCCTTCGATTATACAATCGTTTATTCGAGGAGCTGTCTTCCCCCTATGCATGGTCAGAAGCGACAGTAATTCCTCTTTTAAAACCAATCCCAGTAGTTACAGGCCTAAATCTCTTACAAGCGTCTTGTGTAAACTACTGGAGAAGATTGTCAACCGCCGTCTTGTCTGGTACCTAGAAACCAACGATTTTCTTTGCATCGAATAGTGTGGTTTCAGACAAGGACGATCATCAGTTGACCAATTGGTTTTGTTGGAATCCGCTATTCAAAATGCCTTTCTCTTGCGTCAAACACTCATTGCTGTTTTTTCGACCTCGAGAAAGCATATGATATGGCATTGAAAAGAGGAATTCCTAATACTTTTAAATCTGGGAGTATACAAGGGAATATACTGGCATTCATCGTTAACTTCCTTTGAAATAGATCTTTTCGCGTTCATTTTGAAGGCACAGTTATAAACAGGAGAATGGAGTACCGCAGGGCAGCGTGCTGAGCGTCACGCTATTTGCCGTTGCAATATATAGTATCACATCTAACATAGATCACCGGTACATTGTTCTCTCTTTATGGATGACTTTTGTATTTATGTGCCTGCTCGTAATATAGCAACTGCGGAACGATCTTTGTAGTTAGCTATAAGCAAATTAGATAAATGGTCTAGGGCTACAGGTTTTAAATTCTCTGCTTCGAAGACCCAATGTGTAGCATTTAGTTGTTGTAGGCAACACCAGGAGCCGATCCTTTATATTGATGGGATTCAACTTCAAACCACAGTTAGTGTTAAATTTTTGGGTCTTTCATTTGATAAAAGACTCATGTATCCCACATGTGCGTGATTTGAGGGTGAGATGCAGCATGAAATTGGATATGTTAAGAGTCCTTAGTGGTACAAATTGGGGAGCAGGCGGAACTAGTATGCTTCGATTCTATCACGCGGTAGTTAGATCACACATGGATTACGGTTGTCAAGCATATTCATCTGCACAACTTACAGTTCTGAAAACTCTCGATGCAGTCCACCACTCTAAACCTTGATACTGGTGCGTTTAGAATTAGCCCAATCCCTAGTCTTCTTGTAGATGCTGGGGAACCTGCTCTTTCAAGACGATGTCAGATGCTACAATTATCCTATATATCTGGTCTTCGAAGCAAACCTAAACATCCGGCATTTAATGTAGAGTTAAATAACAGCTACAAACCATATTATAATGTATGCGAACGTTTGATGGCTCTGTTCGGTACTACGACATCGCGCATAATTAATAGCCTAGAGCTAGAACTTCCCACTACGTTTGAATGATCGATGTGCTATCTACCTCCATGGGTAATTAAAAAGCCGCGTTTCGATTTTTCATTGTCCAGTTACATAAAGCACAATACTCCTGATGTGGTTTACCACCAGGAATTTTTGTCAGTCTACAACTCCCACCAACGCAGTGAAATTATTTTCACTGATGGGTCTAAACTGGACAGTGGCGCTGAGTGTGCGTTTTATGCCTCAGGATGTACCCACACGTACAAACTGCTCTCAGCTTGCAGTGTTTTCACGGTACAACTACTGGCCATTTTCAAAGCATTCTATTTGTCATTCAATCTATATCTTCCCACTAACTTTTGTGTTCTAATTCCAAAAGTGTTCTTCAGGATGTTTTCTCTGTTAACCCTTTAGTTGGAGACATTTCGTGTGCTGTACACAGGCTTAAATTGAGGGGGTGTAGGGGTAACGCTCTGTTGGGCTCTTGGACATTGCTGAATACTCGGAAACACAAAAGCGGATGAAGCAGCGAAGAATGCTACAAGTTTGGTGCTCATTACTCAATGAGTTATGGCATCTAATTATGTGTGTTATATATATAAATGCAAAACATTTATTGTTCGATGCTTGGAATGATGAATGGCATATCATGATTAAGAATAAGCTAAGGGAAATTTAAAGATACCGTTTGTCCACGGAGGTCTTCTATTCGTTCAAAATGTAGGGAGGAAGTGGTAGATTTTTGCAACTAATGGTTATTTGATGAAGATCCAGCCATCTGCCAGTACTGCAGTGATATCTTCACAATAAAACATATTTTGGTTGATTGTATTAGTATAACTAAAATTTGTGCCCTTTTTAATTTAAAAGGCAGTTTGAAGATGGTGCTAAGGGACGATGCCTCGGCAATTGATCGAGTCATCGCTTTCTTGCACCAATTGAACTTATTTTTTTAAATTTAATATTTAAAATATATATTTTATATTTATATTTCTTTGTGCGTGTTTTGCGTATATTTTTTATTATTTATTTAATTTTAATGTCTTGTTATTGTGCTATTTAGATTTATTTATTGTTAAATTGTTGACTATTGTTATGTTTTAAATATTGTTATTATTTATTTACTGTTATATTGTTCGTTGTTTTCATTTTGTTATTTATAGTTATGAAACAATGGACTATCAACTTGAACAGATGCATCAGGTATATCAATAAGAACTGTATTTACAATCACTATTAATACAAGGTGGAGGCTCTTTATGAAATTCCAACCCGACACAGGCCTATCTTCATTTTCAATCCTTCTAATTTTACTAGAGGGCTTGTGAGTGTAATTTGTCAGTTCAGCTAAAGTTGTTGTTCAGCCTATTAGAAGTCAAATTAGTACCTTTTGGGAACAACAAATCCTGATACGCTGGCTTGTTTTTTTGGTTGGTGTTGTTCACCTCCATCTTTAGTTGATGTATGTGAGGCTAGTTTATTACACAGTAAGCACAATTAGCTTACCCTTAAATGTTGACATCATAAAATTTCATTATTAAATAAATTAATAAAAACTATAGTAAAATTATGAGAACCCGCTGGTTATCATTGATCAAAACACGTGACATTGTGCTGAATGTTGCCGGGAGGCGAGAGAAAACAATACACTTGAAACCTTGCAATTTCTAGTTAAAAAAAAAATATTCACATCATATAGTTTCAATAATTACTACTAAACAAGCAAATAACTAATCTGCAGTAAATTTCTTATTTTATTACGATATGAAACACCCGCTATACATCGCTGAATGTGAGGTGCCCGTTAGTTTCCGTATATCATGTCTTACTTTATTTAGACAGATGCAAGTACTAGAATTTATATCTATTTTCAAATCTACTATATGCAATGAACTACCTTATGAGTCATAACGGTTGTATTGTACCACATGTTATCATTTCAGGAAGAACTGCTCATAAACAACTAAACTGCCCATGTATATATATATATATATATATATATATATTTTTTTTTTTTTAGGTTAGTTTTGGTTGGTAAATATTATTTAGATTTTTTGGACTAGGAGACTGACAGACTTACCTTGGTAAGAGTCCACACTGTAGTCTTGAAATAGAAACACATAAAAGCACTTAAACAATGATATATTTCAACCACACAGTGGTCTTTGTCAATCGAAGAGAAAACACAAAGAAATATGAGAGAATGTGTTTATATGTTTATGTGTTTCTATTTCAAGACTACAGTGTGGACTCTTACCAAGGTAAGTCTGTCAGTCTCCTAGTCCAAAAAATCTATATATATATATATATATATATATATATATATATGACACTAATAAATCACTAATTTTGAGTAATTTTATCCACCATTAAGTGCAATAATTTTACCTTGAGTGATGAGGTACCTTTCGGTCGTTGACCATTGTCGAATCACTGATTGTTCTCTGCTGTGGATGCTACGTCCGTGGAGCCGGTGTTTGTAGAAGTTACGCGCACTATTTCTTGATCTGTGTGTATGAGGTTTCTGTATAGTATGTCTTCTGTATATGTTGTTTGTAAATTCATTAAGTTGTTGTGTATATTTTTATAAATGTGGTATTTTTCTAGTGAGTTTAGTTCTATTGGGTTGTTATTTATTTCCAGTATGGTTAGGTTATTTTCGTAATTTGTAATTTCGTGTTTATGGGAAATTAGGTGTGCTGCAACATTTGATACTTTAGAATTTTTATTTTTGAATGCTCTATAATGTTCTTCAAATCTTATTTTAAACGTTCTGGATGTTTTTCCTATGTAAAAAGCGTTACAGTTGTTGCAAGTGATTTTGTAGATTCCTGATAGGTTATGGTTTTCTGAATTTGTTATGTGGTTTTTGTTACTAAGATATTTTATTATTTTGTTGTTTGGTTTGTAAGTTGGAGTGTAGTATTCTTTGTTGTATATATTTGTTATTTTTTCTATTTTGTTATTGGTATATTTATATTTTAGGTAGATTTTTTTATTTTTATTGTTTTCGTGTTCCGGTTGTAGTGTTGTGTTGAGGTTAGGTTTTTTTGTGAATTTATTGTATATATTTTTTATAATGTGTTTGTTGTATCCGTTTTCTATTGCTATTTTTGTAATGTTATCTAATTCTTCATTTAATTTTTGTTTGTTATCCTGTGTGTATTTTATTGCTTTATTTATCATGTTACTGTAAGTGTTAATTTTGTGTGTCCAGGGGTGGTTAGATTTGTAGTGTATTGTGGTGTTGTTGGAAGTTGGTTTCCTGTATACTGTAGTTTCTATTTTATTATCATTTATATTTAAAGTAATGTCGAGGAAGTTGATTGTTCTATTTATTTCTGTTTCAACGGTGAATTGTATGTTTTCGTTGTATGTATTTAGTTTGTTTAATATTATGAGGTGTTCGTTGTGAATGGTAGGTTGGTATATTACAAGTATATCGTCTACATATCTTGTCCATAGTAAGATATTGTGTGTGTTTATTATAGGTTTAATTATTATTTGTTCAAAATGTTGTAAATATATTTCTGACATGACAGATGAAATGGGTGAACCCATGGGGAGTCCTGTTGTTTGTTTATAATATTTATTGTTAAATTGGAAGTAATTTTGGTTACATATGTGTTTGGTTAACGTAATGATACTATCTATTATGTTTCTTTGTTCGTTATTGTGTATCAGTTTGTTTTTTATTATTTCTATGGTTTCTTCTATTGGGATACTAGGGTACATGTTAGTTATGTCATAACTTATTATTTTTGTGTTGCTGTTTGTTTTTATCGTTTTTATTTTATTAATTAATTCGTATCCATTTTTTATATTATATGTGTTGTTGATGTGTATTTTAGCCCTTAGGATTTTGTCTAGGATTTTTGCGATTATGTAAGATGGTGCTGTTGTGAAATTTATTAGTGGTCTAAATGGTGTGTTTGGTTTATGGATTTTAGGTATCCCTGATAATATGGGTGCGCATGGTTTAAATGGGTATAATCTTGTGTGGTATTTTAATTTATTGTTATAGTTTAGTGTGTTACGGTGAGTGACTATTAAGTTTTTTATTGTAATAAGGTATTTGTTAGTTGGGTCTGGGATTTGTTCGTATTTATTTTCTTTTATGTAGTTAGTCATTGAATCGATATATTTGGTATTTTCTATTATTACTGGGGTATTTGTTTTATCTGATTTTAATATTAAGTAATCGTTGTTTTCTAGTTTTTCTTTGAGTTTTATAATTTCTTTTTTATTAATATATTGTTCTGTTTTTTTGTTTTTTTCCGTTTTTATTAGGTTAATTTTATTATTAATGTTATTTCTTATGTGTTCAGTATTTTGGTGGGTAATTTTGTGGATGTTAGATTCTGTGTCAACTATTAGGTTTTTTATTATTTGTTTTTTGTTGAAGTTAGGTAGGTTATATTTGAAGGAATTAGTTATTATTATTTTTTCTTTTTCAGTAAATTCTGTTTTAGTTAAGTTTATGAATTTATTATTGTTAGAGGTGTGGGTTGGTTTTAGGCTATTTTTTAGGTTATGTTGTTGTTTTGAAGTGTGGATTAGTGCTAGGCTATTTTTTAGGTTAAGTTGTTTTGATAAATTTTCGATTTTTTTGTTTTGTCTGTTAATAGTGTTTGTTTTATGTTTTATTATAATTTGTTGTATTTTTTCGTAAATAATAGGTGTGAGAGTGTCAAAAGTTTTCATTAATTCCAAATGGGTAGTGTATAGTTGTAAATTGATTTGGCTTTTTTTGTGGTAGGCAGCTTTAATGTTTTGTTTAATAATGTGTGATTCTGCTATTTTTGTTGCTTTATTGATAATAGTGTTTTGTTTATTTTTTATGTGTAATTGTGCGTATTTTGGTGTTATATTAAGAGTTAGGCATTTTTTATTAAATTGTATTTTGTTGATGCAGTTCTGGAGTTTGATTTTGAGGTTAATGTATTTACGGTACAGTTGTTTACCTTGGTAGGTATTAAATTCTAGATATTTAAAGTTATCCATTGTTTTTCCGTTGCACTGACTTTATGACACTAATAAATCACTAATTTTGAGTAATTTTATCCACCATTAAGTGCAATAATTTTACCTTGAGTGATGAGGTACCTTTCGGTCGTTGACCATTGTCGAATCACTGATTGTTCTCTGCTGTGGATGCTACGTCCGTGGAGCCGGTGTTTGTAGAAGTTACGCGCACTATTTCTTGATCTGTGTGTATGAGGTTTCTGTATAGTATGTCTTCTGTATATGTTGTTTGTAAATTCATTAAGTTGTTGTGTATATTTTTATAAATGTGGTATTTTTCTAGTGAGTTTAGTTCTATTGGGTTGTTATTTATTTCCAGTATGGTTAGGTTATTTTCGTAATTTGTAATTTCGTGTTTATGGGAAATTAGGTGTGCTGCAACATTTGATACTTTAGAATTTTTATTTTTGAATGCTCTATAATGTTCTTCAAATCTTATTTTAAACGTTCTGGATGTTTTTCCTATGTAAAAAGCGTTACAGTTGTTGCAAGTGATTTTGTAGATTCCTGATAGGTTATGGTTTTCTGAATTTGTTATGTGGTTTTTGTTACTAAGATATTTTATTATTTTGTTGTTTGGTTTGTAAGTTGGAGTGTAGTATTCTTTGTTGTATATATTTGTTATTTTTTCTATTTTGTTATTGGTATATTTATATTTTAGGTAGATTTTTTTATTTTTATTGTTTTCGTGTTCCGGTTGTAGTGTTGTGTTGAGGTTAGGTTTTTTTGTGAATTTATTGTATATATTTTTTATAATGTGTTTGTTGTATCCGTTTTCTATTGCTATTTTTGTAATGTTATCTAATTCTTCATTTAATTTTTGTTTGTTATCCTGTGTGTATTTTATTGCTTTATTTATCATGTTACTGTAAGTGTTAATTTTGTGTGTCCAGGGGTGGTTAGATTTGTAGTGTATTGTGGTGTTGTTGGAAGTTGGTTTCCTGTATACTGTAGTTTCTATTTTATTATCATTTATATTTAAAGTAATGTCGAGGAAGTTGATTGTTCTATTTATTTCTGTTTCAACGGTGAATTGTATGTTTTCGTTGTATGTATTTAGTTTGTTTAATATTATGAGGTGTTCGTTGTGAATGGTAGGTTGGTATATTACAAGTATATCGTCTACATATCTTGTCCATAGTAAGATATTGTGTGTGTTTATTATAGGTTTAATTATTATTTGTTCAAAATGTTGTAAATATATTTCTGACATGACAGATGAAATGGGTGAACCCATGGGGAGTCCTGTTGTTTGTTTATAATATTTATTGTTAAATTGGAAGTAATTTTGGTTACATATGTGTTTGGTTAACGTAATGATACTATCTATTATGTTTCTTTGTTCGTTATTGTGTATCAGTTTGTTTTTTATTATTTCTATGGTTTCTTCTATTGGGATACTAGGGTACATGTTAGTTATGTCATAACTTATTATTTTTGTGTTGCTGTTTGTTTTTATCGTTTTTATTTTATTAATTAATTCGTATCCATTTTTTATATTATATGTGTTGTTGATGTGTATTTTAGCCCTTAGGATTTTGTCTAGGATTTTTGCGATTATGTAAGATGGTGCTGTTGTGAAATTTATTAGTGGTCTAAATGGTGTGTTTGGTTTATGGATTTTAGGTATCCCTGATAATATGGGTGCGCATGGTTTAAATGGGTATAATCTTGTGTGGTATTTTAATTTATTGTTATAGTTTAGTGTGTTACGGTGAGTGACTATTAAGTTTTTTATTGTAATAAGGTATTTGTTAGTTGGGTCTGGGATTTGTTCGTATTTATTTTCTTTTATGTAGTTAGTCATTGAATCGATATATTTGGTATTTTCTATTATTACTGGGGTATTTGTTTTATCTGATTTTAATATTAAGTAATCGTTGTTTTCTAGTTTTTCTTTGAGTTTTATAATTTCTTTTTTATTAATATATTGTTCTGTTTTTTTGTTTTTTTCCGTTTTTATTAGGTTAATTTTATTATTAATGTTATTTCTTATGTGTTCAGTATTTTGGTGGGTAATTTTGTGGATGTTAGATTCTGTGTCAACTATTAGGTTTTTTATTATTTGTTTTTTGTTGAAGTTAGGTAGGTTATATTTGAAGGAATTAGTTATTATTATTTTTTCTTTTTCAGTAAATTCTGTTTTAGTTAAGTTTATGAATTTATTATTGTTAGAGGTGTGGGTTGGTTTTAGGCTATTTTTTAGGTTATGTTGTTGTTTTGAAGTGTGGATTAGTGCTAGGCTATTTTTTAGGTTAAGTTGTTTTGATAAATTTTCGATTTTTTTGTTTTGTCTGTTAATAGTGTTTGTTTTATGTTTTATTATAATTTGTTGTATTTTTTCGTAAATAATAGGTGTGAGAGTGTCAAAAGTTTTCATTAATTCCAAATGGGTAGTGTATAGTTGTAAATTGATTTGGCTTTTTTTGTGGTAGGCAGCTTTAATGTTTTGTTTAATAATGTGTGATTCTGCTATTTTTGTTGCTTTATTGATAATAGTGTTTTGTTTATTTTTTATGTGTAATTGTGCGTATTTTGGTGTTATATTAAGAGTTAGGCATTTTTTATTAAATTGTATTTTGTTGATGCAGTTCTGGAGTTTGATTTTGAGGTTAATGTATTTACGGTACAGTTGTTTACCTTGGTAGGTATTAAATTCTAGATATTTAAAGTTATCCATTGTTTTTCCGTTGCACTGACTTTATGACACTAATAAATCACTAATTTTGAGTAATTTTATCCACCATTAAGTGCAATAATTTTACCTTGAGTGATGAGGTACCTTTCGGTCGTTGACCATTGTCGAATCACTGATTGTTCTCTGCTGTGGATGCTACGTCCGTGGAGCCGGTGTTTGTAGAAGTTACGCGCACTATTTCTTGATCTGTGTGTATGAGGTTTCTGTATAGTATGTCTTCTGTATATGTTGTTTGTAAATTCATTAAGTTGTTGTGTATATTTTTATAAATGTGGTATTTTTCTAGTGAGTTTAGTTCTATTGGGTTGTTATTTATTTCCAGTATGGTTAGGTTATTTTCGTAATTTGTAATTTCGTGTTTATGGGAAATTAGGTGTGCTGCAACATTTGATACTTTAGAATTTTTATTTTTGAATGCTCTATAATGTTCTTCAAATCTTATTTTAAACGTTCTGGATGTTTTTCCTATGTAAAAAGCGTTACAGTTGTTGCAAGTGATTTTGTAGATTCCTGATAGGTTATGGTTTTCTGAATTTGTTATGTGGTTTTTGTTACTAAGATATTTTATTATTTTGTTGTTTGGTTTGTAAGTTGGAGTGTAGTATTCTTTGTTGTATATATTTGTTATTTTTTCTATTTTGTTATTGGTATATTTATATTTTAGGTAGATTTTTTTATTTTTATTGTTTTCGTGTTCCGGTTGTAGTGTTGTGTTGAGGTTAGGTTTTTTTGTGAATTTATTGTATATATTTTTTATAATGTGTTTGTTGTATCCGTTTTCTATTGCTATTTTTGTAATGTTATCTAATTCTTCATTTAATTTTTGTTTGTTATCCTGTGTGTATTTTATTGCTTTATTTATCATGTTACTGTAAGTGTTAATTTTGTGTGTCCAGGGGTGGTTAGATTTGTAGTGTATTGTGGTGTTGTTGGAAGTTGGTTTCCTGTATACTGTAGTTTCTATTTTATTATCATTTATATTTAAAGTAATGTCGAGGAAGTTGATTGTTCTATTTATTTCTGTTTCAACGGTGAATTGTATGTTTTCGTTGTATGTATTTAGTTTGTTTAATATTATGAGGTGTTCGTTGTGAATGGTAGGTTGGTATATTACAAGTATATCGTCTACATATCTTGTCCATAGTAAGATATTGTGTGTGTTTATTATAGGTTTAATTATTATTTGTTCAAAATGTTGTAAATATATTTCTGACATGACAGATGAAATGGGTGAACCCATGGGGAGTCCTGTTGTTTGTTTATAATATTAAAATAAAAATTCTAAAGTATCAAATGTTGCAGCACACCTAATTTCCCATAAACACGAAATTACAAATTACGAAAATAACCTAACCATACTGGAAATAAATAACAACCCAATAGAACTAAACTCACTAGAAAAATACCACATTTATAAAAATATACACAACAACTTAATGAATTTACAAACAACATATACAGAAGACATACTATACAGAAACCTCATACACACAGATCAAGAAATAGTGCGCGTAACTTCTACAAACACCGGCTCCACGGACGTAGCATCCACAGCAGAGAACAATCAGTGATTCGACAATGGTCAACGACCGAAAGGTACCTCATCACTCAAGGTAAAATTATTGCACTTAATGGTGGATAAAATTACTCAAAATTAGTGATTTATTAGTGTCATAAAGTCAGTGCAACGGAAAAACAATGGATAACTTTAAATATCTAGAATTTAATACCTACCAAGGTAAACAACTGTACCGTAAATACATTAACCTCAAAATCAAACTCCAGAACTGCATCAACAAAATACAATTTAATAAAAAATGCCTAACTCTTAATATAACACCAAAATACGCACAATTACACATAAAAAATAAACAAAACACTATTATCAATAAAGCAACAAAAATAGCAGAATCACACATTATTAAACAAAACATTAAAGCTGCCTACCACAAAAAAAGCCAAATCAATTTACAACTATACACTACCCATTTGGAATTAATGAAAACTTTTGACACTCTCACACCTATTATTTACGAAAAAATACAACAAATTATAATAAAACATAAAACAAACACTATTAACAGACAAAACAAAAAAATCGAAAATTTATCAAAACAACTTAACCTAAAAAATAGCCTAGCACTAATCCACACTTCAAAACAACAACATAACCTAAAAAATAGCCTAAAACCAACCCACACCTCTAACAATAATAAATTCATAAACTTAACTAAAACAGAATTTACTGAAAAAGAAAAAATAATAATAACTAATTCCTTCAAATATAACCTACCTAACTTCAACAAAAAACAAATAATAAAAAACCTAATAGTTGACACAGAATCTAACATCCACAAAATTACCCACCAAAATACTGAACACATAAGAAATAACATTAATAATAAAATTAACCTAATAAAAACGGAAAAAAACAAAAAAACAGAACAATATATTAATAAAAAAGAAATTATAAAACTCAAAGAAAAACTAGAAAACAACGATTACTTAATATTAAAATCAGATAAAACAAATACCCCAGTAATAATAGAAAATACCAAATATATCGATTCAATGACTAACTACATAAAAGAAAATAAATACGAACAAATCCCAGACCCAACTAACAAATACCTTATTACAATAAAAAACTTAATAGTCACTCACCGTAACACACTAAACTATAACAATAAATTAAAATACCACACAAGATTATACCCATTTAAACCATGCGCACCCATATTATCAGGGATACCTAAAATCCATAAACCAAACACACCATTTAGACCACTAATAAATTTCACAACAGCACCATCTTACATAATCGCAAAAATCCTAGACAAAATCCTAAGGGCTAAAATACACATCAACAACACATATAATATAAAAAATGGATACGAATTAATTAATAAAATAAAAACGATAAAAACAAACAGCAACACAAAAATAATAAGTTATGACATAACTAACATGTACCCTAGTATCCCAATAGAAGAAACCATAGAAATAATAAAAAACAAACTGATACACAATAACGAACAAAGAAACATAATAGATAGTATCATTACGTTAACCAAACACATATGTAACCAAAATTACTTCCAATTTAACAATAAATATTATAAACAAACAACAGGACTCCCCATGGGTTCACCCATTTCATCTGTCATGTCAGAAATATATTTACAACATTTTGAACAAATAATAATTAAACCTATAATAAACACACACAATATCTTACTATGGACAAGATATGTAGACGATATACTTGTAATATACCAACCTACCATTCACAACGAACACCTCATAATATTAAACAAACTAAATACATACAACGAAAACATACAATTCACCGTTGAAACAGAAATAAATAGAACAATCAACTTCCTCGACATTACTTTAAATATAAATGATAATAAAATAGAAACTACAGTATACAGGAAACCAACTTCCAACAACACCACAATACACTACAAATCTAACCACCCCTGGACACACAAAATTAACACTTACAGTAACATGATAAATAAAGCAATAAAATACACACAGGATAACAAACAAAAATTAAATGAAGAATTAGATAACATTACAAAAATAGCAATAGAAAACGGATACAACAAACACATTATAAAAAATATATACAATAAATTCACAAAAAAACCTAACCTCAACACAACACTACAACCGGAACACGAAAACAATAAAAATAAAAAAATCTACCTAAAATATAAATATACCAATAACAAAATAGAAAAAATAACAAATATATACAACAAAGAATACTACACTCCAACTTACAAACCAAACAACAAAATAATAAAATATCTTAGTAACAAAAACCACATAACAAATTCAGAAAACCATAACCTATCAGGAATCTACAAAATCACTTGCAACAACTGTAACGCTTTTTACATAGGAAAAACATCCAGAACGTTTAAAATAAGATTTGAAGAACATTATAGAGCATTCAAAAATAAAAATTCTAAAGTATCAAATGTTGCAGCACACCTAATTTCCCATAAACACGAAATTACAAATTACGAAAATAACCTAACCATACTGGAAATAAATAACAACCCAATAGAACTAAACTCACTAGAAAAATACCACATTTATAAAAATATACACAACAACTTAATGAATTTACAAACAACATATACAGAAGACATACTATACAGAAACCTCATACACACAGATCAAGAAATAGTGCGCGTAACTTCTACAAACACCGGCTCCACGGACGTAGCATCCACAGCAGAGAACAATCAGTGATTCGACAATGGTCAACGACCGAAAGGTACCTCATCACTCAAGGTAAAATTATTGCACTTAATGGTGGATAAAATTACTCAAAATTAGTGATTTATTAGTGTCATAAAGTCAGTGCAACGGAAAAACAATGGATAACTTTAAATATCTAGAATTTAATACCTACCAAGGTAAACAACTGTACCGTAAATACATTAACCTCAAAATCAAACTCCAGAACTGCATCAACAAAATACAATTTAATAAAAAATGCCTAACTCTTAATATAACACCAAAATACGCACAATTACACATAAAAAATAAACAAAACACTATTATCAATAAAGCAACAAAAATAGCAGAATCACACATTATTAAACAAAACATTAAAGCTGCCTACCACAAAAAAAGCCAAATCAATTTACAACTATACACTACCCATTTGGAATTAATGAAAACTTTTGACACTCTCACACCTATTATTTACGAAAAAATACAACAAATTATAATAAAACATAAAACAAACACTATTAACAGACAAAACAAAAAAATCGAAAATTTATCAAAACAACTTAACCTAAAAAATAGCCTAGCACTAATCCACACTTCAAAACAACAACATAACCTAAAAAATAGCCTAAAACCAACCCACACCTCTAACAATAATAAATTCATAAACTTAACTAAAACAGAATTTACTGAAAAAGAAAAAATAATAATAACTAATTCCTTCAAATATAACCTACCTAACTTCAACAAAAAACAAATAATAAAAAACCTAATAGTTGACACAGAATCTAACATCCACAAAATTACCCACCAAAATACTGAACACATAAGAAATAACATTAATAATAAAATTAACCTAATAAAAACGGAAAAAAACAAAAAAACAGAACAATATATTAATAAAAAAGAAATTATAAAACTCAAAGAAAAACTAGAAAACAACGATTACTTAATATTAAAATCAGATAAAACAAATACCCCAGTAATAATAGAAAATACCAAATATATCGATTCAATGACTAACTACATAAAAGAAAATAAATACGAACAAATCCCAGACCCAACTAACAAATACCTTATTACAATAAAAAACTTAATAGTCACTCACCGTAACACACTAAACTATAACAATAAATTAAAATACCACACAAGATTATACCCATTTAAACCATGCGCACCCATATTATCAGGGATACCTAAAATCCATAAACCAAACACACCATTTAGACCACTAATAAATTTCACAACAGCACCATCTTACATAATCGCAAAAATCCTAGACAAAATCCTAAGGGCTAAAATACACATCAACAACACATATAATATAAAAAATGGATACGAATTAATTAATAAAATAAAAACGATAAAAACAAACAGCAACACAAAAATAATAAGTTATGACATAACTAACATGTACCCTAGTATCCCAATAGAAGAAACCATAGAAATAATAAAAAACAAACTGATACACAATAACGAACAAAGAAACATAATAGATAGTATCATTACGTTAACCAAACACATATGTAACCAAAATTACTTCCAATTTAACAATAAATATTATAAACAAACAACAGGACTCCCCATGGGTTCACCCATTTCATCTGTCATGTCAGAAATATATTTACAACATTTTGAACAAATAATAATTAAACCTATAATAAACACACACAATATCTTACTATGGACAAGATATGTAGACGATATACTTGTAATATACCAACCTACCATTCACAACGAACACCTCATAATATTAAACAAACTAAATACATACAACGAAAACATACAATTCACCGTTGAAACAGAAATAAATAGAACAATCAACTTCCTCGACATTACTTTAAATATAAATGATAATAAAATAGAAACTACAGTATACAGGAAACCAACTTCCAACAACACCACAATACACTACAAATCTAACCACCCCTGGACACACAAAATTAACACTTACAGTAACATGATAAATAAAGCAATAAAATACACACAGGATAACAAACAAAAATTAAATGAAGAATTAGATAACATTACAAAAATAGCAATAGAAAACGGATACAACAAACACATTATAAAAAATATATACAATAAATTCACAAAAAAACCTAACCTCAACACAACACTACAACCGGAACACGAAAACAATAAAAATAAAAAAATCTACCTAAAATATAAATATACCAATAACAAAATAGAAAAAATAACAAATATATACAACAAAGAATACTACACTCCAACTTACAAACCAAACAACAAAATAATAAAATATCTTAGTAACAAAAACCACATAACAAATTCAGAAAACCATAACCTATCAGGAATCTACAAAATCACTTGCAACAACTGTAACGCTTTTTACATAGGAAAAACATCCAGAACGTTTAAAATAAGATTTGAAGAACATTATAGAGCATTCAAAAATAAAAATTCTAAAGTATCAAATGTTGCAGCACACCTAATTTCCCATAAACACGAAATTACAAATTACGAAAATAACCTAACCATACTGGAAATAAATAACAACCCAATAGAACTAAACTCACTAGAAAAATACCACATTTATAAAAATATACACAACAACTTAATGAATTTACAAACAACATATACAGAAGACATACTATACAGAAACCTCATACACACAGATCAAGAAATAGTGCGCGTAACTTCTACAAACACCGGCTCCACGGACGTAGCATCCACAGCAGAGAACAATCAGTGATTCGACAATGGTCAACGACCGAAAGGTACCTCATCACTCAAGGTAAAATTATTGCACTTAATGGTGGATAAAATTACTCAAAATTAGTGATTTATTAGTGTCATAAAGTCAGTGCAACGGAAAAACAATGGATAACTTTAAATATCTAGAATATATATATATATATATATATATATATATATATATATATATATATATATATATTTATAGGTTAGTTTTGGTTGGTAAAGATTATTTAGATTTTTTGGACTGGGAGACTGACAGACTTGCCTTGGTAAGAGTCCACTCTGTAGTCTTGAAATAGAAACACATAAAAGCACTTAAACAATGATATATTTCAACCACACAGTGGTCTTTGTCAATCGAAGAAAAAACACAAAAAGAAATATGAGAGAATGAAATAAAATAATTGTAATCACAGATTGTGTAGAGTAGAAATCAGATGTCACAGATGCACAGATTAAAGATATATATATTGTTTCCATGAACATATGAGTGATTATAGTTTATATAAGTCTGTCAGGGGAAAAGAGATAAGGCTATTTGGAAAAAAAAAAAAATGAATGGATTTATCCAATGTTGAGGTTAGGGGATTCTCTGGACTTGGTATACCACTGGTATGATAGTTCCCACCTTCTCAGTTCTGAGGGATTGCAATCAGGGGGGAGTGATTTAATTATTTTTGTGGTATAGCAGTCATCAAAAGTTGTGATGTTGTGACTCACAGCATGTTGAGCTGTTGGTCTATCCATATTCATAATTTTAACATCATGTCTGTGGCCATTCATTCTGATATTCAGACCATCCGTGGTCAGGCCTATGTACTGTGCTGAGCAAAGTTTACATTGTAGCTGGTATATGACATTTTTCGATGTACAATTATGATGACCCTGTATTTTGAAGACCATTTTTGTTGTTTGGCTGTTGAAACTATTTGCTGAGGGGTGTATTGGACACGTCTTGCATCTAGGTCTATTACATGGGAAGGAGCCATGAGGAAGTTTGTGTGGTTTCTCTGCATCAGGGTCTGGTAGTTTAGGATGTACTAGGATGTTTTTCAAGTTGGGAGGTTGCTTGTACCAAATTTGCGGTGGATCGGTGAAAAGATTTTTGGTGTGGACGGAAGCTTGAAGAATTTTGAAGCCATCTCTCAATATCTTGTTGAGTTTATGTAGACCAGGATGGTAGTCAGTTATTAAAGACAGTTTATTTTGTTCTGTTTGCACCATAAACCATAAACCACAAACAGAACAAAATAAACTGTCTTTAATAACTGACTACCATCCTGGTCTACATAAACTCAACAAGATATTGAGAGATAGCTTCAAAATTCTTCAAGCTTCCGTCCACACCAAAAATCTTTTCACCGATCCACCGCAAATTTGGTACAAGCAACCTCCCAACTTGAAAAACATCCTAGTACATCCTAAACTACCAGACCCTGATGCAGAGAAACCACACAAACTTCCTCATGGCTCCTTCCCATGTAATAGACCTAGATGCAAGACGTGTCCAATACACCCCTCAGCAAATAGTTTCAACAGCCAAACAACAAAAATGGTCTTCAAAATACAGGGTCATCATAATTGTACATCGAAAAATGTCATATACCAGCTACAATGTAAACTTTGCTCAGCACAGTACATAGGCCTGACCACGGATGGTCTGAATATCAGAATGAATGGCCACAGACATGATGTTAAAATTATGAATATGGATAGACCAACAGCTCAACATGCTGTGAGTCACAACATCACAACTTTTGATGACTGCTATACCACAAAAATAATTAAATCACTCCCCCCTGATTGCAATCCCTCAGAACTGAGAAGGTGGGAACTATCATACCAGTGGTATACCAAGTCCAGAGAATCCCCTAACCTCAACATTGGATAAATCCATTCATTTTTTTTTTTTGTTTTTTTGTTTATCCCTTCCAAATAGCCTTATCTCTTTTCCCCTGACAGACTTATATCAACTATAATCACTCATATGTTCATGGAAACAATATATATATCTTTAATCTATGCATCTGTGACATCTGATTTCTACTCTACACAATCTGTGATTACAATTATTTTATTTCATTCTCTCATATTTCTTTTTGTGTTTTCTCTTCGATTGACAAAGACCACTGTGTGGTTGAAATATATCATTGTTTAAGTGCTTTTATGTGTTTCTATTTCAAGACTACAGTGTGGACTCTTACCAAGGTAAGTCTGTCAGTCTCCTAGTCCAAAAAATCTATATATATATATATATATATATATATATATATATATATATATATATATATATATATATAGGAATTTTTTGGACTTGATAGGAGACTGACAGACTTACCTAAAGGCAATAGTCCAAAACTGCAATCTCTTGGAAATAAGCACATATAAAAAACACATATAAAACACTTAATACACTTTTATTTGAAATATTTCGATCAACATGATCTTCTTCAGTCAAGAAAGAGAAAACAAAACAAATGATTGAAGTGAACCACAGATGTGTATAAACATCCAAATGTCACAGATTCACAGATTTATAGTTTATGATATAGAGCTATATGTGATATGTGTAGAAATTGTTAAATGTGAATCGTGTAAAGATTGGTTACTTGAAACTAGATATTAAAAGTCTGTCAGAAGGAAGGTAATGGAGCTGTTAAAAATGGTAGAAGTTAGGGGGAAGTTAAAAGGAGTTTTATCTGATGTTGAGGTTAGGAGGCTCTCTAGATTTGGTATACCATTGGTATGATAACTCCCATCTTCTTAATTCTGAAGAGTTGCAATCCGGGGGGAGGGCTTTAATTATTTTGGTGGTATAGCAATCATTGAAAGAGACGATGTTGTGACTAGCAGCGTGTTGAGCGGTTGGCCTGTCTATGTTCATGGTTCCAACGTCATGTCTGTGGCCATTCATTCTGATGCTCAGACCATCCGTGGTAAGGCCTATGTACTGTGCCGGGCAAAATTTACATTGTAACTGGTATATTACATTACTGGATGTACAAGTATGATGACCCTGAATCTTGAAGTCCACATTGGTTGCTAGGCTATGGAAACTATTTGTTGGGATGTGTATTGGACATGTCTTGCATCTTGGTCTATTGCACGGAAAGGAGCCGTGAGGAAGTTTGGGCGGTTTTTCAGTACTTGGATCTGGTAATTTTGGATGTACTAAAATACTTTTTAAATTGAACGGTTGTCTGAACCAAATATGTGGTGGATTTGAGAAAATATCTTTGGTGTGGGCGGAAGCTTGAAGCCATCCTTTAATATTTTGTTCAGCTTCGTTAGGCCTGGATGGTAATCTGTAACTAAAGACAGTTTGTCCTCCATAGGTGGTCTGGGTACATCAGATGACTGAGCCAAGCGGATTTGATTCTCAACAAGTTGTTTAGGGTATCCTCTTTTTTGGAAAGCTAGTAAGGTCTTTCTATTAAAGTCTTCCAATGCTATATCGTTGGAACAAATTCTCTTGCCCCTGACTGCCTGACTGTATGGTATGGACCTTTTTATATTCATGGGGTGGTTGCTATTGAAATGTAGGTATTGTAGATGGTTCGTCGGTTTGATGTGGACACCTGTATAGATATTCCCATCTCTGATTGTTACATCTACATCCAAGAAGGTGATTGTTGCTGCAGACTTCTCCCAGGTGAATTGAAGTGTGGAACATAGTGATAAGCTCTGCAAAAAACTTTCCAGTGTTGAGATTCCCTGTGTCCAGATAACGAATATATCGTCTATATATCTGTACCAACATAATGGTTGGTGTGTTTGAGTTTTAAGGAAATCTGTTTCGATAGTACCCATGTACAGGTTTGCGTACGACGGGGCCATCCTAGTACCCATTGCTGTTCCTTTTATTTGCAAATAGTTCTTTCCCTCAAATTGAAAATTATTCTTTTCAAGAATGAATTTGGCGAGGTGAACTAGGAAAGGTGTAGTAGGGCAAGGGTTGTCTGAACGTTTGTTGAGGAAAGTTTCGAGAGCTGATAGACCGTGCGCATGCGGGATGTTTGTGTAAAGAGAGGTAACATCTATTGTGACCAAAAATGTTTCAGGAGGTAGAGGTGTGGGTATTTGAGACAGCCGGTCTATGAAATGATTCGTATCCTGAATGTATGATGGAAGGTTTTTCACTAAAGGTTGAATATACGAATCCAGAAAAGCTGAGATTCTTTCCGTGACCGAATTACAACCAGCGATTATTGGCCTACCAGGTGGAGGTACGATATTTTTATGGATTTTCGGTAGTATATAAAATTGAGAAGTAGAGGGGCTTTCATTGCACAGTAATTTTATGGATCCTTCCGAAATTTGTTCTCTGGGAGCTGTATATTTGAGCCACTCCAAGAGAGAATTGTTGTAATCTGCTGTTGGGTTGTATGTGAGGATCTTATACGTTGTGCTGTCAGACAATAGCTTGTTTGCCTCCTTTATGTAGTCCTCTTTGTTCATGACAACCGTGGTTGAGCCTTTATCTGCTGGGAGTATCATGATGTTGTTATTGTTTTTTAGAGAATATATTGCTGCTCTATCGAGTTTGGTAAGGTTAGGTTTGGTTTTGAGGCCGTTTAAGAATGATTTGTCTGTGATGTTTTGCATTATGAAGTTTATGTAGAGTTCAATAGGATGATCAGGTGATAGTGGTGGAGGGTCCCAATCAGAAGGTGGCTTGAACCTTGCCAGACAAGTGTTTATATTGGTGTCCTTTTTAAAATTTGGTGTGTGGGCTATATAGTTTTGTATTCTCAGTTTTCTGGCAAAGCTAAAGACATCCCTACCCAACTTAAACTGGTCTATTTCTTTAGATGGTGTGAATGACAAGCCTTTTGACAGCACCTCTAATTCATGTTCTGTAAGTACGTGGTCGGAAATATTGTGAACTGAGATTGTACTCGGTGGCATGTTATCTTTTATATCTAGGCTATTTTTGTTATTCTTAAACAGCATTGGTTTGGTTGGCAATCTAGGGAGCTGTCCACTGGGTACAGGTAATTTGAAAATAGTGCTAAGGCTAGGTTTGTCAGAAATAAGAGGTGGTTTGTTAATCGGTAAAAATTTATTGTCACATTTCTGAATCTGGCCAAAAAGATTTATTTGTTGGATACAGAGTTTTGAAAGTTTCTGTAATTTACTTTTTGCAAGATTATCTTGCAGTATGCAGGCTTTATGGAGAGTGTCTTCCATTTGTTGATGCAGATGTAGAAAGTTCAATGTAATAAATTTAGCTGTTGAGGTTAGGAGTTCAAACAATTTAAACTGTTCTTGTTTGTAACACTGCAATACACTGTAAGTAATCACAAGGGAATTATTTCTATAGATTGAAGATATGAAAGGTTTCATATAGTTGGGCATACCAGAAAGTGGTGAATCAGCAGTTAATCCTTTTGGGGTTAGGCCTAGGTTTACACATGCTTCCAAAAACATTATGTGTGTGTTAATTTTTGACAGTTTGAATGCAAGGTTTTTCAACTGTTTTAAATACAGCTTAGGAAGATACATATTCAAAAGATAGGACAGTTGGACAGATTACAAATAAAAAGGAATAAGAGTAAGAGCAGGAAAAGGTTAAAACATTTAGGTTAAATATTTTTAGGTTAGTTCTAGTAGAGCTTAAAGCTTATTTAGGAATTTTTTGGACTTGATAGGAGACTGACAGACTTACCTAAAGGCAATAGTCCAAAACTGCAATCTCTTGGAAATAAGCACATATAAAAAACACATATAAAACACTTAATACACTTTTATTTGAAATATTTCGATCAACATGATCTTCTTCAGTCAAGAAAGAGAAAACAAAACAAAAGATTGAAGTGAACCACAGATGTGTATAAACATCCAAATGTCACAGATTCACAGATTTATAGTTTATGATATAGAGCTATATGTGATATGTGTAGAAATTGTTAAATGTGAATCGTGTAAAGATTGGTTACTTGAAACTAGATATTAAAAGTCTGTCAGAAGGAAGGTAATGGAGCTGTTAAAAATGGTAGAAGTTAGGGGGAAGTTAAAAGGAGTTTTATCTGATGTTGAGGTTAGGAGGCTCTCTAGATTTGGTATACCATTGGTATGATAACTCCCATCTTCTTAATTCTGAAGAGTTGCAATCCGGGGGGAGGGCTTTAATTATTTTGGTGGTATAGCAATCATTGAAAGAGACGATGTTGTGACTAGCAGCGTGTTGAGCGGTTGGCCTATCTATGTTCATGGTTCCAACGTCATGTCTGTGGCCATTCATTCTGATGCTCAGACCATCCGTGGTAAGGCCTATGTACTGTGCCGGGCAAAATTTACATTGTAACTGGTATATTACATTACTGGATGTACAAGTATGATGACCCTGAATCTTGAAGTCCACATTGGTTGCTAGGCTATGGAAACTATTTATTGGGATGTGTATTGGACATGTCTTGCATCTTGGTCTATTGCACGGAAAGGAGCCGTGAGGAAGTTTGGGCGGTTTTTCAGTACTTGGATCTGGTAATTTTGGATGTACTAAAATACTTTTTAAATTGAACGGTTGTCTGAACCAAATATGTGGTGGATTTGAGAAAATATCTTTGGTGTGGGCGGAAGCTTGAAGCCATCCTTTAATATTTTGTTCAGCTTCGTTAGGCCTGGATGGTAATCTGTAACTAAAGACAGTTTGTCCTCCATAGGTGGTCTGGGTACATCAGATGACTGAGCCAAGCGGATTTGATTCTCAACAAGTTGTTTAGGGTATCCTCTTTTTTGGAAAGCTAGTAAGGTCTTTCTATTAAAGTCTTCCAATGCTATATCGTTGGAACAAATTCTCTTGCCCCTGACTGCCTGACTGTATGGTATGGACCTTTTTATATTCATGGGGTGGTTGCTATTGAAATGTAGGTATTGTAGATGGTTCGTCGGTTTGATGTGGACACCTGTATAGATATTCCCATCTCTGATTGTTACATCTACATCCAAGAAGGTGATTGTTGCTGCAGACTTCTCCCAGGTGAATTGAAGTGTGGAACATAGTGATAAGCTCTGCAAAAAACTTTCCAGTGTTGAGATTCCCTGTGTCCAGATAACGAATATATCGTCTATATATCTGTACCAACATAATGGTTGGTGTGTTTGAGTTTTAAGGAAATCTGTTTCGATAGTACCCATGTACAGGTTTGCGTACGACGGGGCCATCCTAGTACCCATTGCTGTTCCTTTTATTTGCAAATAGTTCTTTCCCTCAAATTGAAAATTATTCTTTTCAAGAATGAATTTGGCGAGGTGAACTAAGAAAGGTGTAGTAGGGCAAGGGTTGTCTGAACGTTTGTTGAGGAAAGTTTCGAGAGCTGATAGACCGTGCGCATGCGGGATGTTTGTGTAAAGAGAGGTAACATCTATTGTGACCAAAAATGTTTCAGGAGGTAGAGGTGTGGGTATTTGAGACAGCCGGTCTATGAAATGATTCGTATCCTGAATGTATGATGGAAGGTTTTTCACTAAAGGTTGAATATACGAATCCAGAAAAGCTGAGATTCTTTCCGTGACCGAATTACAACCAGCGATTATTGGCCTACCAGGTGGAGGTACGATATTTTTATGGATTTTCGGTAGTATATAAAATTGAGAAGTAGAGGGGCTTTCATTGCACAGTAATTTTATGGATCCTTCCGAAATTTGTTCTCTGGGAGCTGTATATTTGAGCCACTCCAAGAGAGAATTGTTGTAATCTGCTGTTGGGTTGTATGTGAGGATCTTATACGTTGTGCTGTCAGACAATAGCTTGTTTGCCTCCTTTATGTAGTCCTCTTTGTTCATGACAACCGTGGTTGAGCCTTTATCTGCTGGGAGTATCATGATGTTGTTATTGTTTTTTAGAGAATATATTGCTGCTCTATCGAGTTTGGTAAGGTTAGGTTTGGTTTTGAGGCCGTTTAAGAATGATTTGTCTGTGATGTTTTGCATTATGAAGTTTATGTAGAGTTCAATAGGATGATCAGGTGATAGTGGTGGAGGGTCCCAATCAGAAGGTGGCTTGAACCTTGCCAGACAAGTGTTTATATTGGTGTCCTTTTTAAAATTTGGTGTGTGGGCTATATAGTTTTGTATTCTCAGTTTTCTGGCAAAGCTAAAGACATCCCTACCCAACTTAAACTGGTCTATTTCTTTAGATGGTGTGAATGACAAGCCTTTTGACAGCACCTCTAATTCATGTTCTGTAAGTACGTGGTCGGAAATATTGTGAACTGAGATTGTACTCGGTGGCATGTTATCTTTTATATCTAGGCTATTTTTGTTATTCTTAAACAGCATTGGTTTGGTTGGCAATCTAGGGAGCTGTCCACTGGGTACAGGTAATTTGAAAATAGTGCTAAGGCTAGGTTTGTCAGAAATAAGAGGTGGTTTGTTAATCGGTGAAAAATTTATTGTCACATTTCTGAATCTGGCCAAAAAGATTTATTTGTTGGATACAGAGTTTTGAAAGTTTCTGTAATTTACTTTTTGCAAGATTATCTTGCAGTATGCAGGCTTTATGGAGAGTGTCTTCCATTTGTTGATGCAGATGTAGAAAGTTCAATGTAATAAATTTAGCTGTTGAGGTTAGGAGTTCAAACAATTTAAACTGTTCTTGTTTGTAACACTGCAATACACTGTAAGTAATCACAAGGGAATTATTTCTATAGATTGAAGATATGAAAGGTTTCATATAGTTGGGCATACCAGAAAGTGGTGAATCAGCAGTTAATCCTTTTGGGGTTAGGCCTAGGTTTACACATGCTTCCAAAAACATTATGTGTGTGTTAATTTTTGACAGTTTGAATGCAAGGTTTTTCAACTGTTTTAAATACAGCTTAGGAAGATACATATTCAAAAGATAGGACAGACTGATAGAAAGACTGATAATGTACGTTCTACGAGGTGTTGCCCTCTTACATCAGTTTCGGAACTAGTTTTGTACTATTGCAAATAAATTTTTATCCTAATTGTTATTTTTTTACAAAAACTGTGGCATTGGCAGTGCGGTATGTTTCCAAACCTGTGTAACTAATTATACACATATATTGTCCATCAATACTTTTCCCTAAATGAAGATGCAGTGAGTACACACCAAATGATTTCGATAGTGAGTAGGGTCTTGAGCAATGAGACATTTCATGTCAACACTTGAATGCTTGTCTACCTAACATTTTTCAAGTCCTTCCCAATGAAATCAATTGTTTAAATTTGTTGACTTGATTTAGTTCCTTTTTGTGTCTGCTGGGCTCAACAAACTCTCAGATAGTGAGGATTCCCTAAATCTCACTCATACCAGCATGGTTTTACAGGTTGCTAATTGAGAGCCCAGTTGTAGAAGTGATTGGTATTACAATTAGTTGTAAAGTTCATTATATAGAGATATCTGCTTTTAATTCTGGAATAAGATTTTTAAAAGTGGAAGAAAGTTAAATTAAAAATTTTTATAAAATTTAAAGGAAAACTAATACAGATATAGACATTTTATTATAAAGATAGGTTTATGAGATTCTTACTACTTTTCAACTAAATTAAAAAAAAAAAATTTCAACTTCATGACATTACAAAATGGAATATAAATAACCATTACATTTGATTGAAACAAACTGAAAACAATTGAAAATAGTTTAAAAAATATTTTGTTGCGACTATATCTTCCTTTCAGTATTTAAATGAGCATCAGGATAAGCTAATAATGACTTGATTTCTTTTCTTTTGTATACCAATTACAAACCTCTGTAATGGAAGATCCAAGATTATCAGCCTCTCTTTTAGTTTTACCTGCCTTTCTCCTCATTTATCAGCATTTCTAGGTTAACAGGAGGAAATAATGTTGATATGTCCACTACAAATTTAACGCTTATCATTTATACTGATTTCTGATTTTTCTTAACGTTGGCCATGAATAGCAATTTCAATAATCAGTTTTTTAATTTTTTTCATACTAATTAATTTTGAATGTTGGTGGTCACTGAAGCTCCTCTGCTTCTATTTTTATTTTTATACTTGGGTTTTTATATATTAAAAAAAAATTAATTTTGTACAAATTGACTTTTTGACATAGCATACATTTTACATATAAATCGTTAAGTCTTGTTATCTGATATAAAAGAACTAACAGAATGTCGAATAAACAAAAAGTACTAATAGGGAGGGGTTAAGGTAAATTGTGAAACATCTAACTGTATATGTTGTCATAATTTCACACTTTGAAGAGGCAATAATCATGACATACCTTTCCCCATCAGTTGAGCTAAAATTGACATTTGCTATAAAATCTAGTGGCCTTTGTTGAAATATACTGTTCCTAATCCACTGTTCTCTAACTGTGGTTAATTTTTTGTAAGTATTTGGTTTCTAAAAGTATCCTTGTCAGAAATATATCTTGAAATAAGGTTGAAACAGGTTATAAGAATGGTCTGATACTAATCACTTCTGAGTATTTTGCTTTGTTTTCAAAATCACAGTGCATTTTATTTAGTAGTCGTAGTTAAAAGTAAAAAATGGCTCTTTAATTAGATTCCCTTATGCCCCCTACAATTTTAAATATGGATAGTTAAAAAAAAAAATAATAAGATGTTCATTAGTGTTTATCCTAGGTATTTACTTTTTATTGTAAGCCATCTCAACACACTAATAGCAGTTTAATATGGACCATAATAAATGCAGTATTTTAGGGCGCACATTGTAACATGTTGAATATTTTTTAAAGATTGCCGAGCATATGCTACCACTGAAAATTTTCAAAGACTATATGACCAAATAAAAGTGGCAAATTTAGTCACATGTTTAAAAGAAGTTAAAAAAGAGAAAAAGAACGTGTCAGAATATTGTGTATGTAGAGCAGGAATTTTTGTTCGAAAGTAATACATGAACAAGATTGCTTGAAATAGCAGCCGCCAACAACACATTGTTTACATCACTGTAAAAAGCTCTATATTATAATCTGTATCTGTACTTAACACGTACAAAAAATTGCTAATACACAATCTTTCTCAACACAAGTTCTTTACTTGTGTTGCCCTATTATATCAAGATTTTCTTCTAATTTGCATTAGATATATAATTTTGTTGTGTGTTATTCTGATATGGTTGGTTTAGATCGCCAGATTAGCTTTGTGAATATTATAAAAAAAGTTGGAACAATTTGCCTAAGTAATGATTGATACAGAAATCATTATATTTATTGTTTTATGATAAATGAACTATTGTACTATTGTCTAAATATTTCTCGCACAAGCTGAGTAAATGGTAAACACCTCTAACCTGAGTAGAGAGTAGCACTAGTCCTTTCTCCACTAGTCACCGTTTCCTTCTGTTCCTAATAAGTGGATCCTATTATCTGCTTTCCTTATTCCACCTTTTCCCTTCCTAAATAGAATTGTAACTAGCAGAAATCTATCTCTACGAATACCATAAGAAGTAAATCTACTTCATATAGAAGACCATACCACTTTTATGCTATAATTTTTCCTTATATCCCACCAAGGGGATTTAACACGTTCAGCGCGGCTAGCGTACCAGCAGGCTCTGGGTTCTCTTGCGAGGCACTGAGAGCATGCCAGTGCGCTCCCTGCTTCCCTTCTGAGAGACGACGAGCGCACCGGCATGCTCACTCCCAGTCTAATTAAAACTTCTCTAGTGTCAAAGAGTGGTTGTATAAAGGTTTGATTTTTACGTCAGTGCTTCAGAAAAGATCCAGAACATTGTGCCAGAGTCGTTTTTAAATCCGACCATCCCAAGTTAATTTTTTGATGCTTCAACTGAAACAATGCTTCAAGGCGTTTTATGAACAGATTTAAGTTATTTTAACTTTAATATTTTAATGTTTTTTTTAGTTTTAACCACTTAACACGGCAAAATACTCAGTAAAAACAACGATCATAAAAATAAACTAAGCTTTCTGAACTAATGCAAGAATAAACAATAACTGTCTTATTAGAGTGAATGAAAATACTCGAGGTGGGAACAGACTACTGTAATTAAGAGTCATTTACAAAATACTTGAATGCCCAAAAACCTAATGTGTCATCATAAGATTGTAGTACACAAATGTCAGCTAATCTCAGCTATAAATCGTCTAGGATGTGACATATGCATTATCTATGTCTGTGTTTACTTTATCGATCTCTATCGCTTTGTGAAACACATGACAAGCAGAAAGAAACATCCCGAGTTAAACTTAGAGTGGTTAATTTTAGTAGTAGGTACTTTAGATTTTTATGTAAATTGTGTTTTTTATTGAGTTTTAATTTGTCATACAGTTATTTATCATTTGTATTAGTTATAATTTTATGTAAATTTCCTTTTATTTATTGTGACCCGATAAATAAAACAATATTTTAATGTCTAATACACTGTTTTGATGTCCCCATTAAACCTGTATATGGTAGAAATAAAACTATTGAGATAAAAACAACGGGCAAGATAGTTAGATGCAACGACAAGCTATGCAACCAGCATAGCATTTGAATAATTTTGTATTATTAAATTTTTTACTATTTTTCCCGTCTATAACTAAACATTCAAGATATATTTCAAGATCCCGTCCAGTGTGGAAGTTGACAAAAAGAAAACAGAAAGTAGTTTTGATGAGATCTCCAATATCGCTGCCGTGCTGAATGTATTAATATCCTTACTCTAATCGTATATACAATCTTTTCCTTTGTAGGAGATGATGGTCAAATTGCCTGATCGTTTTAAAACCACATTAAAATTCTCACAAGAGCCTCCTTTCTTTGCTTTGTAATGTGTAATGTAGCCTCCTCCCCAACCATTAACAAATATCACAAATTTTATTTACTCAGGTTTAAAGGTTTTTGGAGAATTTCATCAAATTTGATAGATTAAGATTTCTATGTAGATAAATTGAAATATGAACCAAACTTACCTTAGTTAATTTTCAGTTTAGTTTCACATTAAAATCAGCAAACCCCATTAATAAAAGTAAATATTTTTGTTTCAGTTTACTTCAAGATATTCAAAAACTGTTTGCCGATATATAACTGACAAATGCAATTCTATGAAACGCTCAAGCAAAGATCGACTTCTTGTTGGCAAGAAACAGCAACGTTCAAGCAGCACAACTACATTTTAAATTTTAAAACAACGAACAAGTATTTTAACTTTCATTTTCTCTAATTTCTCAATTTTTTTAAAAATTGCCAACTATTGATAAATGTTGTATATGGTACCTGTTTGTTGTTAAAAAAATTTAATGATTTTTTATTATAAATTTAACTGTTGCCAAATTTATGTTTTGGTAATGATCTCACTTTTATCGTATGTTACCTTAATTTTTAGCTTAGTATACTGTAATTTGTTTTCATATTTATTTCTACCTTTTACTATACAAGTATTTTTTTACTCAAGTTTACATAGTCGCAGTCAAGATGACTTATTTTGTAACTAGTTCATTAAGATACAGCAAGTGGTCTAAAACATTACTTTATTATAAATTTGCAGAGATTCTTTTTTAATAGTCTCAAAAATACTATACTTCTTAAAGATAATTAATTAGAAATAGTGGTTCATTTTGATGTCTGTGTATAAGTGTTGACAGTAGGTTTATAAAAATTACAAACTTTGAATGTTCTTTATTTATCTTTTAATTTCCAATACAGACTTGTGAAATTCAAAAACACTTAGTCATTCAGAGCAATTGGTACAAATTTTTATATTGTGTACATGTTTGTATAGTTGAAACATTAATGTGATAATATAAATTTAGTGTTTGAATTGTAATTAATTGGGAGTTATCCTGTGTAAATATTGTACAGTGTGGTACATTATACAATTCGACATGTAAGTATAATTGTAATTAAGTAAATTATTTGAATGCATTTTTTAAAGTTATTTGTAAGAAGTCTTAAACTGTGGCATAATTGATAATCCTCTATGGTTATACTAAGTTACTTGTAAGTTTCTTCTCATAATGTTAAAATTAAACAAATCCAATTGACTTGGTTAACCAACTGTTTATAAAACCAAAACTATAGAAAATGTAAACACTAAAACTTTTTTCTATTCCTAAGATGTATTGACATTAAGATTACTTAATGAAATATATAACCTCTTGTATTATTTATACACTAGAGGGTTGCGTTATTCTTTTATAGTCTTAACAAAATTACAGATAAAATAGAACATTTAAAAAAATACCAATACTGAAATGTTTTAGTTTTTTGGATTTGAAAATACTATATTGTTGGTAATATTAATGTTGTTTAATACTTTTTCATTAAATTTTGCTGATGTTTACACTTTTAAAGTCTATTAAAATGTTTACACTATTTTAATTTAAAGGCAGTTTTCATTTCTAAATGTCTGTTATAAAGAATTGTAGTTTAATATCATCAAACTTTAGAAAATATTAAAATTTCTTCAACAAATAATTTTAAAATTTCTTCATTTTTCATCAAGATTTTGTATTTTTATTTTTATATATACTTATCATATCTAAATATTGTGATAAGCATAAATATAATATTTTTCATTTAAGTAATTTTAGAAAAATATATTTATCAGAAAATTGGTACTGATTTGGATTTATTATTCATTGTTTGAAAAAAAATCACATTGTATGTGTGTTTAATTCATTTTTTATTTTATATACAATATTTTTTATCCTTAACTCCAAACAAAATTGGAAAAACTCAAAACTCAGACATAACCCTTTGATTAGCAACAAGTGTCTGCCCTGATATGGCTCCTGGGAGCAACATATTTTTGAAAGATTTTTACACTTTTTATTTTTAATCATTTTTTTGTCTTAATTTTGTATACTATAATAATATTTGTATTATATGTTAATATGTCTTCTTGTTTACTTATTTTCTCATGCTAACTAATCTTTACCTAACATTTACTAATAATTTCTTTGCTAAAAATTATGGTAATTTTTTTGTTGTAAAATATCTATTGGGAAATAGCACCCAAACTCTGAAACGATTTGTAAACACATCGGAAAAACCATATAGTTTTGACGCAAAAGAACTTCGTCACTATGCAATCGCCTATTCATTGTAAAATACCTCACAAACCTCGAAACAATCTCTAAACGCGTCGGAAAAACCATATACCTTGGATACAAAAATAATTTCTTCATTATTCAATTGCCTATTCATTGTAAAATACTGCGCAAACTTCAAAACGATCTGTGAATATGTCGGAAAAACCATAGACTTTGGACAAAAAAGAATTGTGACTATGTACTCTATGTAGTATTTATTGTCCAGTAAGTTGCAAATATTTAACCTAGAATACACCACAATACACAGGAAAACAAATCGTAAACGTACGGAAATGCTCCCACTGGCTTTTGCGTGATCTCACGTACTGGTACGTGAATGCTAATCAAAGGGTTAAAATTATTAGTGTTTCTAAGGCCCATTATTTTTTTTCTGGTAACTTCAAATAAGTATATATGCAACAGTTTATGACAAGTAGTTTTAAGGAACTTACTAATATTATTGCTCAATAGGAACTGATATTATAATACAAAAGGCTGTGTAGTTTCTAAGTACAGTGCCAGATCATTCTCTTAGGAAATATAGAAAAGTAATGTTGATTTAGAGAGAAGCCAAAGTAATATAAATGTTATTGACATTTATTACTATGATATTATTATTTAAAGTTCTCTCTTTACTTGTTAATATTAAAAAGTTTTTATGAAGAACAGTTTAATGTTTTAAAAAAAATTTATGTTGGTAGTCATGGTTTCTGTCTATATTGGATTTTTTGAAATTAAAGCCTATTGGATACATAATGTCAAGTTTTAATAGTTTTAATACAGTACATAAGTTTACCTCTAGTAGATAAATTTTTTTTTACAGATATGTAGTTTAAGTTCTCTAGAAGTAAATTTTAAGTTTAAACAATGTCTATTTTTTAAGCGTATGGAGTTATGCATTTTTCAGGTGTTTTACTTTCTGTAAATTTTAACTGTAGTTTTTAACCTATTTGTTAATTTATTTCAATTTATACGGGTGTAACAGTTTTATGAATTTTTTAGTCTTAATTTGTTTTTTAAAGATGTGTAACTCCTCACCTATTTTAGCGTTGCCCAAAATGTTTTTAACCTTTTGATTAGCAACATGTACCTGCCCTGATATGGCCCCGGGAAGCAATATATTTTTAAAAGATTTTCACACTTTTCTTATTTTTGTATTTATTTTGCTATAATTTTTTAAATTTTTTATAGTAATGTTTGTTAATATTTTGTTATTCATTTATTTTCTCATGTTCACCAATGTCTATTGACAATTTTTTTTGCGAAAAATTGTCAGTCTTTTTTGTAAAATATCTATTGAAAAATACCACACAAACTTTGAAAGGATTTGTAAACACGTGGAAAAACCATACTTTGGACACAATAGAATGGTAACTATGTAATCAGTGTGGTATTTATTGTTAGATATTTATTGCAAATATTTAACCTAGAATATAGCACAATACAAAACAAATAGTAAACATACGACAATGTTAATCTGAAAGGGTATGTGAATGCTGATCAAAGGGTTAAATTATGTTCATGTTTTAAAAATATGTTATTAAATATTTATTAAATGTGTATTAAATATCTTTTAACTTATTCAAATATGTTGTGTTTCAAGATTAATTTATTTTCATTTTTTAACACAAGTTTTTATGGATTATTAATTTCCACAAAATATATATTAAATGTGTATTAAATATGTTTTAACTTATTCAAATATGTTGTGTTTCAAGATTAATTTCATTTCATTTTTTTAACACAAGTTTTTATGGATTATTAATTTCCACAAAATATATATTAAATGTGCATATATTTAACATTTTTAACAATTAGTACAGTTCCTACAATAGCTTCTATTAAAACATTAGAACTTTATTATAATTTTAAAGCTTGTTTTTTTGTTGCTAAAAATATTTTAAATATTGTCTTTATTTATTCATCTTGTAGATATTGTCCTCAATATAGTTTTTAACAGTTGGCCATATTTAATTTTGGTTTTTAATGTTGGGAAACCAGACTTAAAAGGTTTTGGACACTTCTGAATAGCTTTTTTCTTAAAATTTAAAATAATTTCATTTAAAAGAAATGGCTTTAATTGTTCAAATCTATTTTAATATTGGTTTTTTTTGACTAATTTACTTTTAATGTTTTCAAGAAGTTTTTAAGTATGTTTTTAACACTTGTTCTTTTTTAAAATTTTCATTTTTTAATTCTTTAATTTGGTTAACTTCCATAAAAGTATTTATTTAAGTGAAATTAATTAAGATGTTTGTAATTGTTGAAATATGTGTATTATTAGTCACACTCCTGGGTTAATTTAACATTATGTAATTTTTAGAATTAGTTGTTTAGCAAGTGTTTAGCACTTGTTTTTTATTTTAAAACACTGTTTAAAGTTGCTTACATTTCATTTAATTCCATTTAATCTAAAATATTTGAGAGATTTAATTTAATTATTGATTAGGAGAGTGACAAACTCTTATACTCTATCTTCATAATATAATTAAAAAAGACAGGTAAAAACTAAACATTTTTGAGGTCACTGCTGTTTTTGTCAGTCAAATTATACACTGTAGGATGGACAGATATTGCCACATGTGAAGCTAATTCCAAAAGAAATTATCCTGAGAGGACATTATTGAATAATTAATTAAATTAATAACTGTATCATTATTCACTTTACATTTACACTTTTACTAACACATTAAACAAACAAATCACATATACTCTTTGATACTATCAAAAATTTGCCTTTAAAATCGTCACACCGCCTAATCTAACAACTCCAAGCAGAAGACACTTGTGAAGATCACCACGGAGCGATTGAAAACATTCTATCACAGTAAGCTTTTATAAATTTACGAAATTTAAAGTTCAGATAGTCATAAACAATGTAAAATTGATTAATAAGTTTCACCGAACATAATGGACTACAAAATTCAATAAGTGTCATATTGAGAAGAAGGGTGAATGGTATTTATTTGGTGTTGGAATTAGGCATTTGTTAAAGTGCACCATTGACATATTAGTTCTTAACTTCTCGATTCTAATGGGCGACAATCTACCTGAGGTATGTTCTATTACTATTTTTTTAGTGTAACCGGCAATAGATGGGAGGTTGTCAGCTGTATTTTGTGCTGTTCAGTTCGTCTTCCTGGTTTTCACATTATCTCTGTGGCTATTCATTTTTTTGTAGTTTACTATAGATGGTCATAACTTCATATCTTTTACTTGCAATTAATAACAAAAATAATTAAAGCACTTCCTTCAGTTTATAACTCAAATTAAAAAGATAGGATATGAAGCAATTATATTATTACCAATGGTACACAAAATCAAGAGAACTACAATATGAGATCATTTTATTCACCTTCCTTCTTAGTTGTGTTGACTCATTTTCTATTTATATTGTTATTAATATTATCCAGTAATTTGTCTCAGTAATGTTATAATGGTAAAATTCCCAAGAAGTTTTGACACTATGAGAATCAACCTAAATGTATATGTGTGTAAGGTTTATTGGATTAGAAGACTGATTTTACCTTGATGATAGTCCATGGAGGTTCAGTTTTCATAATGTGGATACATAAAAAATACCAAGAAGGTTGGATATTCAAAGATCTCTCTCTTTGTAATCCAGTTAAGAACATGAATAAGATCTCTGAGCCAAATGTCTTTAATATGAAGATAGGCTTAAGGACTTGTTGAAAATTACATCTGTCAGTCTTCCAATAAATCTCAGATAAAATTTGAGTTCTACCTAAGCCAATGTGTACCTGGTTTATTCATTCTGAAGTATATTATATGAAATATTTGTATGGTTCTAAAATAATAATTTTGAAGACTACTGAAACAAGAAATGGTGGAATTTAGAATTTCTTTTTGTAATAATAAAAATTTTACATTGGCTTCAATGTTAGTTTCCTCAAATCAAATTGTGAAAATTGGCTTAACTAAAATTTTCATAAGTATTTTGAAATGTATTTTAAAGAAAATTAATTAAGTAATGTTTAATTATATATATATATATATATATATATATATATATATATATATATATATATATATACACAAGTTAGATTTTTTGGACTAGGAGATTGACAGACTTACCTTGGTAAGAGTCCACTCTGTAGTCTTGAAATAGGAACACATAAAAGCACTTAACCAATGATATATTTCAACCACACAGTGGTCTTTGTCAATCAAAGAGAAAACAAAAAAATTGACAACGACCACTGTGTGGTTGAAATATATCATTGGCCAAGTGCTTTTATGTGTTTCTATTTCAAGACTACAGAGTGGACTCTTACCAAGGTAAGTCTATCAGTTTCCTAGTCCAAAAAATCTAAATAATCTTTACCAACCAAAACTAACCTAAAAAAATACATACAAGTTACATATACATAAAATATGTTTTCGTGTATAATAATAAAAAAACAACTGAGGTTATTCAAATACAAGTATATTATAATAATTCTTCTTTTTGAATAACCTCAGTTGTTATACATATACATTCTAAATTGTAACAATCTTTAAATGTTGTCTTTTCATTTCATTTAAATGTAATTTTTAAAATTTATCTTAAAAAATATATTTATTGCTGTTTTCACAGTTATAATATTTCCATATCTATGATTATTTGTGTAAATGTAAATCTTAATACTAGCTAGTACAGCAGGAACTTCCTTATTTATCTTAATACTAGCTAGTACAGCAGGAACTTCCTTATTTGCATTGTTCAGTTATAACTCTGCCATTTAGAAGTGGGTTCCTGGATGCTTTCACATACCCAACATAAACCTATGTTTACAATCCAGCAGAGTTTTATTGCATACTTCAAAATAATTTTCATAAGTGATATTTCTTACAATTTGTAATGGTAAAGACAATATTTAAGGCAACAAATTCACCACTTTGTACACTATGTATAAGCCTATATAGTTTTTTTCTTAAAATATTAAATTTGATAATTAAGTAGTAATAAACGATAATGATTGTCTACTTGTATTGTGCACATATGATTGTTCATATTTTTAATTCAGTTTGTATTTTTTTAAATCATCGCCTAATACTATTTTGCTAGTATTACATCTATACCTCATTTTTTTAAAATAGAGTAAATAATTTGTTTAACTTTAAATATATTACTAAAAAATTCCATAAATAGATATTGAAAGCAATTTTTGTACAAAAGATGTAATGTGTACTATTGAATTTTGTATTTTTTTGTTTTTCTTGTCATTAAATGCGTTTTAAATGTTATTTTGTTGAAAATATTAATAAATCCTATTCTTAACTCATTATAATGCATTTTTTAAAATAGGAACCAAATCAAACACCTACACAGTTTATTAAAGAGCTTATTTTTCTTTAAAATTCTTATCCTTTTAAAAAGTATTAAAGAGTGTAGATTATATGATTTACTTAATAACATGACAAATCGGCAGGACTATCGGCAGGAAAGTTTTAAACAAAATTGTTCAGGGTTTTATAAGGATATTTAACCCATTGCACTTCAACATTTCTGGGCTCATCCTAACTTAAAGTTGCTAATGTGCAGAGTGATGAATTCAGTAAACAGTTCATCTTCCTTTGTTGTTGCTTCAAGCAACTTAGGTTGATTTTTATTGTTGAATGTTTCGTCTACCTGACCCTTGTTAATGTATTATTGTTTCCATGCTTCAGATAAGCACTTACAGCACATTTATCATGACTAAGGAATTGTTTTTGCCTTTCAAAACTGTCACCATAACGAAAGATACTTGTGTCCATCTTAATGATTTATACTGACTTGTCAGCTGGCAATGTAGGTCAACCTCTTACTCTAGCCTCTACTGTTTTATGTTCAATTGTGGGGGAGAAACAGCAGTAACCCTAGATATGTAAAGCCATCGCCTATACCTGTTGTTCATTAAAAGATGTGTAAATATTTCTAAAAAATACAATGGTATGGTTTGAGTTTTGTGTTAGCTCATAGCTTCCCGCTAACATTGTTCACTTCAAAAGTACACAAAAATTTACTAATTAAAGTAAATAATTTCATACAGTCAATTCAATTAACGTCTTTGGTCCAGATGGTTTAAAGAAATAAGCATGTTTGATGTTCAGTCGGCAGTCACGCTGGAGTGTGCTAACTTCAACTTTTTATATCTTTCTGATTCATTAACTTAAGAGCGATTTGAACCAGAAATGAATAAATATTTGAAAAAAACTGTGTTAATATCAATTATCATCCACTACAGGTTAAAAAAATATATTTGAACTTGATTGGATGAATAAAAACTTATTTTATTAATTATTGAAATTTTATACAAGATAATATAAGGAGAGGATGAGCCAATAGAAGGAATTGAATAACAATCTATTGCAAACTGTTGCTTGTTCTCTAGCACTTTAAAACAAAAAATGCTTCTTTTACAATAAAATTTATCCCACGAGTACAAAACACTTTTCCCCGCGCATGCGCAGAACAATTTGTCTTACGCCTTTTGCCTCACGGATGAAAATTTACTAGGCAGTACGAAGTGCCTTAAGGCACTCACTGCCTTGCCGTGCCTGATCCAGTGTGCGGCAGATCTAAATAAACCCATGCAAAACACTTCGCTCAAGGCAAAACGCCGTGTCTTATCCAGTGTGCGGCAGCTCTATGTAAACCCATGCAAATCACTTCGCTTTAGGCAAACGCCGTGCCTTATGCAGTGTGCGACAGCTCTATGTAAACCCATGCAAAACACTTCGCTCAAGGCAAAACGCCGTGCCTTATCCAGTGTGCGACAGCTCTATGTAAACCCATGCAAATCACTTCGCTTTAGGCAAACGCCGTTCCTTATCCAGTGTGCGCCAGCTCTATGTAAATCCATGCAAACCACTTCGCTTTAGGCAAAACCCCGAGCCTTATCCAGTGTGCGGCAGCTCTATGTAAACCCATGAAAATTACTTCGATTTGGGCAAAACGTCGTGCCTTATCCAGTGTGCGGCAGCTCTACCTAAACCCACGCAAATCACTTCGCTTTAGGCAAAACGCTGTGCCTTATCCAGAGTGCGGCAGCTCTATGTAAAGCAATACAAATCATTTCGCTTTAGGCAAAACGCTGTGCTTTATCCAGTGTGCGGCAGCTCTATGTAAACCAATTCAAATCACTTCGCTTTAGACAAAACGCTGTGCCTTATGCAGGGTGCGACAGCTCTATGTAAACCCATGCAAATCAATTCGCTTCAGGCAAAACGCCGTGCCTTATCCAGTGTGCGGCAGCTCTATGTAAAACCATGCAAATCACTCCGCTTCAGGCAAAACGCCGTGCCTTATCCAGTGTGCGGCAGCTCTATGTAAACCCATGCAAAACACTTTGCTTTAGGCTAAACGCCGTGCCTTATCCAGTGTGCGTCAGCTCTATGTAAACCCATACAAAACACTTCGCTCAAGGCAAATCGCCGTGCCTTATCCAGTGTGCTGCAGCTCTATATAAACCCATGCAAAACCTTTGCTTCAGGCAAAACGCCGTGCCTTATCCAGTGTGCGGCAGCTCAATGTAAACCCATGCAAAAAACTTCGCTTCAGGCAAAACGCCGTGCCCTATCCAGTGTGCGGCTGCTCTATGTAAACCCATGCAAAATGCCGTGCCTATCCAGTATGCGGCAGCTCTATGTAAACCCATGCAAATCACTTCATTTTAGGTAAAACGCCGTGCCCTATCCAGTGTGCGACTGTTTGTATGTAAACCCATGCAAAACACTTCCCTTTAGGCAAAACGTGCTTTATCCAGTGTGCGGCAGCACTATGTAAACCCATGCAAATCACTTCGTTTAGGCAAAACGCTGTGCCTATCCAGTGTGCGTGAGGTCTATGTAAACCCCTTCAAATCACTTCGCTTTAGGCAAAACGCCGTTCCATATCCAGTGTGCGGCAGCTCTATGTAAACCCATGGAAATAACATCGCTTTAAGCAAAACGCTGTGCCTTATCCAGTGTGCGGCAGCTCTATGTAAACCCATGCAAATCACTTCGCTTTAGGCAAACGCCGTGCCTTATGCAGTGTGCGACAGCTCTATGTAAACCCATGCAAAACACTTCGCTCAAGGCAAAACGCCGTGCCTTATCCAGTGTGCGACAGCTCTATGTAAACCCATGCAAATCACTTCGCTTTAGGCAAACGCCGTTCCTTATCCAGTGTGCAACAGCTCTATGTAAACCCATGCAAAACACTTCGCTTAAGGCAAAACGCCGTGCCTTATCCAGTGTGCGGCAGCTCTATGTAAACCCATGCAAAACACTTCGCTTTAGGCAAAACGCCGTGCCTTATCCAGTGTGCGCCAGCTCTATGTAAATCCATGCAAATCACTTCGCTTTAGGCAAAACCCCGAGCCTTATCCAGTGTGCGGCAGCTCTATGTAAACCCATGAAAATTACTTCGCTTTGGGCAAAACGTCGTGCCTTATCCAGTGTGCGGCAGCTCTACCTAAACCCATGCAAATCACTTCGCTTTAGGCAAAACGCTGTGCCTTATCCAGAGTGCGGCAGCTCTATGTAAAGCAATGCAAATCATTTCGCTTTAGGCAAAACGCTGTGCTTTATCCAGTGTGCGGCAGCTCTATGTAAACCAATTCAAATCACTTCGCTTTAGACAAAACGCTGTGCCTTATGCAGGGTGCGACAGCTCTATGTAAACCCATGCAAATCAATTCGCTTCAGGCAAAACGCCGTGCCTTATCCAGTGTGCGGCAGCTCTATGTAAAACCATGCAAATCACTCCGCTTCAGGCAAAACGCCGTGCCTTATCCAGTGTGCGGCAGCTCTATGTAAACCCATGCAAAACACTTTGCTTTAGGCTAAACGCCGTGCCTTATCCAGTGTGCGTCAGCTCTATGTAAACCCATGCAAAACACTTCGCTCAAGGCAAATCGCCGTGCCTTATCCAGTGTGCTGCAGCTCTATATAAACCCATGCAAAACCTTTGCCTCAGGCAAAACGCCGTGCCTTATCCAGTGTGCGGCAGCTCAATGTAAACCCATGCAAAAAACTTCGCTTCAGGCAAAACGCCGTGCCCTATCCAGTGTGCGGCTGCTCTATGTAAACCCATGCAAAATGCCGTGCCTATCCAGTATGCGGCAGCTCTATGTAAACCCATGCAAATCACTTCATTTTAGGTAAAACGCCGTGCCCTATCCAGTGTGCGACAGTTTGTATGTAAACCCATGCAAAACACTTCCCTTTAGGCAAAACGTGCTTTATCCAGTGTGCGGCAGCACTATGTAAACCCATGCAAATCACTTCGTTTAGGCAAAACGCTGTGCCTATCCAGTGTGCGTGAGGTCTATGTAAACCCGTTCAAATCACTTCGCTTTAGGCAAAACGCCGTGCCATATCCAGTGTGCGGCAGCTCTATGTAAACCCATGCAAATAACATCGTTTTAAGCAAAACGCTGTGCCTTATCCAGTGCGCGGCAGGTCTATATAAACCCATGCAAATCACTTCGCTTCAGGCAAAACGCCGTGCCTTATCCAGTGTGCGGAATCTCTATGTAAACCCATGCAAAACACTTCGCTTAAGGCAAAACGCCGTGCCTTATCCAGTGTGCGGCAGCTCTAAGTAATCCCTTGAAAATCACTTCGCTTTAGGCAAAACGCCGTAGCTTATTAAGTGTGCGGCAGCTGTATGTATACCCATGCAAAACACTTCCCTCAAGGAAAATCGCCGTGCCTTATCCAGTGTGCGACAGCTCTATGTAAACCAATGCAAAACACTTCGCTTTAGGCAAAATGCCGTGCCAATCCAGTATGCGGCCGCTCTATGTAAACCCATGCAAATCACTTCATTTTAGGTAAAATACCGTGCCCTATCCAGTGTGCGACAGTTTGTATGTAAAGCCATGCAAAACACTTCGCTCAAGGCAATTCGCTGTGCCTTATCCAGTGTGCGGCAGCTATATGTAAACCCATGCAAAACACTTCGCTCAAGGCAAATCGCCGTGCCTTATCCAGTGTGCTGCAGCTCTATATAAACCCATGCATAAACTTTGCTTCAGGCAAAACGCCGTGCCTTATCCAGTGTGCGGTAGCTCAATGTAAACCCATGCAAAAAACTTCGCTTCAGGCAAAACGCCGTGCCCTATCCAGTGTGCGGCTGCTCTATGGAAACCCATGCAAACCACTTCGCTTTAGGCAAAACGCCGTGCCTTATCCAGTGTGCGGCAGCTTTATGTAAACCCATGCAAAACACTTCGCTTTAGGCAAAATGCTGTACCTTTTTCCAGTGTGCGGCAGGTCTATGTAAACCCATTCAAATCACGTCGCTTTAGGCAAAACGCCGTGCCTTATCCAGTGTGCAGCAGCTCTATGTAAACCCATGCAAAAGACTTCGCTTATGGCATAACGCCGTGCCTTATCCAGTGTGCGGCAGCTCTTTGTAAACCCATGCAAAACACTTCTCTTAAGGCAAAACGTCGTTTCTTATGCAGTGTGCGGTAGCTCTATGTAAACCCATGCAAATCTCTTGGCACAAGGAAAATCGCCGTGCCTTATCCAGTGTGCGGCAGCTCTATGTAAACGCTGTGCCCTATCCAGTGTGCGACATTTTGTATGTAAAACCATGCAAATTACTCCGCTTCAGGCAAAACGCCGTGCCTTATTAAGTGTGCGGCAGCTCTATGTAAACCGATGCAAAACACTTCGCTCAAGGCAAATCGCCGTGCCTTATCCAGTGTGCTGCAGCTCTATATAAACCCATGCAAAAACTTTGCTTCAGGCAAAACGCCGTGCCTTATCCAGTGTGCAGCAGCTCTATGTAAACCCATGCAAAAGACTTCGCTTATGGCATAACGCCGTGCCTTATCCTGTGTGCGCCAGCTCTTTGTAAACCCATGCAAAACACTTCTCTTAAGGCAAAACGCCGTTTCTTATGCAGTGTGCGGCAGCTCTATGTAAACCCATGCAAATCTCTTGGCTTTAGGCAAAACGCCGTGCCTTATCTAGTGTGCGGCAGCTCTATGTAAACCCATGCAAATCACTTCGCTTTAGGGAAAACAACGTGCCCTATCCAGTGTGCGACAGTTTGTATGTAAAGCCATTCAAATCACTTCGCTCAAGGCAAATCGCCGTGCCTTATCCAGTGTGCTGCAGCTCTATATAAACACATGAAAAAACTTTGCTTCAGGCAAAACGCTGTGCCCTATCCAGTGTGCGGCTGCTCTATGTAAACCCATGCAAAACACTTCGCTTTATGCAATACGCCATGCCTATCCAGTGTGCGGCAGCTCTATGTAAACACATGCAAAACACTTCGCTCAAGGCAAATCGCCGTGCCTTATCCAGTGTGCTGCAGCTCTATATAAACCCATGCAAAAGACTTCGCTTATGGCAAAAGGCCGTGCCTTATCCAGTGTGCGGCAGCTCTATGTAAACCCATGCAAATCACTTCGCTTTAGGCAAAACGCCGTGCCTTTTTCCAGTGTGCGGCAGGTCTATGTAAACCCATTCAAATCACTTCGCTTTAGGCAAAACGCCGTGCCTTATCCAGTGTGCAGCAGCTCTATGTAAACCCATGCAAAAGACTTCGCTTATGGCAAAATGCCGTGCCTTATCCAGTGTGCAGCAGCTCTATGTAAACCCATGCAAATCACTTCGCTTTCGGCTAAACGCCGTGCCTTATCCAGTGTGCGGCAGCTCTTTGTAACCCCATGCAAAACACTTCTCTTAAGTCAAAACGCCGTTTCTTATGCAGTGTGCGGCAGCTCTATGTAAACCCATGCAAATCACTTCGCTTTTGGCAAAACGCTGTGCCTTATCCAGTGTGTGGCAGCTCTATGTAAACCCATGCAAAACACTTCGTTTAATCAAAACGCCGTGCCTTATCCAGTGTGCGGCAGCTCTAAGTAATCCCTTGTAAATCACTTCGCTTTAGGCAAAACGCCGTGCCTTATCCAGTGTGTGGCAGCTTTATGTAAACCCATGCAAGACACTTCGCTTTAGGCAAAATGCCGTGCCTTTTTCCAGTGTGCGGTAGGTCTATATAAACCCATTTAAATCACTTCGCCTTATGCAAAACGCCGTGCCTTATCCAGTGTGTTGCAGGTCTATTAAACCCATGCAAATCACTTCGCTTTAAGGAAAACAACGTGCCTTATCCAGTGTGCGGCAGCTCTATGTAAACCCATGCAAAACACTTCGCTCAAGGCGAATCGTCGTGCCTTATCCAGTGTGCGGCAGCTTTATGTAAACCCATGCAAAACACTTCGCTTTAGGCAAAACGCCGTGCCTTATCCAGTGTGCAGCAGCTCTATGTAAACCCATGCAAAAGACTTGGCTTATGACAAAATGCCGTGCCTTATCCATTTTGCGGTAGCTCTATCTAAAGCCATTCAAATCACTTCCTTTCAGGCAAAACGTCGTGCTTTATGCAGTGTGCGGAGGCTCTATGTAAACCCATGCAAATCACTTCGTTTAGGCAAAACGCTGTGCCTATCCAGTGTGCGTCAGGTCTATGTAAACCCATTCAAATCACTCCGCTTTAGGCAAAACGCCGTCTCATATCCAGTGTGCGGCAGCTCCATGTAAACCCATGCAAATCACTTCGCTTTTAGCAAAAAGCTGTGCCTTATCAAGTGTGTGGCAGCTGTATGTATACCCATGCAAAACACTTCGCTCAAGGCGAATCGCCGTGCCTTATTCAGTGTGCGACAGCTCTATGAAAAACCAATGTTAACACTTCGCTTTAGGCAAAACGCCGTGCTTTATCCAGTGTGCGGCAGCTCTTTGTAAACCCATGGAAATCATTTCGCTTTATGCAAAACGCTGTGCCTTATCCAGAGTACGGCAGCTCTATGTAAAGCAATGCAAATCATTTCGCTTTAGGCAAAACGCTGTGCTTTATCCAGTGTGCGGCAGCTCTATGTAAACCAATGCAAATCACTTCGCTTTAGACAAAACGCTGTGCCTTATCCAGGGTGCGACAGCTCTATGTAAACCCATGCAAATCAATTCGCTTCAGGCAAAACGCCGTGCCTTACCCAGTGTGCGGCAGCTCTATGTAAAACCATGCAAATCACTCCGCTTCAGGCAAAACGCCGTGCCTTATCCAGTGTGCGGCAGCTCTATGTAAACCCATGCAAAACACTTTGCTTTAGGCTAAACGCCGTGCCTTATCCAGTGTGCGGCAGCTCTATGTATACCCATGTAAAACACTTCGCTCAAGGCAAATCCCCGTGCCTTATCCAGTGTGCTGCAGCTCTATATAAACCCATGCAAAACCTTTGCTTCAGGCAAAACACCGTGCCTTATCCAGTGTGCGGCAGCTCAATGTAAACCCATGCAAAAAACTTCGCTTCAGGCAAAACGCCGTGCCCTATCCAGTGTGTGGCTGCTCTATGTAAACCCTTGCAAAATGCCGTGCCTATCCATTATGCGGCAGCTCTATATAAACCCATGCAAATCACTTCATTTTATTTAAAACGCCGTGCCCTATCCAGTGTGCGACAGTTTGTATGTAAACCCATGCAAAACACTTCGCTCAAGGCAAATCGCTGTGCCTTATCCAGTGTGCGGGTGCTCTATGTAAACCCATGCAAACCACTTCGCTTTAGGCAAAACACCGTGCCTTATCCAGTGTGCGGCAGCACTATGTAAACCCATACAAATCACTTCGTTTAGGCAAAACGCTGTGCCTATCCAGTGTGCGTCAGGTCTATGTAAACCCGTTCAAATCACTTCGCTTTAGGCAAAACGCCGTCCCATATCCAGTGTGCGGCAGCTCTATGTAAACCCATGCAAATAACATCGCTTTAAGCAAAACGCTGTGCCTTATCCAGTGCGCGGCAGGTCTATATAAACCCATGCAAATCACTTCGCTTCAGGCAAAACGCCGTGCCTTATCCAGTGTGCGGCCACTCTATGTAAACCCATGCAAAACACTTCGCTTAAGGCAAAACGCCGTGCCTTATCCAGTGTGCGGCAAATCTAAGTAATCCCTTGAAAATCACTTCGCTTTAGGCAAAACGCCGTATCTTATGAAGTGTGCGGCAGCTGTATGTATACCCATGCAAAACACTTCGCTCAAGGAAAATCGCCGTGTCTTATCCAGTGTGCGACAGCTCTATGTAAACCAATGCAAAACACTTCGCTTTAGGCAAAACGCCGTGCCTTATCCAGTGTGCGGCAGCTTTATGTAAACCCATGGAAAACACTTCGCTTTAGGCAAAATGCCGTGCCTATCCAGTATGCGGCCGCTCTATGTAAACCCATGCAAATCACTTCGTTTTAGGTAAAATACCGTGCCCTATCCAGTGTGCGACAGTTTGTATGTAAAGCCATGCAAAACACTTCGATCAAGGCAAATCGCTGTGCCTTATCCTGTGTGCGGCAGCTCTATGTAAACCCATGCAAAACACTTCGCTTAAGGCAAATCGCCGTGCCTTATCCAGTGTGCTGCAGCTCTATATAAACCCATGCAAAAACTTTGCTTCAGGCAAAACGCCGTGCCTTATCCAGTGTGCGATAGCTCAATGTAAACCCATGCAAAAAACTTCGCTTCAGGCAAAACGCCGTGCCCTATCCAGTGTGCGGCTGCTCTATGTAAAACCATTCAAATCACGTCGCTTTAGGCAAAACGCCGTGCCTTATCCAGTGTGCAGCAGCTCTATGTAAACCCATGCAAAAGACTTCGCTTATGGCATAACGCCGTGCCCTATCCAGTGTGCGGCAGCTCTATGTAAACCCATGCAAATCACTTCGCTTTAGGCTAATCGCAGTGCCTTATCCAGTGTGCGGCAGCTCTTTGTAAACCCATGCAAAACACTTCTCTTAAGGCAAAACGTCGTTTCTTATGCAGTGTGCGGTAGCTCTATGTAAACCCATGCAAATCTCTTGGCTCAAAGAAAATCGCCGTGCCTTATCCAGTGTGCGGCAGCTCTATGTAAACCCATGCAAATCTCTTGGCTTTAGGCAAAACGCCGTGTCTTATCTAGTGTGCGGCAGCTTTATGTAAACCCATGCAAAACACTTCGCTTCAGGCAAAACGCCGTGCCTTATCCAGTGTGCGGCAGCTCTATGTAAACCCATGCAAAACACTTTGCTTTAGGCTAAACGCCGTGCCTTATCCAGTGTGCGGCAGCTCTATGTAAACCCATGCAAAACACTTCGCTCAAGGCAAATCCCCGTGCCTTATCCAGTGTGCTGCAGCTCTATATAAACCCATGCAAAACCTTTGCTTCAGGCAAAACACCGTGCCTTATCCAGTGTGCGGCAGCTCAATGTAAACCCATGCAAAAAACTTCGCTTCAGGCAAAACGCCGTGCCCTATCCAGTGTGTGGCTGCTCTATGTAAACCCTTGCAAAATACCGTGCCTATCCATTATGCGGCAGCTCTATATAAACCCATGCAAATCACTTCATTTTATTTAAAACGCCGTGCCCTATCCAGTGTGCGACAGTTTGTATGTAAACCCATGCAAAACACTTCGCTCAAGGCAAATCGCTGTGCCTTATCCAGTGTGCGGGTGCTCTATGTAAACCCATGCAAACCACTTCGCTTTAGGCAAAACGCCGTGCCTTATCCAGTGTGCGGCAGCACTATGTAAACCCATGCAAATCACTTCGTTTAGGCAAAACGCTGTGCCTATCCAGTGTGCGTCAGGTCTATGTAAACCCGTTCAAATCACTTCGCTTTAGGCAAAACGCCGTCCCATATCCAGTGTGCGGCAGCTCTATGTAAACCCATGCAAATAACATCGCTTTAAGCAAAACGCTGTGCCTTATCCAGTGCGCGGCAGGTCTATATAAACCCATGCAAATCACTTCGCTTCAGGCAAAACGCCGTGCCTTATCCAGTGTGCGGCAACTCTATGTAAACCCATGCAAAACACTTCGCTTAAGGCAAAACGCCGTGCCTTATCCAGTGTGCGGCAAATCTAAGTAATCCCTTGAAAATCACCTCGCTTTAGGCAAAACGTCGTATCTTATTAAGTGTGCGGCAGCTGTATGTATACCCATGCAAAACACTTCGCTCAAGGAAAATCGCCGTGTCTTATCCAGTGTGCGACAGCTCTATGTAAACCAATGCAAAACACTTCGCTTTAGGCAAAACGCCGTGCCTTATCCAGTGTGCGGCAGCTTTATGTAAACCCATGGAAAACACTTCGCTTTAGGCAAAATGCCGTGCCTATCCAGTATGCGGCCGCTCTATGTAAACCCATGCAAATCACTTCATTTTAGGTAAAATACCGTGCCATATCCAGTGTGCGACAGTTTGAATGTAAAGCCATGCAAAACACTTCGATCAAGGCAAATCGCTGTGCCTTATCCTGTGTGCGGCAGCTCTATGTAAACCCATGCAAAACACTTCGCTCAAGGCAAATCGCCGTGCCTTATCCAGTGTGCTGCAGCTCTATATAAACCCATGCAAAAACTTTGCTTCAGGCAAAACGCCGTGCCTTATCCAGTGTGCGATAGCTCAATGTAAACCCATGCAAAAAACTTCGCTTCAGGCAAAACGCCGTGCCCTATCCAGTGTGCGGCTGCTCTATGTAAACCCATTCAAATCACGTCGCTTTAGGCAAAACGCCGTGCCTTATCCAGTGTGCAGCAGCTCTATGTAAACCCATGCAAAAGACTTCGCTTATGGCATAACGCCGTGCCTTATCCAGTGTGCGGCAGCTCTATGTAAACCCATGCAAATCACATCGCTTTAGGCTAAACGCAGTGCCTTATCCAGTGTGCGCCAGTTCTATGTAAACCCATGCAAATCACTTCGCTTTAGGCTAATCGCAGTGCCTTATCCAGTGTGCGGCAGCTCTTTGTAAACCCATGCAAAACACTTCTCTTAAGGCAAAACGTCGTTTCTTATGCAGTGTGCGGTAGCTCTATGTAAACCCATGCAAATCTCTTGGCTCAAAAAAAATCGCCATGCCTTATCCAGTGTGCGGCAGCTCTATGTAAACCCATGCAAATCTCTTGGCTTTAGGCAAAACGCCGTGTCTTATCTAGTGTGCGGCAGCTTTATGTAAACCCATGCAAATCACTTCGCTTTAAGGAAAACGCCGTGCCTTATCCAGTGTGCAACAGCTCTATGTAAACCCATGCAAAACACTTCGCTCAAGGCAAAACACCGTGCCATATCCAGCGTGCGGCAGCTCTATGTAAACCCATGCAAATCACTTCGCTTTAGGCAAAACGCCGTGCCTTATCCAGTGTGCAGCAGCTCTATGTAAACCCATGCAAAAGACTTGGCTTATGACAAAATGCCGTGCCTTATCCATTGTGCGGTAGCTCTATCTAAAGCCATTCAAATCACTTCCTTTCAGGCAAAACGTCGTGCTTTATGCAGTGTGCGGAGGCTCTATGTAAACCCATGCAAATCACTTCGTTTAGGCAAAACGCTGTGCCTATCCAGTGTGCGTCAGGTCTATGTAAACCCATTCAAATCACTCCGCTTTAGGCAAAACGCCGTCTCATATCCAGTGTGCGGCAGCTCCATGTAAACCCATGCAAATCACTTCGCTTTTGGCAAAAAGCTGTGCCTTATTCAGTGTGCGACAGCTCTATGAAAAACCAATGTTAACACTTCGCTTTAGGCAAAACGCCGTGCTTTATTCAGTGTGCGGCAGCTCTTTGTAAACCCATGGAAATCATTTCGCTTTATGCAAAACGCTGTGCCTTATCCAGAGTGCGGCAGCTCTATGTAAAGCAATGCAAATCATTTCGCTTTAGGCAAAACGCTGTGCTTTATCCAGTGTGCGGCAGCTATATGTAAACCAATGCAAATCACTTCGCTTTAGACAAAACGCTGTGCCTTATCCAGGGTGCGACAGCTCTATGTAAACCCATGCAAATCAATTCGCTTCAGGCAAAACGCCGTGCCTTATCCAGTGTGCGGCAGCTCTATGTAAACCCATGCAAAACACTTTGCTTTAGGCTAAACGCCGTGCCTTATCCAGTGTGCGGCAGCTCTATGTATACCCATGCAAAACACTTCGCTCAAGGCAAATCCCCGTGCCTTATCCAGTGTGCTGCAGCTCTATATAAACCCATGCAAAACCATTGCTTCAGGCAAAACACCGTGCCTTATCCAGTGTGCGGCAGCTCAATGTAAACCCATGCAAAAAACTTCGCTTCAGGCAAAACGCCGTGCCCTATCCAGTGTGTGGCTGCTCTATGTAAACCCTTGCAAAATGCCGTGCCTATCCAGTATGCGGCAGCTCTATATAAACCCATGCAAATCACTTCATTTTATTTAAAACGCCGTGCCCTATCCAGTGTGCGACAGTTTGTATGTAAACCCATGCAAAACACTTCGCTCAAGGCAAATCGCTGTGCCTTATCCAGTGTGCGGGTGCTCTGTGTAAACCCATGCAAACCACTTCGCTTTAGGCAAAACGCCGTGCCTTATCCAGTGTGCGGCAGCACTATGTAAACCCATGCAAATCACTTCGTTTAGGCAAAACGCTGTGCCTATCCAGTGTGCGTCAGGTCTATGTAAACCCGTTCAAATCACTTCGCTTTAGGCAAAACGCCGTGCCTTATCCAGTGTGTGGTAGCTTTATGTAAGCCCATGCAAAACACTTCGCTTTAGGCAAAACGCTGTGCCTATCCAGTGTGAGGCAGGTATATATAAACCCACTCAAATCACTTCGCTTTAGGCAAAACGCCGTGCCATATCCAGTGTGCGGCAGCTCTATGTAAACCATTGCAAAACACTTCGCTTTAGGCAAACCGCCGTGCCTTATCCAGTGTGCGGCAGCTCTTTGTCAACCCATGCAAATAACATCGCTTTAAGCAAAAGTCTGTGCCTTATCCAGTGCGCGGCAGGTCTATATAAACCCATGCAAATCACTTCGCTTCAGGCAAAACGCCGTGCCTTATCCAGTGTGCGGGTGCTCTGTGTAAACCCATGCAAACCACTTCGCTTTAGGCAAAACGCCGTGCCTTATCCAGTGTGCGGCAGCACTATGTAAACCCATGCAAATCACTTCGTTTAGGCAAAACGCTGTGCCTATCCAGTGTGCGTCAGGTCTATGTAAACCCGTTCAAATCACTTCGCTTTAGGCAAAACGCCGTGCCTTATCCAGTGTGTGGTAGCTTTATGTAAGCCCATGCAAAACACTTCGCTTTAGGCAAAACGCTGTGCCTATCCAGTGTGAGGCAGGTATATATAAACCCACTCAAATCACTTCGCTTTAGGCAAAACGCCGTATCTTATTAAGTGTGCGGCAGCTGTATGTATACCCATGCAAAACACTTCGCTCAAGGAAAATCGCCGTGTCTTATCCAGTGTGCGACAGCTCTATGTAAACCAATGCAAAACACTTCGCTTTAGGTAAAACGCCGTGCCTTATCCAGTGTGCGGCAGCTTTATGTAAACCCATGGAAAACACTTCGCTTTAGGCAAAATGCCGTGCCTATCCAGTATGCGGCCGCTCTATGTTAACCCATGCAAATCACTTCATTTTAGGTAAAATACCGTGCCCTATCCAGTGTGCGACAGTTTGTGTGTAAACCCATGCAAAACACTTCGCTCAAGGCAAATCGCCGTGCCTTATCCAGTGTGCTGCAGCTCTATATAAACCCATGCAAAAACTTTGCTTCAGGCAAAACGCCGTGCCTTATCCAGTGTGCGATAGCTCAATGTAAACCCATGCAAAAAACTTCGCTTCAGGCAAAACGCCGTGCCCTATCCAGTGTGCGGCTGCTCTATGTAAACCCATTCAAATCACGTCGCTTTAGGCAAAACGCCGTGCCTTATCCAGTGTGCAGCAGCTCTATGTAAACCCATGCAAAAGACTTCGCTTATGGCATAACGCCGTGCCTTATCCAGTGTGCGGCAGCTCTATGTAAACCCATGCAAATCACTTCGCTTTAGGCTAAACGCAGTGCCTTATCCAGTGTGCGCCAGTTCTATGTAAACCCATGCAAATCACTTCGCTTTAGGCTAATCGCAGTGCCTTATCCAGTGTGCGGCAGCTCTTTGTAAACCCATGCAAAACACTTCTCTTAAGGCAAAACGTCGTTTCTTATGCAGTGTGCGGTAGCTCTATGTAAACCCATGTAAATCTCTTGGCTCAAAGAAAATCGCCATGCCTTATCCAGTGTGCGGCAGCTCTATGTAAACCCATGCAAATCTCTTGGCTTTAGGCAAAACACCGTGTCTTATCTAGTGTGCGGCAGCTTTATGTAAACCCATGCAAAACACTTCGCTTTAGGCAAAATGCCGTACCTATCCAGTATGCGGCAGCTCTATGTAAACCCATGCAAATCACTTTATTTTAGGTTAAACGCTGTGCCCTATCCAGTGTGCGACATTTTGTATGTAAAACCATGCAAATTACTCCGCTTCAGGCAAAACGCCGTGCCTTATTAAGTGTGCGGCAGCTCTATGTAAACCCATGCAAAACACTTTGCTTTAGGCAAATCGCTGTGCCTTATCCAGTGTGCGGCAGCTCTATGTAAACCGATGCAAAACACTTCGCTCAAGGCAAATCGCCGTGCCTTATCCAGTGTGCTGCAGCTCTATATAAACCCATGCAAAAACTTTGCTTCAGGCAAAACGCCGTGCCTTATCCAGTGTGCGGCAGCTCAATGTAAACCCATTCAAATCACTTCGCTTTAGGCAAAACGCCGTGCCTTATCCAGTGTGCAGCAGCTCTATGTAAACCCATGCAAAAGTCTTCGCTTATGGCATAACGCTGTGCCTTATCCTGTGTGCGCCAGCTCTTTGTAAACCCATGCAAAACACTTCTCTTAAGGCAAAACGCCGTTTCTTATGCAGTGTGCGGCAGCTCTATGTAAACCCATGCAAATCTCTTGGCTTTAGGCAAAACGCCGTGCCTTATCTAGTGTGCGGCAGCTCTATGTAAACCCATGCAAATAACTTCGCTTTTGGGAAAACAACGTGCCTTATCCAGTGTGCGGCAGCTCTATGTAAACCCTTGCAAATCACTTCATTTTAAGTAAAACGCCGTGCCCTATCCAGTGTGCGACAGTTTGTATGTAAAGCCATTCAAATCACTTCGCTATAGGAAAAACGCCGTGCCATATCCAGTGTGCGGCAGCTCTATGTAAACCCATGCAAATAACTTCGCTTTAAGCAAAACGCTGTGCCTTATCCAGTGCGCGGCAGTTCTATATAAACCCATGCAAATCACTTCGCTTCAGGCAAAACGCCGTGCCTTATCCAGTGTGCGGCAGCTCTATGTAAACCCATGCAAATCACTTCGCTTTAGGCAAACGCCGTGCCTTATCCAGTGTGCGACAGCTCTATGTAAACCCATGCAAATCACTTCGCTCAAGGCAAAACGCCGTGCCTTATCCAGTGTGTGGCAGCTCTATGTAAACCCATGCAAAACACTTCGGTTTAGGCAAAACACCGTTCCTTATACAGTGTGCGGCAGCTCTATGTAAATCCATGCAAATCACTTCGCTTTAGGCAAAACGCCGTGCCTTATCCAGTGTGCGGCAGCTCTATGTAAACCCATGAAAATTACTTCGCTTTGGGCAAAACGTCGTGCCGTATCCAGTGTGCGGCAGCTCTACGTAAACCCATGCAAATCACTTCGCTTTAGGCAAAACGCTGTGCCTTATCCAGAGTGCGGCAGCTCTATGTAAAGCAATGCAATTCACTTCGCTTTAGGCAAAACGCTGTGCTTTATCCATTGTGCGGCAGCTCTATGTAAACCAATGCAAATCACTTCGCTTTAGACAAAACGATGTGCTTTATCCAGGGTGCGACAGCTCTATGTAAACCAATGCAAATCATTTCGCTTCAGGCAAAACGCCGTGCCTTATCCAATGTGCGGCAGCTCTATGTAATACGATGCAAATCACACCGCTTCAGGCAAAACGCCGTGCCTTATCCAGTGTGCGGCAGCTCTATGTAAACCCATGCAAACCACTTCGCTTTAGGCAAAACGCCGTGCCTTTTTGCAGTGTGCGGCAGGTCTATGTAAACCCATTCAAAACACTTTGCTTTAGGCTAAACGCCGTGCCTTATCCAGTGTGCGGCAGCTCTATGTAAACCCATGCAAAACACTTCGCTCAAGGCAAATCGCCGTGCCTTATCCAGTGTGCTGCAGCTCTATATAAACCCATGAAAAAACTTTGCTTCAGGCAAAACGCCGTGCCTTATCCAGTGTGCGGCAGCTCAATGTAAACCCATGCAAAAAACTTCGCTTCAGGCAAAACGCCGTGCCCTATCCAGTGTGCGGCTGCTCTATGTAAACCCATGCAAAACACTTCGCTTTATGCAAAACGCCATGCCTATCCAGTATGCGGCAGCTCTATGTAAACACATGCAAAACACTTCGCTCAAGGCAAATCGCAGTGCCTTATGCAGTGTGCTGCAGCTCTATATAAACCCATGCAAAAACTTTGCTTCAGGCAAAACGCCGTGCCTTATCCAGTGTGCGGCAGCTCAATGTAAACCCATGCAAAAAACTTCGCTTCAGGCAAAACGCCGTGCCCTATCCAGTGTGCTACTGCTCTATGTATACCCTTGCAAACCACTTCGCTTTAGGCAAAACGCCGTGCCTATTTCCAGTGTGCGGCAGGTCTATGTAAATCCATTCAAATCACTTCGCTTTAGGCAAAACGCCGTGCCTTATCCAGTGTGCAGCAGCTTTATGTAAACCCATGGAAAACACTTCGCTTTAGGCAAAATGCCGTGCCTATCCAGTATGCGGCCGCTCTATGTAAACCCATGCAAATCACTTCATTTTAGGTAAAATACCGTGCCCTATCCAGTGTGCGACAGTTTGTATGTAAAGCCATGCAAAACACTTCGATCAAGGCAAATCGCTGTGCCTTATCCTGTGTGCGGCAGCTCTATGTAAACCCATGCAAAACACTTCGCTCAAGGCAAATTGCAGTGCCTTATCCAGTGTGCGGCAGCTTTATGTAAACCCATGCAAAACACTTCGCTCAAGGCAAAACACCGTGCGTTATCCAGTGTGCGGCAGCTCTTTGTAAACCCATGAAAATCATTTCGCTTTATGCAAAACGCTGTGCTTTATCCAGAATTTGGAAGCTCTATGTAAACCCATGCAAACCACTTCGCTTTAGGCAAAACGCCGTGCCTTATCCAGTGTGTGGCAGCTTTATGTAAACCCATGCAAGACACTTCGCTCAAGGCAAATCGTCGTGCCTTATCCAGTGTGTTGCAGGTCTATGTAAACCCATGCAAATCACTTCGCTTTAAGGAAAACGCCGTGCCTTATCCAGTGTGCAACAGCTCTATGTAAACCCATGCAAAACACTTCGCTCAAGGCAAAACACCGTGCCATATCCAGCGTGCGGCAGCTCTATGTAAACCCATGCAAATCACTTCGCTTTAGGCAAAACGCCGTGCCTTATCCAGTGTGCAGCAGCTCTATGTAAACCCATGCAAAAGACTTGGCTTATGACAAAATGCCGTGCCTTATCCATTGTGCGGTAGCTCTATCTAAAGCCATTCAAATCACTTCCTTTCAGGCAAAACGTCGTGCTTTATGCAGTGTGCGGAGGCTCTATGTAAACCCATGCAAATCACTTCGTTTAGGCAAAACGCTGTGCCTATCCAGTGATCGTCAGGTCTATGTAAACCCATTCAAATCACTCCGCTTTAGGCAAAACGCCGTCTCATATCCAGTGTGCGGCAGCTCCATGTAAACCCATGCAAATCACTTCGCTTTTGGCAAAAAGCTGTGCCTTATTCAGTGTGCGACAGCTCTATGAAAAACCAATGTTAACACTTCGCTTTAGGCAAAACGCCGTGCTTTATTCAGTGTGCGGCAGCTCTTTGTAAACCCATGGAAATCATTTCGCTTTATGCAAAACGCTGTGCCTTATCCAGTGTGCAGCAGCTCTATGTAAACCCATGCAAAAGTCTTCGCTTATGGCATAACGCTGTGCCTTATCCTGTGTTCGCCAGCTCTTTGTAAACCCATGCAAAACACTTCTCTTAAGGCAAAACGCCGTTTCTTATGCAGTGTGCGGCAGCTCTATGTAAACCCATGCAAATCTCTTGGCTTTAGGCAAAACGCCGTGCCTTATCTAGTGTGCGGCAGCTCTATGTAAACCCATGCAAATAACTTCGCTTTTGGGAAAACAACGTGCCTTATCCAGTGTGCGGCAGCTCTATGTAAACCCTTGCAAATCACTTCATTTTAAGTAAAACGCCGTGCCCTATCCAGTGTGCGACAGTTTGTATGTAAAGCCATTCAAATCACTTCGCTATAGGAAAAACGCCGTGCCATATCCAGTGTGCGGCAGCTCTATGTAAACCCATGCAAATAACTTCGCTTTAAGCAAAACGCTGTGCCTTATCCAGTGCGCGGCAGTTCTATATAAACCCATGCAAATCACTTCGCTTCAGGCAAAACGCCGTGCCTTATCCAGTGTGCGGCAGCTCTATGTAAACCCATGCAAATCACTTCGCTTTAGGCAAACGCCGTGCCTTATCCAGTGTGCGACAGCTCTATGTAAACCCATGCAAATCACTTCGCTCAAGGCAAAACGCCGTGCCTTATCCAGTGTGTGGCAGCTCTATGTAAACCCATGCAAAACACTTCGGTTTAGGCAAAACACCGTTCCTTATACAGTGTGCGGCAGCTCTATGTAAATCCATGCAAATCACTTCGCTTTAGGCAAAACGCCGTGCCTTATCCAGTGTGCGGCAGCTCTATGTAAACCCATGAAAATTACTTCGCTTTGGGCAAAACGTCGTGCCGTATCCAGTGTGCGGCAGCTCTACGTAAACCCATGCAAATCACTTCGCTTTAGGCAAAACGCTGTGCCTTATCCAGAGTGCGGCAGCTCTATGTAAAGCAATGCAATTCACTTCGCTTTAGGCAAAACGCTGTGCTTTATCCATTGTGCGGCAGCTCTATGTAAACCAATGCAAATCACTTCGCTTTAGACAAAACGATGTGCTTTATCCAGGGTGCGACAGCTCTATGTAAACCAATGCAAATCATTTCGCTTCAGGCAAAACGCCGTGCCTTATCCAATGTGCGGCAGCTCTATGTAATACGATGCAAATCACACCGCTTCAGGCAAAACGCCGTGCCTTATCCAGTGTGCGGCAGCTCTATGTAAACCCATGCAAACCACTTCGCTTTAGGCAAAACGCCGTGCCTTTTTGCAGTGTGCGGCAGGTCTATGTAAACCCATTCAAAACACTTTGCTTTAGGCTAAACGCCGTGCCTTATCCAGTGTGCGGCAGCTCTATGTAAACCCATGCAAAACACTTCGCTCAAGGCAAATCGCCGTGCCTTATCCAGTGTGCTGCAGCTCTATATAAACCCATGAAAAAACTTTGCTTCAGGCAAAACGCCGTGCCTTATCCAGTGTGCGGCAGCTCAATGTAAACCCATGCAAAAAACTTCGCTTCAGGCAAAACGCCGTGCCCTATCCAGTGTGCGGCTGCTCTATGTAAACCCATGCAAAACACTTCGCTTTATGCAAAACGCCATGCCTATCCAGTATGCGGCAGCTCTATGTAAACACATGCAAAACACTTCGCTCAAGGCAAATCGCAGTGCCTTATGCAGTGTGCTGCAGCTCTATATAAACCCATGCAAAAACTTTGCTTCAGGCAAAACGCCGTGCCTTATCCAGTGTGCGGCAGCTCAATGTAAACCCATGCAAAAAACTTCGCTTCAGGCAAAACGCCGTGCCCTATCCAGTGTGCTACTGCTCTATGTATACCCTTGCAAACCACTTCGCTTTAGGCAAAACGCCGTGCCTATTTCCAGTGTGCGGCAGGTCTATGTAAATCCATTCAAATCACTTCGCTTTAGGCAAAACGCCGTGCCTTATCCAGTGTGCAGCAGCTTTATGTAAACCCATGGAAAACACTTCGCTTTAGGCAAAATGCCGTGCCTATCCAGTATGCGGCCGCTCTATGTAAACCCATGCAAATCACTTCATTTTAGGTAAAATACCGTGCCCTATCCAGTGTGCGACAGTTTGTATGTAAAGCCATGCAAAACACTTCGATCAAGGCAAATCGCTGTGCCTTATCCTGTGTGCGGCAGCTCTATGTAAACCCATGCAAAACACTTCGCTCAAGGCAAATTGCAGTGCCTTATCCAGTGTGCGGCAGCTTTATGTAAACCCATGCAAAACACTTCGCTCAAGGCAAAACACCGTGCGTTATCCAGTGTGCGGCAGCTCTTTGTAAACCCATGAAAATCATTTCGCTTTATGCAAAACGCTGTGCTTTATCCAGAATTTGGAAGCTCTATGTAAACCCATGCAAACCACTTCGCTTTAGGCAAAACGCCGTGCCTTATCCAGTGTGTGGCAGCTTTATGTAAACCCATGCAAGACACTTCGCTCAAGGCAAATCGTCGTGCCTTATCCAGTGTGTTGCAGGTCTATGTAAACCCATGCAAATCACTTCGCTTTAAGGAAAACGCCGTGCCTTATCCAGTGTGCAACAGCTCTATGTAAACCCATGCAAAACACTTCGCTCAAGGCAAAACACCGTGCCATATCCAGCGTGCGGCAGCTCTATGTAAACCCATGCAAATCACTTCGCTTTAGGCAAAACGCCGTGCCTTATCCAGTGTGCAGCAGCTCTATGTAAACCCATGCAAAAGACTTGGCTTATGACAAAATGCCGTGCCTTATCCATTGTGCGGTAGCTCTATCTAAAGCCATTCAAATCACTTCCTTTCAGGCAAAACGTCGTGCTTTATGCAGTGTGCGGAGGCTCTATGTAAACCCATGCAAATCACTTCGTTTAGGCAAAACGCTGTGCCTATCCAGTGATCGTCAGGTCTATGTAAACCCATTCAAATCACTCCGCTTTAGGCAAAACGCCGTCTCATATCCAGTGTGCGGCAGCTCCATGTAAACCCATGCAAATCACTTCGCTTTTGGCAAAAAGCTGTGCCTTATTCAGTGTGCGACAGCTCTATGAAAAACCAATGTTAACACTTCGCTTTAGGCAAAACGCCGTGCTTTATTCAGTGTGCGGCAGCTCTTTGTAAACCCATGGAAATCATTTCGCTTTATGCAAAACGCTGTGCCTTATCCAGAGTGCGGCAGCTCTATGTAAAGCAATGCAAATCATTTCGCTTTAGGCAAAACGCTGTGCTTTATCCAGTGTGCGGCAGCTCTATGTAAACCAATGCAAATCACTTCGCTTTAGACAAAACGCTGTGCCTTATCCAGGGTGCGACAGCTCTATGTAAACCCATGCAAATCAATTCGCTTCAGGCAAAACGCCGTGCCTTATCCAGTGTGCGGCAGCTCTATGTAAACCCATGCAAAACACTTTGCTTTAGGCTAAACGCCGTGCCTTATCCAGTGTGCGGCAGCTCTATGTATACCCATGCAAAACACTTCGCTCAAGGCAAATCCCCGTGCCTTATCCAGTGTGCTGCAGCTCTATATAAACCCATGCAAAACCTTTGCTTCAGGCAAAACACCGTGCCTTATCCAGTGTGCGGCAGCTCAATGTAAACCCATGCAAAAAACTTCGCTTCAGGCAAAACGCCGTGCCCTATCCAGTGTGTGGCTGCTCTATGTAAACCCTTGCAAAATGCCGTGCCTATCCAGTATGCGGCAGCTCTATATAAACCCATGCAAATCACTTCATTTTATTTAAAACGCCGTGCCCTATCCAGTGTGCGACAGTTTGTATGTAAACCCATGCAAAACACTTCGCTCAAGGCAAATCGCTGTGCCTTATCCAGTGTGCGGGTGCTCTATGTAAACCCATGCAAACCACTTCGCTTTAGGCAAAACGCCGTGCCTTATCCAGTGTGCGGCAGCACTATGTAAACCCATGCAAATCACTTCGTTTAGGCAAAACGCTGTGCCTATCCAGTGTGCGTCAGGTCTATGTAAACCCGTTCAAATCACTTCGCTTTAGGCAAAACGCCGTGCCTTATCCAGTGTGTGGTAGCTTTATGTAAGCCCATGCAAAACACTTCGCTTTAGGCAAAACGCTGTGCCTATCCAGTGTGAGGCAGGTATATATAAACCCATTCAAATCACTTCGCTTTAGGCAAAACGCCGTGCCATATCCAGTGTGCGGCAGCTCTATGTAAACCATTGCAAAACACTTCGCTTTAGGCAAACCGCCGTGCCTTATCCAGTGTGCGGCAGCTCTTTGTCAACCCATGCAAATAACATCGCTTTAAGCAAAAGTCTGTGCCTTATCCAGTGCGCGGCAGGTCTATATAAACCCATGCAAATCACTTCGCTTCAGGCAAAACGCCGTGCCTTATCCAGTGTGCGGCATCTCTATGTAAACCCATGCAAAACACTTCGCTTAAGGCAAAACGCCGTGCCTTATCCAGTGTGCGGCAGCTCTAAGTAATCCCTTGAAAATCACTTCGCTTTAGGCAAAACGCCGTATCTTATTAAGTGTGCGGCAGCTGTATGTATACCCATGCAAAACACTTCGCTCAAGGAAAATCGCCGTGTCTTATCCAGTGTGCGACAGCTCTATGTAAACCAATGCAAAACACTTCGCTTTAGGTAAAACGCCGTGCCTTATCCAGTGTGCGGCAGCTTTATGTAAACCCATGGAAAACACTTCGCTTTAGGCAAAATGCCGTGCCTATCCAGTATGCGGCCGCTCTATGTTAACCCATGCAAATCACTTCATTTTAGGTAAAATACCGTGCCCTATCCAGTGTGCGACAGTTTGTATGTAAACCCATGCAAAACACTTCGCTCAAGGCAAATCGCCGTGCCTTATCCAGTGTGCTGCAGCTCTATATAAACCCATGCAAAAACTTTGCTTCAGGCAAAACGCCGTGCCTTATCCAGTGTGCGATAGCTCAATGTAAACCCATGCAAAAAACTTCGCTTCAGGCAAAACGCCGTGCCCTATCCAGTGTGCGGCTGCTCTATGTAAACCCATTCAAATCACGTCGCTTTAGGCAAAACGCCGTGCCTTATCCAGTGTGCGGCAGCTCTATGTAAACCCATGCAAATCACTTCGCTTTAGGCTAAACGCAGTGCCTTATCCAGTGTGCGCCAGTTCTATGTAAACCCATGCAAATCACTTCGCTTTAGGCTAATCGCAGTGCCTTATCCAGTGTGCGGCAGCTCTTTGTAAACCCATGCAAAACACTTCTCTTAAGGCAAAACGTCGTTTCTTATGCAGTGTGCGGTAGCTCTATGTAAACCCATGCAAATCTCTTGGCTCAAAGAAAATCGCCGTGCCTTATCCAGTGTGCGGCAGCTCTATGTAAACCCATGCAAATCTCTTGGCTTTAGGCAAAACGCCGTGTCTTATCTAGTGTGCGGCAGCTTTATGTAAACCCATGCAAAACACTTCGCTTTAGGCAAAATGCCGTACCTATCCAGTATGCGGCAGCTCTATGTAAACCCATGCAAATCACTTCATTTTAGGTAAAACGCTGTGCCCTATCCAGTGTGCGACATTTTGTATGTAAAACCATGCAAATTACTCGGCTTCAGGCAAAACGCCGTGCCTTATTAAGTGTGCGGCAGCTCTATGTAAACCCATGCAAAACACTTTGCTTTAGGCAAATCGCTGTGCCTTATCTAGTGTGCGGCAGCTCTATGTAAACCGATGCAAAACACTTCGCTCAAGGCAAATCGCCGTGCCTTATCCAGTGTGCTGCAGCTCTATATAAACCCATGCAAAAACTTTGCTTCAGGCAAAACGCCGTGCCTTATCCAGTGTGCGGCAGCTCAATGTAAACCCATTCAAATCACTTCGCTTTAGGCAAAACGCCGTGCCTTATCCAGTGTGCAGCAGCTCTATGTAAACCCATGCAAAACACTTCGCTCAAGGCAAATCGTCGTGCCTTATCCAGTTTGCGGCAGCTCTTTGTAAACCCATGAAAATCATTTCGCTTTATGCAAAACGCTGTGCTTTATCCAGAGTTTGGTAGCTCTATGTAAACCCATGCAAACCACTTCGCTTTAGGCAAAACGCCGTGCCTTATCCAGTGTGTGGCAGCTTTATGTAAACCCATGCAAGACACTTCGCTTTAGGCAAAATGCCGTGCCTTTTTCCAGTGTGCGGTAGGTCTATATAAACCCATTTAAATCACTTCGCCTTATGCAAAACGCCGTGCCTTATCCAGTGTGTTGCAGGTCTATGTAAACCCATGCAAATCACTTCGCTTTAAGGAAAACGCCGTGCCTTATCCAGTGTGCAACAGCTCTATGTAAACCCATGCAAAACACTTCGCTCAAGGCAAATCGTTGTGCCTTATCCAGTGTGCGGCAGCTTTATGTAAACCCATGCAAAACCCTTCGCTCAAGGCAAAACACCGTGCCTTATCCCGGCAAGCTGGCCTGAGCAACCGGGCGGGTCCACAGGTGGCGGATAGTGGGACGGCCTACAGAAATGTAGGTTACCTGTGAATAAGGATTCCGGAAGGTTTCTGAATATGCAGGCCTGGACCAAGGCTATGGTTCAAAGGTGAGGAATTATCCCTCCTCGTCCGTCAACCGGTTGGGCTTGGTAGAAATAACCGAGTGCTCTGACCGGGGAGACTGGGGTAGTTGGGAATTAAGTCCTCACAATGCTACTCTCACCTCCCGGGTGAACCAAGGGCAATGCTACAGTGAAGTAGGGGCGGGAAACTGCCCAAACGACACAGTTGTAAAAAAGAGAGTAAAGCAGGCTGTTCATCTGAGCAGTTAATAATGTCCTGAACTTGGGTTGTGCTTCAAGGTCAGTGACTGAATACCCAATCCAAGGTGGAAGGCATCGTGCCGAAGGATGAATGGCTGCAGGGTATAAAATGCAGTCCCAAACGATCCCCTTGAGGAACCAGACAAAATCTCATTGTATGTTGTCTTGCCAGGGCAGTAGGGGCTCTGCTCTGGTCGACCGTTATTTCCCCCATACTCGTGGGACTTTAATTGACCAAGTAAGTAAAAGAATTAATTTCGAGACTGCACAGACAGTGGGAGCCAATGAGACGGCAAACCGTGAGTCTGTAGCAGATGTGTCAACGGCAACCATCACTTGGGGTGCGGGGGCGGCTGTCAAGCTGCCGACTGCAGAAACCGGTGAAGTGGCTGTAGAGTTGAGCACGATGTCTAGTCCTGGAGCTGCTCTGCGGACCCAGGCGACTGCAAATTAAGCAGAACAATGATCAAGATCCTCCAAGTGAACCTACAGCATAGCAGGGCGGCGAGTGCTGTCGTGTGTAGGATGCTGGACAGGGGAGAGGTGGACTTGGTGCTCATCCAGGAACCATGGATTTCTGGAGGAAAAATATGCGGGCTGGCGACATCTGGAGGTAAGTTGTTGTATGATAAGGACTCCGGTGTTCCCAGGACGTGTATCCTGGCTAGGAGGGGGTTGTGTGCTTTTGTACTAACGAACTTCTGTTGCAGGGATTTGTTAGCAGTGACGGTGGAGCTGCGGGCGGAGGGGGGGATGAAGAGGCTGAATCTGGCCACGGCATATCTCCCCATTGACTGCGCGGGGGCTCTGCCAACACAAGAGCTGAGGAGCCTGGTCGAGCACTGCGAGGCTGTGGATGAGGAGCTGCTGGTGGGGATGGATGCTAACTCCCATCATACTTCGTGGGGTAGTACAGGTACAAACACTAGAGGTGAGGAACTTTTAGCTTATCTTAGCTCTAAGAATCTACTAGTCCTAAATCAGGGGGAAGAGCCGACGTTTGTCACTAGGGCCAGACAGGAGGTCCTGGACATTACGGTGGCATCGAACCAGATGGCTAGGTATGTACTAAATTGGCATGTGTCGGATGAACCATCTTCTTCTGATCACAGACACATTAGGTATGATATCTCTCTAAATCCAGCCATGCTTCGCCCAACCAGGGATCCAAGAAGAACAGACTGGGACTCCTACAGGAGGGACCTGGGTGTTCGGATTGAGGAGGCTGGATTGGAGTATGGTGGGAGGAGAGAGCTAGAAGACTCTGCCACATTGGTTGGCGAGGCTATAATAGAATCCTTTACCGATAATTGCCCTCTCAGTGAGGGGAGGAAAGTAGGGGATCCGTCATGGTGGAACAAGAAGCTAGCCAAACTTCGGAAGACCACCAGGAGACTCTTTAATAGAGCAAAAAAGAACGGGGAGTGGGACCTGTATAGGAAAACACTAACCGAATACAACAGGGCAATTAGAGAAGCGCGCAGGAAGTCCTGGAAGGAGTTTTGTCATGAGATTGACAAAACTCGGGAAGGGGCACGACTGTATAAAGTGCTCTCTAAGGACCCAGTTAACCCGGTGGGGATGCTAAGAACCCCACTGGGAAATATAACAAAAACGGCAGGGGAAACTGTGGAAGAATTAATCAGGACACATTTCCCTTCCAGTACCCTGAGGAAACTTGGGGGAGCAGACACTGAACCGGTTACCAAACTCTCCACAAGACGTGATAAGAGGGAGGACTGGGAAGTGGCAAGGAGGATAGTAACTCCACAAAGGGTAAGATGGGCTATTGGCACTTTTAAACCCTACAAATCTCCAGGTCCAGATGGGATCTATCCTGTGCTGCTGCAGCAGGGAATGGATATGCTGGTGCTGGTACTTACTAAATTATACAGGCTAAGCATTGCTCTAGGGCATATGCCGGCAGCCTGGAAATCTAGTAAGGTGGTCTTTATACCTAAGCCCACCGGTAACCAATCGGAAGGGAAAGGATACAGACCTATCACACTCATGTCCTTTGTTCTCAAGGGACTTGAAAAGCTGGTTGATAGGCATATTAGGGGGGGGTGCTTTGGCTACCAAACCACTGCATTGGAACCAGTATGCTTACCAACCGGGGAAATCTTGCGAGGGAGCTCTCCATCAAGTGGTTGGTAGGATTGAGCAAATGATCGCTAAGAAAGGTTGTGCCATAGGTGCCTTCCTCGACATTGAAGGGGCTTTCAATAACCCCTCAGTGGAGACGATGGTAAGTGGTACAAGACGTCATGGAGTGGATGCGACCACTTGTGGTTGGATAAGTTACATGTTAACAAACAGAAGCATTTCTGTAGAGGTGGCGGGGGAGGTCAGAAGGGCGGAGACAAGTCTGGGCTGTGCACAGGGGGGGGGGGGGGTTCTCTCTCCTCTGTTGTGGTGCCTAGTGGTTGACAACCTTATTGAACTCCTGAATGAACAGGGGTACTTCTGTCTAGGATATGCGGACGACATAGTTGTCCTGATCCTGGGCAGATTCCCTGATACAGTCCTTGAGGTAATCAGAAATCCTCTACGACTGATTGAAGAGTGGTGTAAAAAGGAGAACCTTAGGGTAAATCCAAAAAAGACTGCTCTCATTAACTTCACCAGACAGCGAAAAGATCTGACGACCAGGATGCCCCGCTTGTTTGGTGAATACCTTGAGTTTGTGGGGGAGGTGAAGTACCTGGGAGTTACTCTGGACAGGAACCTCACCTGGAATCCACATCTTGAGAGGATAGTTAACAGGGCCAAAAGGGCACTGATGACTGTGAGAAGAATGGTGGGTAAGAAATGGGGACTGAAGCCATCAATGATGCACTGGATGTATCTGAGGGTGATAAGACCTATGATTACCTATGGAGCTCTGGTGTGGTGGACAAAGGCCAACCAGGCACAGACAAGAGCTAAACTGAGCTCTATCCAGAGATTGGCCTGTCTGTGCACACTGGGAGCGATGTCAACTACACCAGGTGCAGCAATGGAAGTAATGCTTAACCTCCCTCCCCTTGAGCTTGTCCTTAGGGGAGAGGCGAGGCTAGCGGCATGGAGATTGCGCAACTCGAGCAACTGGGCTAACCTCCCAGATGTCTCGGGACATATGAGTATCGAGTGCGTGGTCAAAGAACCCGTCTTGGAAATGGGCAGCGACCACATTACTCGAATGTTTGCACCTGACCAGGTCCACCAAACTGCGATGGAATGGTCAGGGACATTAACATCGGGAGCTCAGATCTGGTACACAGATGGCTCCAAGATGGACGTCGGCACTGGAGCGGGGGTGTATTGTAAAAACCCAAGGGTAGAACTAGTTTTTTCCTTGGGGAGGCATACCTCTGTCTTTCAGGCCGAAGTATATGCTATAAATGCCTGTCTGGGAGAGATAGCGAGAAGGGAAACACATGGGACCCGGATTGCTATTTTCTCCGACAGTCAGGCAGCAATTAAGGCACTAAACGGACACGTGGTCACCTCGGCCATAGTCAGGGAGTGCCTAATTAACCTACAAGCTCTGGCAAGGCACAATCAAGTCAAGATTGGTTGGGTGCCAGGGCATAGGGGAATACTTGGAAATGAAGCCGCAGATGCGCTGGCCAGGGAGGGGTCCTCGACTCCCCTGATTGGACCGGAACCTGCGGTGGGTATTTCCAAATCCATGGTCAGGATGACAGTGCGAAGGTGTATGGCTGAAAGACACTGTGAGCACTGGATCAGGGCCGAAAGGATGAGACACAGTAAGCTAACCCTTAGGAGACCTTCCCTTGGGCTGCAGTAGAGTCTCATCTATCTGTCTAGGCAGGAATTAAGGATAGCCACAGGACTACTCACGAGACACTGTGGACTAAGGAAACATTTGCATAAAATGGGTATCTACAAGGATGAACCAGTGTGCAGATTGTGCGGGCAGGAACAGGAGACTGCCACACACATTATTTACAGATGTGGAGTACTTGCTGAGAGGCGCTTCAACCTCTTTGGTGATGGAACGGCTTTGGTGGATGCTGAAGGTAAAACTCTAGTCAGGAAACTCCTAAACCTGGTAAGAGGGAAGGGGTTACTTGACTAGATCAGGGAGGTAAGTACAATATACCTTAAGGTAGCAGTGCTTCGGGCAATTCAAACCCGCTCCCAAGTTAAAAAAAAAAAAAAAAAAAAAATCCAGCGTGCGGCAGCTCTATGTAAACCCATGCAAATCACTTCGCTTTAGGCAAAACGCCGTGCCTTATCCAGTGTGCAGCAACTCTATGTAAACCCATGCAAAAGATTTGGCTTATGGCAAAATGCCGTGCCTTATCCAGTGTGCGGCAGCTCTATGTAAACCCATGCAAATCACTTCGGTTTAGGCTAAACGCCGTGCCTTATCCAGTGTGCGGCAGCTCTTTGTAACCCCATGCAAAACACTTCTCTTAAGGCAAAACGCCGTTTCTTATGCAGTGTGCGGCAGCTCTATGTAAACCCATGCAAATCTCTTGGCTTTATGCAAAACGCGTTGCCTTATCCAGTGTGCAGCAGCTCTATGTAAACCCATGCAAATCACTTCGCTTTAGAGGAAACGCCGTGCCTTATCCAGTGTGCGACAGCTCTATGTAAACCTATGCAAAACATTTCGCAAAAGGCAAAACGCTGTGCCTTATCCAGTGTGCGCCAGTTCTATGTAAACCCAGGTAAATCACTTCGCTTATGGGAAAACGCCGTGCCTTATCCAGTGTGCGGCAGCTCTATGTAAACCCATGCAAATCACTTCGCTTTAGACTAAACGCCGTGCCTTATCCAGTGTGTGGCAGCTCTTTGTAAACCCATGCAAAACACTTCTCTTAAGGCAAAACGCCGTTTCTTATGCAGTGTGCGGCAGCTCTATGTAAACTCATGCAAATCTCTTGGCTTTAGGGAAAACGCCGTGCCTTATTAAGTGTGCGGCAGCTGTATGTATACCCATGCAAAACACTTCGCTCTAGGAAAATCGCCGTGCCTTATCCAGTGCGCGACAGCTCTATGTAAAATAATGCAAAACGCCGTGCCTTATCCAGTGTGCGGCAGCTCTTTGTAAGCCCATGCAAATCACTTCTCTTAAGGCAAAACACCGTTTCTTATGCAGTGTGCGGCAGCTCTAAGTAAACCCATGCAAATCTCTTGGCTTTAGCAAAACGCGTTGCCTTATCCAGTGTGCGGCAGCTCTATGTAAACCCATGCAAATCACTTCGCTTTAGAGAAAACGCCGTGCCTTATCCAGTGTGCGACAGCTCTATGTAAACCCATGGAAAACATTTCGCATAAGGCAAAACGCCGTGCCTTATCCAGTATGCGCCAGGTCTATGTAAACCCATTCAAATCACTCCGCTTTAGGCAAAACGCCGTCTCATATCCAGTGTGCGGCAGCTCCATGTAAACCCATGCAAATCACTTCGCTTTTGGCAAAAATCTGTGCCTTATCAAGTGTGTGGCAGCTGTATGTATACCCATGCAAAATACTTCGCTCATGGCAAATCGCCGTGCCTTATTCAGTGTGCGACAGCTCTATGAAAAACCAATGTTAACACTTCGCTTTAGGCGAAACGCCGTGCTTTATCCAGTGTGCGGCAGCTCTTTGCAAACCCATGGAAATCATTTCGCTTTATGCAAAACGCTGTGCCTTATCCAGAGTGCGGCAGCTCTATGTAAAGCAATGCAAATCATTTCGCTTTAGGCAAAACGCTGTGCTTTATCCAGTGTGCGGCAGCTCTATGTAAACCAATGCAAATCACTTCGCTTTAGACAAAACGCTGTGCCTTATCCAGGGTGCGACAGCTCTATGTAAACCCATGCAAATCAATTCGCTTCAGGCAAAACGCCGTGCCTTATCCAGTGTGCGGCAGCTCTATGTAAAACCATGCAAATCACTCCGCTTCAGGCAAAACGCCGTGTCTTATCCAGTGTGCGGCAGCTCTATGTAAACCCATGCAAAACACTTTGCTTTAGGCTAAACGCCGTGCCTTATCCAGTGTGCGGCAGCTCTATGTATACCCATGCAAAACACTTCGCTCAAGGCAAATCCCCGTGCCTTATCCAGTGTGCTGCAGCTCTATATAAACCCATGCAAAACCTTTGCTTCAGGCAAAACACCGTGCCTTATCCAGTGTGCGGCAGCTCAATGTAAACCCATGCAAAAAAAGTCGCTTCAGGCAAAATGCCGTGCCCTATCCAGTGTGTGGCTGCTCTATGTAAACCCTTGCAAAATGCCGTGCCTATCCAGTATGCGGCAGCTCTATATAAACCCATGCAAATCACTTCATTTTATTTAAAACGCCGTGCCCTATCCAGTGTGCGACAGTTTGTATGTAAACCCATGCAAAACACTTCGCTCAAGGCAAATCGCTGTGCCTTATCCAGTGTGCGGGTGCTCTATGTAAACCCATGCAAACCACTTCGCTTTAGGCAAAACGCCGTGCCTTATCCAGTGTGCGGCAGCACTATGTAAACCCATGCAAATCACTTCGTTTAGGCAAAACGCTGTGCCTATCCAGTGTGCGTCAGGTCTATGTAAACCCGTTTAAATCACTTCGCTTTAGGCAAAACGCCGTCCCATATCCAGTGTGCGGCAGCTCTATGTAAACCCATGCAAAACACTTCGCTTAAGGCAAAACGCCGTGCCTTATCCAGTGTGTGGTAGCTTTATGTAAGCCCATGCAAAACACTTCGCTTTAGGCAAAACGCTGTGCCTATCCAGTGTGAGGCAGGTATATATAAACCCATTCAAATCACTTCGCTTTAGGCAAAACGCCGTGCCATATCCAGTGTGCGGCAGCTCTATGTAAACCATTGCAAAACACTTCGCTTTAGGCAAACCGCCGTGCCTTATCCAGTGTGCGGCAGCTCTTTGTCAACCCATGCAAATAACATCGCTTTAAGAAAAACGCTGTGCCTTATCCAGTGCGCGGCAGGTCTATATAAACCCATGCAAATCACTTCGCTTCAGGCAAAACGCCGTATATTATTAAGTGTGCGGCAGCTGTATGTATACCCATGCAAAACACTTCGCTCAAGGAAAATCGCCGTGTCTTATCCAGTGTGCGACAGCTCTATGTAAACCAATGCAAAACACTTCGCTTTAGGTAAAACGCCGTGCCTTATCCAGTGTGCGGCAGCTTTATGTAAACCCATGGAAAACACTTCGCTTTAGGCAAAATGCCGTGCCTATCCAGTATGCGGCCGCTCTATGTAAACCCATGCAAATCACTTCATTTTAGGTAAAATACCGTGCACTATCCAGTGTGCGACAGTTTGTATGTAAAGCCATGCAAAACACTTCGATTAAGGCAAATCGCTGTGCCTTATCCTGTGTGCGGCAGCTCTTTGTAAACCCATGCAAAACACTTCGCTCAAGGCAAATCGCCGTGCCTTATCCAGTGTGCTGCAGCTCTATATAAACCCATGCAAAAACTTTGCTTCAAGCAAAACGCCGTGCTTTATCCAGTGTGCGATAGCTCAATGTAAACCCATGCAAAAAACTTCGCTTCAGGCAAAACGCCGTGCCCTATCCAGTGTGCGGCTGCTCTATGTAAACCCATTCAAATCACGTCGCTTTAGGCAAAACGCCGTGCCTTATCCAGTGTGCAGCAGCTCTATGTAAACCCATGCAAAAGACTTCGCTTATGGCATAACGCCGTGCCTTATCCAGTGTGCGGCAGCTCTATGTAAACCCATGCAAATCACTTCGCTTTAGGCTAAACGCAGTGCCTTATCCAGTGTGCGCCATTTCTATGTAAACCCATGCAAATCACTTCGCTTTAGACTAATCGCAGTGCCTTATCCAGTGTGCGGCATCTCTTTGTAAACCCATGCAAAACACTTCTCTTAAGGCAAAACGTCGTTTCTTATGCAGTGTGCGGTAGCTCTATGTAAACCCATGCAAATCTCTTGGCTTTAGGCAAAACGCCGTGTCTTATCTAGTGTGCGGCAGCTTTATGTAAACCCATGCAAAACACTTTGCTTTAGGCAAATCGCTGTGCCTTATCTAGTGTGCGGCAGCTCTATGTAAACCGATGCAAAACACTTCGCTCAAGGCAAATCGCCGTGCCTTATCCAGTGTGCTGCAGCTCTATATAAACCCATGCAAAAACTTTGCTTCAGGCAAAACGCCGTGCCTTATCCAGTGTGCGGCAGCTCAATGTAAACCCATTCAAATCACTTCGCTTTAGGCAAAACGCCGTGCCTTATCCAGTGTGCAGCAGCTCTATGTAAACCCATGCAAAACACTTCGCTCAAGGCAAATCGTCGTGCCTTATCCAGTTTGCGGCAGCTCTTTGTAAACCCATGAAAATCATTTCGCTTTATGCAAAACGCTGTGCTTTATCCAGAGTTTGGTAGCTCTATGTAAACCCATGCAAACCACTTCGCTTTAGGCAAAACGCCGTGCCTTATCCAGTGTGTGGCAGCTTTATGTAAACCCATGCAAGACACTTCGCTTTAGGCAAAATGCCGTGCCTTTTTCCAGTGTGCGGTAGGTCTATATAAACCCATTTAAATCACTTCGCCTTATGCAAAACGCCGTGCCTTATCCAGTGTGTTGCAGGTCTATGTAAACCCATGCAAATCACTTCGCTTTAAGGAAAACGCCGTGCCTTATCCAGTGTGCAACAGCTCTATGTAAACCCATGCAAAACACTTCGCTCAAGGCAAATCGTTGTGCCTTATCCAGTGTGCGGCAGCTTTATGTAAACCCATGCAAAACCCTTCGCTCAAGGCAAAACACCGTGCCTTATCCCGGCAAGCTGGCCTGAGCAACCGGGCGGGTCCACAGGTGGCGGATAGTGGGACGGCCTACAGAAATGTAGGTTACCTGTGAATAAGGATTCCGGAAGGTTTCTGAATATGCAGGCCTGGACCAAGGCTATGGTTCAAAGGTGAGGAATTATCCCTCCTCGTCCGTCAACCGGTTGGGCTTGGTAGAAATAACCGAGTGCTCTGACCGGGGAGACTGGGGTAGTTGGGAATTAAGTCCTCACAATGCTACTCTCACCTCCCGGGTGAACCAAGGGCAATGCTACAGTGAAGTAGGGGCGGGAAACTGCCCAAACGACACAGTTGTAAAAAAGAGAGTAAAGCAGGCTGTTCATCTGAGCAGTTAATAATGTCCTGAACTTGGGTTGTGCTTCAAGGTCAGTGACTGAATACCCAATCCAAGGTGGAAGGCATCGTGCCGAAGGATGAATGGCTGCAGGGTATAAAATGCAGTCCCAAACGATCCCCTTGAGGAACCAGACAAAATCTCATTGTATGTTGTCTTGCCAGGGCAGTAGGGGCTCTGCTCTGGTCGACCGTTATTTCCCCCATACTCGTGGGACTTTAATTGACCAAGTAAGTAAAAGAATTAATTTCGAGACTGCACAGACAGTGGGAGCCAATGAGACGGCAAACCGTGAGTCTGTAGCAGATGTGTCAACGGCAACCATCACTTGGGGTGCGGGGGCGGCTGTCAAGCTGCCGACTGCAGAAACCGGTGAAGTGGCTGTAGAGTTGAGCACGATGTCTAGTCCTGGAGCTGCTCTGCGGACCCAGGCGACTGCAAATTAAGCAGAACAATGATCAAGATCCTCCAAGTGAACCTACAGCATAGCAGGGCGGCGAGTGCTGTCGTGTGTAGGATGCTGGACAGGGGAGAGGTGGACTTGGTGCTCATCCAGGAACCATGGATTTCTGGAGGAAAAATATGCGGGCTGGCGACATCTGGAGGTAAGTTGTTGTATGATAAGGACTCCGGTGTTCCCAGGACGTGTATCCTGGCTAGGAGGGGGTTGTGTGCTTTTGTACTAACGAACTTCTGTTGCAGGGATTTGTTAGCAGTGACGGTGGAGCTGCGGGCGGAGGGGGGGATGAAGAGGCTGAATCTGGCCACGGCATATCTCCCCATTGACTGCGCGGGGGCTCTGCCAACACAAGAGCTGAGGAGCCTGGTCGAGCACTGCGAGGCTGTGGATGAGGAGCTGCTGGTGGGGATGGATGCTAACTCCCATCATACTTCGTGGGGTAGTACAGGTACAAACACTAGAGGTGAGGAACTTTTAGCTTATCTTAGCTCTAAGAATCTACTAGTCCTAAATCAGGGGGAAGAGCCGACGTTTGTCACTAGGGCCAGACAGGAGGTCCTGGACATTACGGTGGCATCGAACCAGATGGCTAGGTATGTACTAAATTGGCATGTGTCGGATGAACCATCTTCTTCTGATCACAGACACATTAGGTATGATATCTCTCTAAATCCAGCCATGCTTCGCCCAACCAGGGATCCAAGAAGAACAGACTGGGACTCCTACAGGAGGGACCTGGGTGTTCGGATTGAGGAGGCTGGATTGGAGTATGGTGGGAGGAGAGAGCTAGAAGACTCTGCCACATTGGTTGGCGAGGCTATAATAGAATCCTTTACCGATAATTGCCCTCTCAGTGAGGGGAGGAAAGTAGGGGATCCGTCATGGTGGAACAAGAAGCTAGCCAAACTTCGGAAGACCACCAGGAGACTCTTTAATAGAGCAAAAAAGAACGGGGAGTGGGACCTGTATAGGAAAACACTAACCGAATACAACAGGGCAATTAGAGAAGCGCGCAGGAAGTCCTGGAAGGAGTTTTGTCATGAGATTGACAAAACTCGGGAAGGGGCACGACTGTATAAAGTGCTCTCTAAGGACCCAGTTAACCCGGTGGGGATGCTAAGAACCCCACTGGGAAATATAACAAAAACGGCAGGGGAAACTGTGGAAGAATTAATCAGGACACATTTCCCTTCCAGTACCCTGAGGAAACTTGGGGGAGCAGACACTGAACCGGTTACCAAACTCTCCACAAGACGTGATAAGAGGGAGGACTGGGAAGTGGCAAGGAGGATAGTAACTCCACAAAGGGTAAGATGGGCTATTGGCACTTTTAAACCCTACAAATCTCCAGGTCCAGATGGGATCTATCCTGTGCTGCTGCAGCAGGGAATGGATATGCTGGTGCTGGTACTTACTAAATTATACAGGCTAAGCATTGCTCTAGGGCATATGCCGGCAGCCTGGAAATCTAGTAAGGTGGTCTTTATACCTAAGCCCACCGGTAACCAATCGGAAGGGAAAGGATACAGACCTATCACACTCATGTCCTTTGTTCTCAAGGGACTTGAAAAGCTGGTTGATAGGCATATTAGGGGGGGGTGCTTTGGCTACCAAACCACTGCATTGGAACCAGTATGCTTACCAACCGGGGAAATCTTGCGAGGGAGCTCTCCATCAAGTGGTTGGTAGGATTGAGCAAATGATCGCTAAGAAAGGTTGTGCCATAGGTGCCTTCCTCGACATTGAAGGGGCTTTCAATAACCCCTCAGTGGAGACGATGGTAAGTGGTACAAGACGTCATGGAGTGGATGCGACCACTTGTGGTTGGATAAGTTACATGTTAACAAACAGAAGCATTTCTGTAGAGGTGGCGGGGGAGGTCAGAAGGGCGGAGACAAGTCTGGGCTGTGCACAGGGGGGGGGGGGTTCTCTCTCCTCTGTTGTGGTGCCTAGTGGTTGACAACCTTATTGAACTCCTGAATGAACAGGGGTACTTCTGTCTAGGATATGCGGACGACATAGTTGTCCTGATCCTGGGCAGATTCCCTGATACAGTCCTTGAGGTAATCAGAAATCCTCTACGACTGATTGAAGAGTGGTGTAAAAAGGAGAACCTTAGGGTAAATCCAAAAAAGACTGCTCTCATTAACTTCACCAGACAGCGAAAAGATCTGACGACCAGGATGCCCCGCTTGTTTGGTGAATACCTTGAGTTTGTGGGGGAGGTGAAGTACCTGGGAGTTACTCTGGACAGGAACCTCACCTGGAATCCACATCTTGAGAGGATAGTTAACAGGGCCAAAAGGGCACTGATGACTGTGAGAAGAATGGTGGGTAAGAAATGGGGACTGAAGCCATCAATGATGCACTGGATGTATCTGAGGGTGATAAGACCTATGATTACCTATGGAGCTCTGGTGTGGTGGACAAAGGCCAACCAGGCACAGACAAGAGCTAAACTGAGCTCTATCCAGAGATTGGCCTGTCTGTGCACACTGGGAGCGATGTCAACTACACCAGGTGCAGCAATGGAAGTAATGCTTAACCTCCCTCCCCTTGAGCTTGTCCTTAGGGGAGAGGCGAGGCTAGCGGCATGGAGATTGCGCAACTCGAGCAACTGGGCTAACCTCCCAGATGTCTCGGGACATATGAGTATCGAGTGCGTGGTCAAAGAACCCGTCTTGGAAATGGGCAGCGACCACATTACTCGAATGTTTGCACCTGACCAGGTCCACCAAACTGCGATGGAATGGTCAGGGACATTAACATCGGGAGCTCAGATCTGGTACACAGATGGCTCCAAGATGGACGTCGGCACTGGAGCGGGGGTGTATTGTAAAAACCCAAGGGTAGAACTAGTTTTTTCCTTGGGGAGGCATACCTCTGTCTTTCAGGCCGAAGTATATGCTATAAATGCCTGTCTGGGAGAGATAGCGAGAAGGGAAACACATGGGACCCGGATTGCTATTTTCTCCGACAGTCAGGCAGCAATTAAGGCACTAAACGGACACGTGGTCACCTCGGCCATAGTCAGGGAGTGCCTAATTAACCTACAAGCTCTGGCAAGGCACAATCAAGTCAAGATTGGTTGGGTGCCAGGGCATAGGGGAATACTTGGAAATGAAGCCGCAGATGCGCTGGCCAGGGAGGGGTCCTCGACTCCCCTGATTGGACCGGAACCTGCGGTGGGTATTTCCAAATCCATGGTCAGGATGACAGTGCGAAGGTGTATGGCTGAAAGACACTGTGAGCACTGGATCAGGGCCGAAAGGATGAGACACAGTAAGCTAACCCTTAGGAGACCTTCCCTTGGGCTGCAGTAGAGTCTCATCTATCTGTCTAGGCAGGAATTAAGGATAGCCACAGGACTACTCACGAGACACTGTGGACTAAGGAAACATTTGCATAAAATGGGTATCTACAAGGATGAACCAGTGTGCAGATTGTGCGGGCAGGAACAGGAGACTGCCACACACATTATTTACAGATGTGGAGTACTTGCTGAGAGGCGCTTCAACCTCTTTGGTGATGGAACGGCTTTGGTGGATGCTGAAGGTAAAACTCTAGTCAGGAAACTCCTAAACCTGGTAAGAGGGAAGGGGTTACTTGACTAGATCAGGGAGGTAAGTACAATATACCTTAAGGTAGCAGTGCTTCGGGCAATTCAAACCCGCTCCCAAGTTAAAAAAAAAAAAAAAAAAAAATCCAGCGTGCGGCAGCTCTATGTAAACCCATGCAAATCACTTCGCTTTAGGCAAAACGCCGTGCCTTATCCAGTGTGCAGCAACTCTATGTAAACCCATGCAAAAGATTTGGCTTATGGCAAAATGCCGTGCCTTATCCAGTGTGCGGCAGCTCTATGTAAACCCATGCAAATCACTTCGGTTTAGGCTAAACGCCGTGCCTTATCCAGTGTGCGGCAGCTCTTTGTAACCCCATGCAAAACACTTCTCTTAAGGCAAAACGCCGTTTCTTATGCAGTGTGCGGCAGCTCTATGTAAACCCATGCAAATCTCTTGGCTTTATGCAAAACGCGTTGCCTTATCCAGTGTGCAGCAGCTCTATGTAAACCCATGCAAATCACTTCGCTTTAGAGGAAACGCCGTGCCTTATCCAGTGTGCGACAGCTCTATGTAAACCTATGCAAAACATTTCGCAAAAGGCAAAACGCTGTGCCTTATCCAGTGTGCGCCAGTTCTATGTAAACCCAGGTAAATCACTTCGCTTATGGGAAAACGCCGTGCCTTATCCAGTGTGCGGCAGCTCTATGTAAACCCATGCAAATCACTTCGCTTTAGACTAAACGCCGTGCTTATCCAGTGTGTGGCAGCTCTTTGTAAACCCATGCAAAACACTTCTCTTAAGGCAAAACGCCGTTTCTTATGCAGTGTGCGGCAGCTCTATGTAAACTCATGCAAATCTCTTGGCTTTAGGGAAAACGCCGTGCCTTATTAAGTGTGCGGCAGCTGTATGTATACCCATGCAAAACACTTCGCTCTAGGAAAATCGCCGTGCCTTATCCAGTGCGCGACAGCTCTATGTAAAATAATGCAAAACGCCGTGCCTTATCCAGTGTGCGGCAGCTCTTTGTAAGCCCATGCAAATCACTTCTCTTAAGGCAAAACACCGTTTCTTATGCAGTGTGCGGCAGCTCTAAGTAAACCCATGCAAATCTCTTGGCTTTAGCAAAACGCGTTGCCTTATCCAGTGTGCGGCAGCTCTATGTAAACCCATGCAAATCACTTCGCTTTAGAGAAAACGCCGTGCCTTATCCAGTGTGCGACAGCTCTATGTAAACCCATGGAAAACATTTCGCATAAGGCAAAACGCCGTGCCTTATCCAGTATGCGCCAGGTCTATGTAAACCCATTCAAATCACTCCGCTTTAGGCAAAACGCCGTCTCATATCCAGTGTGCGGCAGCTCCATGTAAACCCATGCAAATCACTTCGCTTTTGGCAAAAATCTGTGCCTTATCAAGTGTGTGGCAGCTGTATGTATACCCATGCAAAATACTTCGCTCATGGCAAATCGCCGTGCCTTATTCAGTGTGCGACAGCTCTATGAAAAACCAATGTTAACACTTCGCTTTAGGCGAAACGCCGTGCTTTATCCAGTGTGCGGCAGCTCTTTGCAAACCCATGGAAATCATTTCGCTTTATGCAAAACGCTGTGCCTTATCCAGAGTGCGGCAGCTCTATGTAAAGCAATGCAAATCATTTCGCTTTAGGCAAAACGCTGTGCTTTATCCAGTGTGCGGCAGCTCTATGTAAACCAATGCAAATCACTTCGCTTTAGACAAAACGCTGTGCCTTATCCAGGGTGCGACAGCTCTATGTAAACCCATGCAAATCAATTCGCTTCAGGCAAAACGCCGTGCCTTATCCAGTGTGCGGCAGCTCTATGTAAAACCATGCAAATCACTCCGCTTCAGGCAAAACGCCGTGTCTTATCCAGTGTGCGGCAGCTCTATGTAAACCCATGCAAAACACTTTGCTTTAGGCTAAACGCCGTGCCTTATCCAGTGTGCGGCAGCTCTATGTATACCCATGCAAAACACTTCGCTCAAGGCAAATCCCCGTGCCTTATCCAGTGTGCTGCAGCTCTATATAAACCCATGCAAAACCTTTGCTTCAGGCAAAACACCGTGCCTTATCCAGTGTGCGGCAGCTCAATGTAAACCCATGCAAAAAAAGTCGCTTCAGGCAAAATGCCGTGCCCTATCCAGTGTGTGGCTGCTCTATGTAAACCCTTGCAAAATGCCGTGCCTATCCAGTATGCGGCAGCTCTATATAAACCCATGCAAATCACTTCATTTTATTTAAAACGCCGTGCCCTATCCAGTGTGCGACAGTTTGTATGTAAACCCATGCAAAACACTTCGCTCAAGGCAAATCGCTGTGCCTTATCCAGTGTGCGGGTGCTCTATGTAAACCCATGCAAACCACTTCGCTTTAGGCAAAACGCCGTGCCTTATCCAGTGTGCGGCAGCACTATGTAAACCCATGCAAATCACTTCGTTTAGGCAAAACGCTGTGCCTATCCAGTGTGCGTCAGGTCTATGTAAACCCGTTTAAATCACTTCGCTTTAGGCAAAACGCCGTCCCATATCCAGTGTGCGGCAGCTCTATGTAAACCCATGCAAAACACTTCGCTTAAGGCAAAACGCCGTGCCTTATCCAGTGTGTGGTAGCTTTATGTAAGCCCATGCAAAACACTTCGCTTTAGGCAAAACGCTGTGCCTATCCAGTGTGAGGCAGGTATATATAAACCCATTCAAATCACTTCGCTTTAGGCAAAACGCCGTGCCATATCCAGTGTGCGGCAGCTCTATGTAAACCATTGCAAAACACTTCGCTTTAGGCAAACCGCCGTGCCTTATCCAGTGTGCGGCAGCTCTTTGTCAACCCATGCAAATAACATCGCTTTAAGAAAAACGCTGTGCCTTATCCAGTGCGCGGCAGGTCTATATAAACCCATGCAAATCACTTCGCTTCAGGCAAAACGCCGTATATTATTAAGTGTGCGGCAGCTGTATGTATACCCATGCAAAACACTTCGCTCAAGGAAAATCGCCGTGTCTTATCCAGTGTGCGACAGCTCTATGTAAACCAATGCAAAACACTTCGCTTTAGGTAAAACGCCGTGCCTTATCCAGTGTGCGGCAGCTTTATGTAAACCCATGGAAAACACTTCGCTTTAGGCAAAATGCCGTGCCTATCCAGTATGCGGCCGCTCTATGTAAACCCATGCAAATCACTTCATTTTAGGTAAAATACCGTGCACTATCCAGTGTGCGACAGTTTGTATGTAAAGCCATGCAAAACACTTCGATTAAGGCAAATCGCTGTGCCTTATCCTGTGTGCGGCAGCTCTTTGTAAACCCATGCAAAACACTTCGCTCAAGGCAAATCGCCGTGCCTTATCCAGTGTGCTGCAGCTCTATATAAACCCATGCAAAAACTTTGCTTCAAGCAAAACGCCGTGCTTTATCCAGTGTGCGATAGCTCAATGTAAACCCATGCAAAAAACTTCGCTTCAGGCAAAACGCCGTGCCCTATCCAGTGTGCGGCTGCTCTATGTAAACCCATTCAAATCACGTCGCTTTAGGCAAAACGCCGTGCCTTATCCAGTGTGCAGCAGCTCTATGTAAACCCATGCAAAAGACTTCGCTTATGGCATAACGCCGTGCCTTATCCAGTGTGCGGCAGCTCTATGTAAACCCATGCAAATCACTTCGCTTTAGGCTAAACGCAGTGCCTTATCCAGTGTGCGCCATTTCTATGTAAACCCATGCAAATCACTTCGCTTTAGACTAATCGCAGTGCCTTATCCAGTGTGCGGCATCTCTTTGTAAACCCATGCAAAACACTTCTCTTAAGGCAAAACGTCGTTTCTTATGCAGTGTGCGGTAGCTCTATGTAAACCCATGCAAATCTCTTGGCTTTAGGCAAAACGCCGTGTCTTATCTAGTGTGCGGCAGCTTTATGTAAACCCATGCAAAACACTTCGCTTTAGGCAAAATGCCGTACCTATCCAGTATGCGGCAGCTCTATGTAAACCCATGCAAATCACTTCATTTTAGGTAAAACGCTGTGCCCTATCCAGTGTGCGACATTTTGTATGTAAAACCATGCAAATTACTCCGCTTCAGGCAAAACGCCGTGCCTTATTAAGTGTGCGGCAGCTCTATGTAAACCCATGCAAAACACTTTGCTTTAGGCAAATCGCTGTGCCTTATCCAGTGTGCGGCAGCTCTATGTAAACCGATGCAAAACACTTCGCTCAAGGCAAATCGCCGTGCCTTATCCAGTGTGCTGCAGCTCTATATAAACCCATACAAAAACTTTGCTTCAGGCAAAACGCCGTGCCTTATCCAGTGTGCGGCAGCTCAATGTAAACCCATTCAAATCACTTCGCTTTAGGCAAAACGCCGTGCCTTATCCAGTGTGCAGCAGCTCTATGTAAACCCATGCAAAAGACTTCGCTTATGGCATAACGCCGTGCCTTATCCTGTGTGCGCCAGCTCTTTATAAACCCATGCAAAACACTTCTCTTAAGGCAAAACGCCGTTTCTTATGCAGTGTGCGGCAGCTCTATGTAAACCCATGCAAATCTCTTGGCTTTAGGAAAAACGCCGTGCCTTATCTAGTGTGCGGCAGCTCTATGTAAACCCATGCAAATCACTTCGCTTTAGGGAAAACAACGTGCCTTATCCAGTGTGCGGCAGCTCTATGTAAACCCTTGCAAATCACTTCATTTTAGGTAAAACGCCGTGCCCTATCCAGTGTGCGACAGTTTGTATGTAAAGCCATTCAAATCACTTCGCTATAGGAAAAACGCCGTGCCATATCCAGTGTGCGGCAGCTCTATGTAAACCCATGCAAATAACTTCGTTTTAAGCAAAACGCTGTGCCTTATCCAGTGCGCGGCAGTTCTATATAAACCCATGCAAATCACTTCGCTTTAGGCAAAACGCTGTGCCTATCCAGTGTGAGGCAGGTATATATAATCCCATTCAAATCACTTCGCTTTAGGCAAAACGTCGTGCCATATCCAGTGTGCGGCAGCTCTATGTAAACCATTGCAAAACACTTCGCTTTAGGCAAACCGCCGTGCCTTATCCAGTGTGCGGCAGCTCTTTGTCAACCCATGCAAATAACATCGCTTTAAGCAAAACGCTGTGCCTTATCCAGTGCGCGGCAGGTCTATATAAACCCATGCAAATCACTTCGCTTCAGGCAAAACGCCGTGCCTTATCCAGTGTGCGGTATCTCTATGTAAACCCATGCAAAACACTTCGCTTAAGGCAAAACGCCGTGCCTTATCCAGTGTGCGGCAGCTCTACGTAAACCCATCCAAATCACTTCGCTTTAGGCAAAACGCTGTGCCTTATCCAGAGTGCGGCAGCTCTATGTAAAGCAATGCAATTCTCTTCGCTTTAGACAAAACGCTGTGCTTTATCCAGGGTGCGACAGCTCTATGTAAACCAATGCAAATCATTTCGCTTCAGGCAAAACGCCGTGCCTTATCCAATGTGCGGCAGCTCTATGCAATACGATGCAAATCACACCGCTTCAGGCAAAACGCCGTGCCTTATCCAGTGTGCGGCAGCTCTATGTAAACCCATGCAAACCACTTCGCTTTAGGCAAAACGCCGTGCCTTTTTGCAGTGTGCGGCAGGTCTATGTAAACCCATTCAAAACACTTTGCTTTAGGCTAAACGCCGTGCCTTATCCAGTGTGCGGCAGCTCTATGTAAACCCATGCAAAACACTTCGCTCAAGGCAAATCGCCGTGCCTTATCCAGTGTGCTGCAGCTCCATATAAAACCCATGAAAAAACTTTGCTTCAGGCAAAACGCCGTGCCTTATCCAGTGTGCGGCAGCTCAATGTAAACCCATGCAAAAAACTTCGCTTCAGGCAAAACGCCGTGCCCTATCCAGTGTGCGGCTGCTCTATGTAAACCCATGCAAAACACTTCGCTTTATGCAAAACGCCATGCCTATCCAGTATGCGGCAGCTCTATGTAAACACATGCAAAACACTTCGCTCAAGGCGAATTGCCGTGCCTTATCCAGTGTGCTGCAGCTCTATATAAACCCATGCAAAAACCTTGCTTCAGGCAAAACGCCGTGCCTTATCCAGTGTGCGGCAGCTCAATGTAAACCCATGCAAAAAACTTCGCTTCAGGCAAAACGCCGTGCCCTATCAAGTGTGCTACTGCTCTATGTATACCCTTGCAAACCACTTCGCTTTAGGCAAAACGCCGTGCCTTTTTCCAGTGTGCGGCAGGTCTATGTAAATCCATTCAAATCACTTCGCTTTAGGCAACACGCCGTGCCTTATCCAGTGTGCAGCAGCTCTATGTAAACCCATGCAAAAGACTTCGCTTAAGGCAAAATGCCGTGCCTTATCCAGTTTGCGGCAGCTCTATGTAAACCCATGCAAATCACTTCGCTTTAGGCTAAACGCCGTGCTTTATCCAGTGTGCGGCAGCTCTTTGTAACCCCATGCAAAACACTTCTCTCAAGGCAAAACGCCGTTTCTTATGCAGTGTGCGGCAGCTCTATGTAAACCCATGCAAATCACTTCGCTTTTGGCAAAACGCTGTGCCTTATCCAGTGTGTGGCAGCTCTATGTAAACCCATGCAAAACACTTCGCTTAAGGCAAAACGCCGTGCCTTATCCAGTGTGCGGCAGCTCTAAGTAATCCCTTGTAAATCACTTCGCTTTAGGCAAAACGCCGTACCTTATTAAGTGTGCGGCAGCTGTATGTATACCCATGCAAAACACTTCGCTCAAGGCAAATCGTCGTGCCTTATCCAGTGTGCGGCAGCTTTATGTAAACCCATGCAAAACACTTCGCTTTAGGCAAAACGCTGTGCCTATCCAGTGTGAGGCAGGTATATATAAACCCATTCAAATCACTTCGCTTTAGGCAAAACGCCGTGCCATATCCAGTGTGCGGCAGCTCTATGTAAACCATTGCGAAACACTTCGCTTTAGGCAAACCGCCGTGCCTTATCCAGTGTGCGGCAGCTCTTTGTCAACCCATGCAAATAACATCGCTTTAAGCAAAACGCTGTGCCTTATCCAGTGCGCGGCAGGTCTATATAAACCCATGCAAATCACTTCGCTTCAGGCAAAACGCCGTATATTATTAAGTGTGCGGCAGCTGTATGTATACCCATGCAAAACACTTCGCTCAAGGAAAATCGCCGTGTCTTATCCAGTGTGCGACAGCTCTATGTAAACCAATGCAAAACACTTCGCTTTAGGTAAAACGCCGTGCCTTATCCAGTGTGCGGCAGCTTTATGTAAACCCATGGAAAACACTTCGCTTTAGGCAAAATGCCGTGCCTATCCAGTATGCGGCCGCTCTATGTAAACCCATGCAAATCACTTCATTTTAGGTAAAATACCGTGCACTATCCAGTGTGCGACAGTTTGTATGTAAAGCCATGCAAAACACTTCGATTAAGGCAAATCGCTGTGCCTTATCCTGTGTGCGGCAGCTCTTTGTAAACCCATGCAAAACACTTCGCTCAAGGCAAATCGCCGTGCCTTATCCAGTGTGCTGCAGCTCTATATAAACCCATGCAAAAACTTTGCTTCAAGCAAAACGCCGTGCCTTATCCAGTGTGCGATAGCTCAATGTAAACCCATGCAAAAAACTTCGCTTCAGGCAAAACGCCGTGCCCTATCCAGTGTGCGGCTGCTCTATGTAAACCCATTCAAATCACGTCGCTTTAGGCAAAACGCCGTGCCTTATCCAGTGTGCAGCAGCTCTATGTAAACCCATGCAAAAGACTTCGCTTATGGCATAACGCCGTGCCTTATCCAGTGTGCGGCAGCTCTATGTAAACCCATGCAAATCACTTCGCTTTAGGCTAAACGCAGTGCCTTATCCAGTGTGCGCCATTTCTATGTCAACCCATGCAAATCACTTCGCTTTAGACTAATCGCAGTGCCTTATCCAGTGTGCGGCATCTCTTTGTAAACCCATGCAAAACACTTCTCTTAAGGCAAAACGTCGTTTCTTATGCAGTGTGCGGTAGCTCTATGTAAACCCATGCAAATCTCTTGGCTTTAGGCAAAACGCCGTGTCTTATCTAGTGTGCGGCAGCTTTATGTAAACCCATGCAAAACACATCGCTTTAGGCAAAATGCCGTACCTATCCAGTATGCGGCAGCTCTATGTAAACCCATGCAAATCACTTCATTTTAGGTAAAACGCTGTGCCCTATCCAGTGTGCGACATTTTGTATGTAAAACCATGCAAATTACTCCGCTTCAGGCAAAACGCCGTGCCTTATTAAGTGTGCGGCAGCTCTATGTAAACCCATGCAAAACACTTTGCTTTAGGCAAATCGCTGTGCCTTATCCAGTGTGCGGCAGCTCTATGTAAACCGATGCAAAACACTTCGCTCAAGGCAAATCGCCGTGCCTTATCCAGTGTGCTGCAGCTCTATATAAACCCATACAAAAACTTTGCTTCAGGCAAAACGCCGTGCCTTATCCAGTGTGCGGCAGCTCAATGTAAACCCATTCAAATCACTTCGCTTTAGGCAAAACGCCGTGCCTTATCCAGTGTGCAGCAGCTCTATGTAAACCCATGCAAAAGACTTCGCTTATGGCATAACGCCGTGCCTTATCCTGTGTGCGCCAGCTCTTTATAAACCCATGCAAAACACTTCTCTTAAGGCAAAACGCCGTTTCTTATGCAGTGTGCGGCAGCTCTATGTAAACCCATGCAAATCTCTTGGCTTTAGGCAAAACGCCGTGCCTTATCTAGTGTGCGGCAGCTCTATGTAAACCCATGCAAATCACTTCGCTTTAGGGAAAACAACGTGCCTTATCCAGTGTGCGGCAGCTCTATGTAAACCCTTGCAAATCACTTCATTTTAGGTAAAACGCCGTGCCCTATCCAGTGTGCGACAGTTTGTATGTAAAGCCATTCAAATCACTTCGCTATAGGAAAAACGCCGTGCCATATCCAGTGTGCGGCAGCTCTATGTAAACCCATGCAAATAACTTCGTTTTAAGCAAAACGCTGTGCCTTATCCAGTGCGCGGCAGTTCTATATAAACCCATGCAAATCACTTCGCTTTAGGCAAAACGCTGTGCCTATCCAGTGTGAGGCAGGTATATATAATCCCATTCAAATCACTTCGCTTTAGGCAAAACGTCGTGCCATATCCAGTGTGCGGCAGCTCTATGTAAACCATTGCAAAACACTTCGCTTTAGGCAAACCGCCGTGCCTTATCCAGTGTGCGGCAGCTCTTTGTCAACCCATGCAAATAACATCGCTTTAAGCAAAACGCTGTGCCTTATCCAGTGCGCGGCAGGTCTATATAAACCCATGCAAATCACTTCGCTTCAGGCAAAACGCCGTGCCTTATCCAGTGTGCGGCATCTCTATGTAAACCCATGCAAAACACTTCGCTTAAGGCAAAACGCCGTGCCTTATCCAGTGTGCGGCAGCTCTAAGTAATCCCTTGTAAATCACTTCGCTTTAGGCAAAACGCCGTACCTTATTAAGTGTGCGGCAGCTGTATGTATACCCATGCAAAACACTTCGCTCAAGGCAAATCGTCGTGCCTTATCCAGTGTGCGGCAGCTTTATGTAAACCCATGCAAAACACTTCGCTTTAGGCAAAACGCTGTGCCTATCCAGTGTGAGGCAGGTATATATAAACCCATTCAAATCACTTCGCTTTAGGCAAAACGCCGTGCCATATCCAGTGTGCGGCAGCTCTATGTAAACCATTGCAAAACACTTCGCTTTAGGCAAACCGCCGTGCCTTATCCAGTGTGCGGCAGCTCTTTGTCAACCCATGCAAATAACATCGCTTTAAGCAAAACGCTGTGCCTTATCCAGTGCGCGGCAGGTCTATATAAACCCATGCAAATCACTTCGCTTCAGGCAAAACGCCGTATATTATTAAGTGTGCGGCAGCTGTATGTATACCCATGCAAAACACTTCGCTCAAGGAAAATCGCCGTGTCTTATCCAGTGTGCGACAGCTCTATGTAAACCAATGCAAAACACTTCGCTTTAGGTAAAACGCCGTGCCTTATCCAGTGTGCGGCAGCTTTATGTAAACCCATGGAAAACACTTCGCTTTAGGCAAAATGCCGTGCCTATCCAGTATGCGGCCGCTCTATGTAAACCCATGCAAATCACTTCATTTTAGGTAAAATACCGTGCACTATCCAGTGTGCGACAGTTTGTATGTAAAGCCATGCAAAACACTTCGATTAAGGCAAATCGCTGTGCCTTATCCTGTGTGCGGCAGCTCTTTGTAAACCCATGCAAAACACTTCGCTCAAGGCAAATCGCCGTGCCTTATCCAGTGTGCTGCAGCTCTATATAAACCCATGCAAAAACTTTGCTTCAAGCAAAACGCCGTGCCTTATCCAGTGTGCGATAGCTCAATGTAAACCCATGCAAAAAACTTCGCTTCAGGCAAAACGCCGTGCCCTATCCAGTGTGCGGCTGCTCTATGTAAACCCATTCAAATCACGTCGCTTTAGGCAAAACGCCGTGCCTTATCCAGTGTGCAGCAGCTCTATGTAAACCCATGCAAAAGACTTCGCTTATGGCATAACGCCGTGCCTTATCCAGTGTGCGGCAGCTCTATGTAAACCCATGCAAATCACTTCGCTTTAGGCTAAACGCAGTGCCTTATCCAGTGTGCGCCATTTCTATGTAAACCCATGCAAATCACTTCGCTTTAGACTAATCGCAGTGCCTTATCCAGTGTGCGGCAGCTCTTTGTAAACCCATGCAAAACACTTCTCTTAAGGCAAAACGTCGTTTCTTATGCAGTGTGCGGTAGCTCTATGTAAACCCATGCAAATCTCTTGGCTTTAGGCAAAACGCCGTGTCTTATCTAGTGTGCGGCAGCTTTATGTAAACCCATGCAAAACACTTCGCTTTAGGCAAAATGCCGTACCTATCCAGTATGCGGCAGCTCTATGTAAACCCATGCAAATCACTTCATTTTAGGTAAAACGCTGTGCCCTATCCAGTGTGCGACATTTTGTATGTAAAACCATGCAAATTACTCCGCTTCAGGTAAAACGCCGTGCCTTATTAAGTGTGCGGCAGCTCTATGTAAACCCATGCAAAACACTTTGCTTTAGGCAAATCGCTGTGCCTTATCCAGTGTGCGGCAGCTCTATGTAAACCGATGCAAAACACCTCGCTCAAGGCAAATCGCCGTGCCTTATCCAGTGTGCTGCAGCTCTATATTAACCCATACAAAAATTTTGCTTCAGGCAAAACGCCGTGCCTTATCCAGTGTGCGGCAGCTCAATGTAAACCCATTCAAATCACTTCGCTTTAGGCAAAACGCCGTGCCTTATCCAGTGTGCAGCAGCTCTATGTAAACCCATGCAAAAGACTTCGCTTATGGCATAACGCCGTGCCTTATCCTGTGTGCGCCTGCTCTTTATAAACCCATGCAAAACACTTCTCTTAAGGCAAAACGCCGTTTCTTATGCAGTGTGCGGCAGCTCTATGTAAACCCATGCAAATCTCTTGGCTTTAGGCAAAACGCCGTGCCTTATCTAGTGTGCGGCAGCTCTATGTAAACCCATGCAAATCACTTCGCTTTAGGGAAAACAACGTGCCTTATCCAGTGTGCGGCAGCTCTATGTAAACCCTTGCAAATCACTTCATTTTAGGTAAAACGCCGTGCCCTATCCAGTGTGCGACAGTTTGTATGTAAAGCCATTCAAATCACTTCGCTATAGGAAAAACGCCGTGCCATATCCAGTGTGCGGCAGCTCTATGTAAACCCATGCAAATAACTTCGTTTTAAGCAAAACGCTGTGCCTTATCCAGTGCGCGGCAGTTCTATATAAACCCATGCAAATCACTTCGCTTTAGGCAAAACGCTGTGCCTATCCAGTGTGAGGCAGGTATATATAATCCCATTCAAATCACTTCGCTTTAGGCAAAACGTCGTGCCATATCCAGTGTGCGGCAGCTCTATGTAAACCATTGCAAAACACTTCGCTTTAGGCAAACCGCCGTGCCTTATCCAGTGTGCGGCAGCTCTTTGTCAACCCATGCAAATAACATCGCTTTAAGCAAAACGCTGTGCCTTATCCAGTGCGCGGCAGGTCTATATAAACCCATGCAAATCACTTCGCTTCAGGCAAAACGCCGTGCCTTATCCAGTGTGCGGCATCTCTATGTAAACCCATGCAAAACACTTCGCTTAAGGCAAATCGCCGTGCCTTATCCAGTGTGCGGCAGCTCTACGTAAACCCATCCAAATCACTTCGCTTTAGGCAAAACGCTGTGCCTTATCCAGAGTGCGGCAGCTCTATGTAAAGCAATGCAATTCTCTTCGCTTTAGACAAAACGCTGTGCTTTATCCAGGGTGCGACAGCTCTATGTAAACCAATGCAAATCATTTCGCTTCAGGCAAAACGCCGTGCCTTATCCAATGTGCGGCAGCTCTATGTAAACCCATGCAAACCACTTCGCTTTAGGCAAAACGCCGTGCCTTTTTGCAGTGTGCGGCAGGTCTATGTAAACCCATTCAAAACACTTTGCTTTAGGCTAAACGCCGTGCCTTATCCAGTGTGCGGCAGCTCTATGTAAACCCATGCAAAACACTTCGCTCAAGGCAAATCGCCGTGCCTTATCCAGTGTGCTGCAGCTCTATATAAACCCATGAAAAAACTTTGCTTCAGGCAAAACGCCGTGCCTTATCCAGTGTGCGGCAGCTCAATGTAAACCCATGCAAAAAACTTCGCTTCAGGCAAAACGCCGTGCCCTATCCAGTGTGCGGCTGCTCTATGTAAACCCATGCAAAACACTTCGCTTTATGCAAAACGCCATGCCTATCCAGTATGCGGCAGCTCTATGTAAACACATGCAAAACACTTCGCTCAAGGCGAATTGCCGTGCCTTATCCAGTGTGCTGCAGCTCTATATAAACCCATGCAAAAACCTTGCTTCAGGCAAAACGCCGTGCCTTATCCAGTGTGCGGCAGCTCAATGTAAACCCATGCAAAAAACTTCGCTTCAGGCAAAACGCCGTGCCCTATCAAGTGTGCTACTGCTCTATGTATACCCTTGCAAACCACTTCGCTTTAGGCAAAACGCCGTGCCTTTTTCCAGTGTGCGGCAGGTCTATGTAAATCCATTCAAATCACTTCGCTTTAGGCAACACGCCGTGCCTTATCCAGTGTGCAGCAGCTCTATGTAAACCCATGCAAAAGACTTCGCTTATGGCAAAATGCCGTGCCTTATCCAGTGTGCGGCAGCTCTATGTAAACCCATGCAAATCACTTCGCTTTAGGCTAAACGCCGTGCTTTATCCAGTGTGCGGCAGCTCTTTGTAACCCCATGCAAAACACTTCTCTCAAGGCAAAACGCCGTTTCTTATGCAGTGTGCGGCAGCTCTATGTAAACCCATGCAAATCACTTCGCTTTTGGCAAAACGCCGTACCTTATTAAGTGTGCGGCAGCTGTATGTATACCCATGCAAAACACTTCGCTCAAGGCAAATCGTCGTGCCTTATCCAGTGTGCGGCAGCTTTATGTAAACCCATGCAAAACACTTCGCTCAAGGCAAAACACCGTGCCTTATCCAGTGTGCGGCAGCTCTTTGTAAACCCATGAAAATCATTTCGCTTTATGCAAAACGCTGTGCTTTATCCAGAGTTTGGAAGCTCTATGTAAACCCATGCAAACCACTTCGCTTTAGGCAAAACGCCGTGCCTTATCCAGTGTGTGGCAGCTTTATGTAAACCCATGCAAGACACTTCGCTTTAGGCAAAATGCCGTGCCTTTTTCCAGTGTGCGGTAGGTCTATATAAACCCATTTAAATCACTTCGCCTTATGCAAAACGCCGTGCCTTATCCAGTGTGTTGCAGGTCTATGTAAACCCATGCAAATCACTTCGCTTTAAGGAAAACGCCGTGCCTTATCCAGTGTGCAACAGCTCTATGTAAACCCATGCAAAACACTTCGCTCAAGGCAAATCGTCGTGCCTTATCCAGTGTGCGGCAGCTTTATGTAAACCCATGCAAAACCCTTCGCTCAAGGCAAAACACCGTGCTTTATCCCGGCAAGCTGGCCTGAGCAACCGGGCGGGTCCACAGGTGGCGGATAGTGGGACGGCCTACAGAAATGTAGGTTACCTGTGAATAAGGATTCAGGAAGGTTTCTGAATATGCATGCCTGGACCAAGGCTATGGTTCAAAGGTGAGGAATTATCCCTCCTCGTCCGTCAACCGGTTGGGCTTGGTAGAAATAACCGAGTGCTCTGACCGGGGAGACTGGGGTAGTTGGGAATTAAGTCCTCACAATGCTACTCTCACCTCCCGGGTGAACCAAGGGCAATGCTACAGTGAAGTAGGGGCGGGAAACTGCCCAAACGACACAGTTGTAAAAAAGAGAGTAAAGCAGGCTGTTCATCTGAGCAGTTAATAATGTCCTGAACTTGGGTGTGCTTCAAGGTCAGTGACTGAATACCCAATCCAAGGTGGAAGGCATCGTGCCGAAGGATGAATGGCTGCAGGGTATAAAATGCAGTCCCAAACGATCCCCTTGAGGAACCAGACAAAATCTCATTGTATGTTGTCTTGCCAGGGCAGTAGGGGCTCTGCTCTGGTCGACCGTTATTTCCCCCATACTCGTGGGACTTTAATGGACCAAGTAAGTAAAAGAATTAATTTCGAGACTGCACAGACAGTGGGAGCCAATGAGACGGCAAACCGTGAGTCTGTAGCAGATGTGTCAACGGCAACCATCACTTGGGGTGCGGGGGCGGCTGTCAAGCTGCCGACTGCAGAAACCGGTGAAGTGGCTGTAGAGTTGAGCACGATGTCTAGTCCTGGAGCTGCTCTGCGGACCCAGGCGACTGCAAATTAAGCAGAACAATGATCAAGATCCTCCAAGTGAACCTACAGCATAGCAGGGCGGCGAGTGCTGTCGTGTGTAGGATGCTGGACAGGGGAGAGGTGGACTTGGTGCTCATCCAGGAACCATGGATTTCTGGAGGAAAAATATGCGGGCTGGCGACCTCTGGAGGTAAGTTGTTGTATGATAAGGACTCCGGTGTTCTCAGGACGTGTATCCTGGCTAGGAGGGGGTTGTGTGCTTTTGTACTAACGAACTTCTGTTGCAGGGATTTGTTAGCAGTGACGGTGGAGCTGCGGGCGGAGGGGGGGATGAAGAGGCTGAATCTGGCCACGGCATATCTCCCCTTTGACTGCGCGGGGGCTCTGCCAACACAAGAGCTGAGGAGCCTGGTCGAGCACTGCGAGGCTGTGGATGAGGAGCTGCTGGTGGGGATGGATGCTAACTCCCATCATACTTCGTGGGGTAGTACAGGTACAAACACTAGAGGTGAGGAACTTTTAGCTTATCTTAGCTCTAAGAATCTACTAGTCCTAAATCAGGGGGAAGAGCCGACGTTTGTCACTAGGGCCAGACAGGAAGTCCTGGACATTACGGTGGCATCGAACCAGATGGCTAGGTATGTACTAAATTGGCATGTGTCGGATGAACCATCTTCTTCTGATCACAGACATATTAGGTATGATATCTCTCTAAATCCAGCCATGCTTCGCCCAACCAGGGATCCAAGAAGAACAGACTGGGACTCCTACAGGAGGGACCTGGGTGTTCGGATTGAGGAGGCTGGATTGGAGTATGGTGGGAGGAGAGAGCTAGAAGACTCTGCCACATTGGTTGGCGAGGCTATAATAGAATCCTTTACCGATAATTGCCCTCTCAGTGAGGGGAGGAAAGTAGGGGATCCGTCATGGTGGAACAAGAAGCTAGCCAAACTTCGGAAGACCACCAGGAGACTCTTTAATAGAGCAAAAAAGAACGGGGAGTGGGACCTGTATAAGAAAACACTAACCGAATACAACAGGGCAATTAGAGAAGCGCGCAGGAAGTCCTGGAAGGAGTTTTGTCATGAGATTGACAAAACTCGGGAAGGGGCACGACTGTATAAAGTGCTCTCTAAGGACCCAGTTAACCCGGTGGGGATGCTAAGAACCCCACTGGGAAATATAACAAAAACGGCAGGGGAAACTGTGGAAGAATTAATCAGGACACATTTCCCTTCCAGTACCCTGAGGAAACTTGGGGGAGCAGACACTGAACCGGTTACCAAACTCTCCACAAGACGTGATAAGAGGGAGGACTGGGAAGTGGCAAGGAGGATAGTAACTCCACAAAGGGTAAGATGGGCTATTGGCACTTTTAAACCCTACAAATCTCCAGGTCCAGATGGGATCTATCCTGTGCTGCTGCAGCAGGGAATGGATATGCTGGTGCTGGTACTTACTAAATTATACAGGCTAAGCATTGCTCTAGGGCTTATGCCGGCAGCCTGGAAATCTAGTAAGGTGGTCTTTATACCTAAGCCCACCGGTAACCAATCGGAAGGGAAAGGATACAGACCTATCACACTCATGTCCTTTGTTCTCAAGGGACTTGAAAAGCTGGTTGATAGGCATATTAGGGGGGGTGCTTTGGCTACCAAACCACTGCATTGGAACCAGTATGCTTACCAACCGGGGAAATCTTGCGAGGGAGCTCTCCATCAAGTGGTTGGTAGGATTGAGCAAATGATCGCTAAGAAAGGTTGTGCCATAGGTGCCTTCCTCGACATTGAAGGGGCTTTCAATAACCCCTCAGTGGAGACGATGGTAAGTGGTACAAGACGTCATGGAGTGGATGCGACCACTTGTGGTTGGATAAGTTCCATGTTAACAAACAGAAGCATTTCTGTAGAGGTGGCGGGGGAGGTCAGAAGGGCGGAGACAAGTCTGGGCTGTGCACAGGGGGGGGGGGGTTCTCTCTCCTCTGTTGTGGTGCCTAGTGGTTGACAACCTTATTGAACTCCTGAATGAACAGGGGTACTTCTGTCTAGGATATGCGGACGACATAGTTGTCCTGATCCTGGGCAGATTTCCTGATACAGTCCTTGAGGTAATCAGAAATCCTCTACGACTGATTGAAGAGTGGTGTAAAAAGGAGAACCTTAGGGTAAATCCAAAAAAGACTGCTCTCATTAACTTCACCAGACAGCGAAAAGATCTGACGACCAGGATGCCCCGCTTGTTTGGTGAATACCTTGAGTTTGTGGGGGAGGTGAAGTACCTGGGAGTTACTCTGGACAGGAAACTCACCTGGAATCCACATCTTGAGAGGACAGTTAACAGGGCCAAAAGGGCACTGATGACTGTGAGAAGAATGGTGGGTAAGAAATGGGTACTGAAGCCATCAATGATGCACTGGATGTATCTGAGGGTGATAAGACCTATGATTACCTATGGAGCTCTGGTGTGGTGGACAAAGGCCAACCAGGCACAGACAAGAGCTAAACTGAGCTCTATCCAGAGATTGGCCTGTCTGTGCACACTGGGAGCGATGTCAACTACACCAGGTGCAGCAATGGAAGTAATGCTTAACCTCCCTCCCCTTGAGCTTGTCCTTAGGGGAGAGGCGAGGCTAGCGGCATGGAGATTGCGCAACTCGAGCAACTGGGCTAACCTCCCAGATGTCTCGGGACATATGAGTATCGAGTGCGTGGTCAAAGAACCCGTCTTGGAAATGGGCAGCGACCACATTACTCGAATGTTTGCACCTGACCAGGTCCACCAAACTGCGATGGAATGGTCAGGGACATTAACATCGGGAGCTCAGATCTGGTACACAGATGGCTCCAAGATGGACGTCGGCACTGGAGCGGGGGTGTATTGTAAAAACCCAAGGGTAGAACTAGTTTTTTCCTTGGGGAGGCATACCTCTGTCTTTCAGGCCGAAGTATATGCTATAAATGCCTGTCTGGGAGAGATAGCGAGAAGGGAAACACATGGGACCCGGATTGCTATTTTCTCCGACAGTCAGGCAGCAATTAAGGCACTAAACGGACACGTGGTCACCTCGGCCATAGTCAGGGAGTGCCTAATTAACCTACAAGCTCTGGCAAGGCACAATCAAGTCAAGATTGGTTGGGTGCCAGGGCATAGGGGAATACTTGGAAATGAAGCCGCAGATGCGCTGGCCAGGGAGGGGTCCTCGACTCCCCTGATTGGACCGGAACCTGCGGTGGGTACTTCCAAATCCATGGTCAGGATGACAGTGCGAAGGTGTATGGCTGAAAGACACTGTGAGCACTGGATCAGGGCCGAAAGGATGAGACACAGTAAGCTAACCATTAGGAGACCTTCCTTGGGGCTGCAGAAGAGTCTCATCTATCTGTCTAGGCAGGAATTAAGGATAGCCACAGGACTACTCACGGGACACTGTGGACTAAGGAAACATTTGCATAAAATGGGTATCTACAAGGATGAACCAGTGTGCAGATTGTGCGGGCAGGAACAGGAGACTGCCACACACATTATTTACAGATGTGGAGTACTTGCTGAGAGGCGCTTCAACCTCTTTGGTGATGGAACGGCTTTGGTGGATGCTGAAGGTAAAACTCTAGTCAGGAAACTCCTAAACCTGGTAAGAGGGAAGGGGTTATTTGACTAGATCAGGGAGGTAAGTACAATATACCTTAAGGTAGCAGTGCATCGGGCAATTCAAACCCGCTCCCAAGTTAAAAAAAAAAAAAAAAAAAAAAAATCCAGCGTGCGGCAGCTCTATGTAAACCCATGCAAATCACTTCGCTTTAGGCAAAACGCCGTGCCTTATCCAGTGTGCAGCAACTCTATGTAAACCCATGCAAAAGACTTGGCTTATGGCAAAATGCCGTGCCTTATCCAGTGTGCGGCAGCTCTATGTAAACCCATGCAAATCACTTCGGTTTAGGCTAAACGCCGTGCCTTATCCAGTGTGCGGCAGCTCTTTGTAACCCCATGCAAAACACTTCTCTTAAGGCAAAACGCCGTTTCTTATGCAGTGTGCGGCAGCTCTATGTAAACCCATGCAAATCTCTTGGCTTTATGCAAAACGCGTTGCCTTATCCAGTGTGCAGCAGCTCTATGTAAACCCATGAAAATCACTTCGCTTTAGAGGAAACGCCGTGCCTTATCCAGTGTGCGACAGCTCTATGTAAACCCATGCAAAACATTTCGCAAAAGGCAAAACGCTGTGCCTTATCCAGTGTGCGCCAGTTCTATGTAAACCCATGTAAATCACTTCGCTTATGGGAAAACGCCGTGCCTTATCCAGTGTGCGGCAGCTCTATCTAAAGCCATTCAAATCACTTCCTTTTAGGCAAAACGTCGTGCTTTATGCAGTGTGCGGAGGCTCTATGTAAACCCATGCAAAACACTTCTCTTAAGGCAAAACGCCGTTTCTTATGCAGTGTGCGGCAGCTCTATGTAAACTCATGCAAATCTCTTGGCTTTAGGGAAAACGCCGTGCCTTATTAAGTGTGCGGCAGCTGTATGTATACCCATGCAAAACACTTCGCTCAAGGAAAATCGCCGTGCCTTATCCAGTGTGCGACAGCTCTATGTAAAATAATGCAAAACACTTCGCTTTAGGCAAAACGCCGTGCCTTATCCAGTGTGCGGCAGCTTTATGCAAACCCATGCAAAACACTTCGCTTTAGGCAAAACGCCGTGCCTTATCCAGTGTGCGGCAGCTCTTTGTAAGCCCATGCAAAACACTTCTCTTAAGGCAAAACACCGTTTCTTATGCAGTGTGCGGCAGCTCTAAGTAAACCCATGCAAATCTCTTGGCTTTAGCAAAACGCGTTGCCTTATCCAGTGTGCGGCAGCTCTATGTAAACCCATGCAAATCACTTCGCTTTAGAGAAAATGCCGTGCCTTATCCAGTGTGCGACAGCTCTATGTAAACCCATGGAAAACATTTCGCATAAGGCAAAACGCCGTGCCTTATCCAGTATGCGCCAGGTCTATGTAAACCCATTCAAATCACTTCGCTTTAGGCAAAACGCCGTCCCATATTCAGTGTGCGGCAGCTGTATGTATACCCATGCAAATCATTTCGCTTTATGCAAAACGCCGTGCCTTATCCAGAGTGTGGAAGCTCTATGTAAACCAATGCAAACCACTTCGCTTTAGGCAAAACGCCGTGCCTTATTAAGTGTGCGGCAGCTCTAAGTAATCCCTTGAAAATCACTTCGCTTTAGGCAAAACGCCGTACCTTATTTAGTGTGCGGCAGCTGAATGTATACCCATGCAAATCACTTCGCTTTTGGCAAAACGCTGTGCCTTATCCAGTGTGTGGCAGCTCTATGTAAACCCATGAAAAACACTTCGCTTAAGGCAAAACGCCGTGCCTTATTAAGTGTGCGGCAGCTCTAAGTAATCCCTTGAAAATCACTTCGCTTTAGGCAAAACGCCGTACCTTATTAAGTGTGCGGCAGCTGTATGTATACCCATGCAAATCATTTCGCTTTATGCAAAACGCCGTGCCTTATCCAGAGTGTGGAAGCTCTATGTAAACCCATGCAAACCACTTCGCCTTAGGCAAAACGCCGTGCCTTATCCAGTGTGCGGCAGCTTTATGTAAACCCATGCAAAACACTTCGCTTTATGCAAAACGCCGTGCCTTATCCAGTAAGCTGTAGGTCTATGTAAACAAATGCAAATCACTTCGCTTTAAGGAAAACGCCATGCCTTATCCAGTGTGCGACAGCTCTATGTAAACCCATGCAAACCACTTCGCTAAAGGCAAATCGTCGTGCCTTACCCAGTGTGGGGCAGCTCTATGTAAACCCATGCAAAACATTTCGCTCAAGGCAAAACACCGTGCCTGATCCAGCGTGCGGCAGCTCTATGTAAACCCATGCAAATCATTTCGCTTATGGCAAAATGCCGTGCCTTATCCAGTGTGCGGCAGCTCTTTGTAACCCCATGCAAAACACTTCTCTTAAGGCAAAACGCCGTTTCTTATGCAGTGTGCGGCAGCTCTATGTAAACCCATACAAATCTCTTGGCTTTAGAGAAAACGCCGTGCTTTATCCAGTGTGCGACAGCTCTATGTAAACTCATGCAAAACATTTCGCATAAGGCAAAATGCTGTGCCGGATCCAGTGTGCGCCAGTTCTATGTAAACCCATGTAAATCACTTCGCTAATGGGAAAACGCCGTGCCTTATCCAGTGTGCGGCAGCTCTATCTAAAGCCATTCAAATCACTTCCCTTTAGGCAAAACGTCGGTCTTTATCCAGTGTGCGGCAGCTCTATGTAAACCCATGCAGATCACTTCGTTTAGGCAAAACGCTGTGCCTATCCAGTGTGCGTCAGGTCTATGTAAACCCATTCAAATCACTCCGCTTTAGGCAAAACGCCGTGCCTTATCCAGTCTGGGCAGCTCTAAGTAATCCCTTGAAAATTACTTCGCTTTAGGCAAAACGCCGTACCTTATTAAGTGTGCGGCAGCTGTATGTATACCCATGCAAAACACTTCGCTCAAGGCAAATCGCCGTGCCTTAATCAGTGTGCGACAGCTCTATGAAAAACCAATGTAAACACTTCGCTTTAGGCAAAACGCCGTGCCTTATCCAGTGTGCGGCAGCTCTCTGTAAACCCATGCAAATCATTTCGCTTTATGCAAAACGCCTTGCCTTATCCAGTGTGTGGAAGCTCTATGTAAACCCATGCAAACCACTTCGCTTTAGGCAAAACGCCGTGCCTTATCCAGTGTGCGGCAGCTTTATGTAAACCCATGCAAATCACTTCGCTTTAGGCTAAACGCCGTGCCTTATCCTGTGTGCGGCAGGTCTATGTAAACCCATGCAAATCATTTCGCTTTATGCAAAACGCCGTGCCTTATCCAGTGTGCGGCAGCTCTATTTAAACCAATGCAAAACACTTCGCTTTAGGCAAAACGCCGTGCCTTATCCAGTGTGCGGCAGCTCTTAGTAAACCCATGCGAATCATTTCGCTTTATGCAAAACGCCGTGGCTTATCCAGTGTGCGGCAGCTCTATGTAAACCCATGCAAATAAATTCTCTTCAAGCAAAACGCTGTGCCTTATCCAGTGTGCGGCAGGTCTATATAAACCCATGCAAATCAATTCGCTTCAGGCAAAACGCCTTGCCTTATCCAGTGTGCGGCATCTCTATATAAACCCATGCAAAACACATCTCTCAAGGCAAATCGTCGTGCCTTATCCAGTGTGTGGCAGCTCTATGTAAACCCATGCAAAACACTTTGCTCAAGGCAAAACACCGTGCCTTATCCAGAGTGCGACAGCTCTATGTAAACCCATTCAAATCACTTCGCTTTAGGCAAAACGCCGTGCCTTATCCAGTGTGCAGCAGCTCTATGTAAACCCATGCAAAAGACTTCGCTTATGGCAAAACGCCGTGCCTTATCCAGTGAGCGGCAGCTCTATGTAAACCCATGCAAATCACTTCGCTTTATTCTAAACGCCGTGCCTTATCCTGTGTGCGGCAGCTCTTTGTAAACCCATGCAAAACACTCCTCTTAAGGCAAAACGCCGTTTCTTATGCAGTGTGCGGCAGCTCTATGTAAACCCATGCAAATCTCTTGGCTTTAGGCAAAACGCCGTGAATTATCCAGTGTGCGGCAGCCCTATGTAAACTCATGCAAATCACTTCGTTTAGGCAAAACGCAGTGCCTATCCAGTGTGCGTCAGGTCTATGTAAACCCATTCAAATCACTTCGTTTTAGGCAAAACGCCGTGCCATATCCAGTGTGCGGCAGCTCTATGTAAACCCATGCAAATCACTTCGCTTTAGGGAAAACGCCGTACCTTATCCAGTGTGCGGATGCTCTATCTAAAGCCATTTAAAACACTTCCCTTTAGGCAAAACGTCGTGCTTTATCCAGTGTGCGGGAGCTGTATGTAAACCCATGCAAATCACTTCGTTTAGGTAAAACGCTTTGCCTATCCAGTGTGCGGCAGGACTATGTAAACAAATTCAAATCACTTCGCTTTAGGCAAAACGCCGTGCCCTATTCAGTGTGTGGCAGCTCTTTGTAAACCCATGCAAATCATTTCGCTTTATGCAAAACGCCGTGCCTTATCCAGTGTGCGGCAGCTCTATTTAAACCAATGCAAAACACTTCGCTTTAGACAAAACGCCGTGCCTTATCCAGTGTGCGGCAGCTCTTTGTAAACCCATGCAAATCAGTTCGCTTCATGCAAAACGCCGTGCCTTATCCAGTGTGCGGCAGCTCTATGTAAACCCATGCAAATAACTTCGCTTTAAGCAAAACGCTGTGCCTTATCCAGTGTGCGGCAGGTCTATATAAACCCATGCAAATCAATTCGCTTCAGGCAAAACGCCTTGCCTTATCCAGTGTGCGGCATCTCTATGTAAACCCATGCAAAACACTTCGCTTTAGGCAAAACGCCGTGCCTTATCCAGTGTGCGGCAGCTCTAAGTAATCCCTTGAAAATCACTTCGCTTTAGGCAAAACGCCGTACCTTATTAGGTGTGCGGCAGCTGTATGTATACCCATGCAAAACACTTCGCTCAAGGAAAATCGCCGTGTCTTATCCAGTCTGCGACAGCTCTATGTATACCAATGCAAAACACTTCGCTTTAGGCAAAATGCCGTGCCTTTTCCAGTGTGCGGCAGCTCATTGTAAACCCATGCAAATCTTTTCGCTTTATGCAAAACGCCGTGTGTTATCCAGTGTGCGGCAGCTATATGTAAACCCATGCAAACCGCTTTACTTTAGGCAAAACGCCGTGCCTTATCCAGTGTGCGGCAGCTTTATGTAAACCCATGCAAAACACTTTGCTTTATTCAAAATGCCGTGCCTTTTTCCAGTGTGCGGCAGGTCTATGTAAACCCATTCAAATCACTTCGTTTTATGCAAAACGCCGTACCTTATCCAGTGTGCGGCAGGTCTATGTAAACCCATTCAAATCACTTCGTTTTATGCAAAACGCCGTACCTTATCCAGTGTGCGGCAGGTCTATGTACCCATGCAAACCACTTCGCTTTATGCAAAACGCCGGGACTTATCCAGTGTGCGGCAGGTCTATGTACCCATGCAAACCACTTCCCTTTAGGCAAAACGACGTGCTTTATCCAGTGTGCGGCAACTCTATGTAAACCCATGCAAATCACTTCGTTTAGGCAAACCGCCGTGCCTATCCAGTGTGCGGCAGCTCTATGTAAAGCCATTCAAAACACTTCCATTTAGGCAAAACGTCGTGCTTTATCCAGTGTGCGGCAGCTCTATGTAAAACCATGCAAATCACTTCGTTTAGGCAAAACGCAATGCCTATCCAGTGTGCGTCAGGTCTATGTAAACCAATGCAAAACACTTCGCTTTAGGCAAAACGCAGTTCCTTATCCAGTGTGCGGCAGCTCTATGTAAACCCATGCAAATAACTTCGCTTTAAGGAAAACGCCGTGCCTTATCCAGTGTGCGACAGCTCAATGTAAACACATGCAAAACACTTCCCATAAGGCAAAACGCCGTGTGTTATCCAGTGTGCGACAGTTCTATGTAAACCCATGTAAATCACTTCGCTTTTTGCAAAACGCCGTGCCTTATCCAGTGTGCGGCAGCTCCAAGTAATCCCTTGAAAATCATTTCGCTTTAGGCAAAACGGCGTACCTTATTAAGTGTGCGGCAGCTGTATATATACCCCTGCAAAACACTTCGCTGAAGGCAAATCGCCTTGCCTTATCCAGTGTGTGACAGCTCTATGAAAAACCAATGTAAACACTTCGCTTTAGGCAAAACGCCGTGCCTCATCTAGTGTGCGGCATCTCTATGTAAACCCATGCAAAACACTTCGCTTAAGGCAGAACGCGTTGCCTTATCCAGTGTGCGGCAGCTCTATGTAAACCCATGCAAATCACTTCGCTTTAGAGAAAACGCCGTGCCTTACCCAGTGTGCGACAGCTCTATGTAAACCCATGAAATACATTTCGCATAAGGCAAAACGCCGTGCCTTATCCAGTGTGCGCCCGTTCTATGAAAACCCATGTAAATCACTTCGCTTTAGGCAAAACGCCGTGCCTTATCCAGTGTGCGGTAGCACTATCTAAACCCATGCAAATCACTTCGTTTAGGCAAAATGCTGTGCCTATCCAGTGTGCGTCAGGTCTATGTAAACCCATTCAAATCACTTCGCTTTAGGCAAAACGCCGTGCCATATCCAGTGTGCGGCAGCTCTATGTAAACCCATGCAAATTACTTCGCTTTTGGCAAAACGCTGTGCCTTATTCAGTTAGCGGCAGCTATATGTATACCCATGCAAAACACTTCGCTTTAGGCAAAACACCGTGCCTTATCCAGTGTGCGGCAGGTCTATGTAAACCCTTTAAAATAACTTGGTTTAGGCAAAACGCCGTGCCTTATCCAGAGTGCGGAGGCTCTATCTAATGCCATGCAAATCACTTTACTTTAGGCAAAATGTCGTGGTTTATCCAGTGTGCGCAGCTCTATGTAAACCCATTTAAATCACTTCGTTTAGGCAAAACGCCGTGCCTATCCAGTGTGCGACAGGTCTATGTAAACCCATTCAAATCACTTCGCTTTAGGCAAAACGCCGTGCCTTATCCAGTGAGCGGCAGCTCTATGTAAACCCATGCAAATCACTTCGCTTTATTCTAAACGCCGTGCCTTATCCTGTGTGCGGCAGCTCTTTGTAAACCCATGCAAAACACTCCTCTTAAGGCAAAACGCCGTTTCTTATGCAGTGTGCGGCAGCTCTATGTAAACCCATGCAAATCTCTTGGCTTTAGGCAAAACGCCGTGCCTTATCCAGTGTGCGGCAGCCCTATGTAAACTCATGCAAATCACTTCGTTTAGGCAAAACGCAGTGCCTATCCAGTGTGCGTCAGGTCTATGTAAACCCATTCAAATCACTTCGTTTTAGGCAAAACGCCGTGCCATATCCAGTGTGCGGCAGCTCTATGTAAACCCATGCAAATCACTTCGCTTTAGGCGAAACGCCGTACCTTATCCAGTGTGCGGATGCTCTATCAAAAGCCATTTAAAACACTTCCCTTTAGGCAAAACGTCGTGCTTTATCCAGTGTGCGGGAGCTGTATGTAAACCCATGCAAATCACTTCGTTTAGGTAAAACGCTTTGCCTATCCAGTGTGCGGCAGGACTATGTAAAGAAATTCAAATCACTTCGCTTTAGGCAAAACGCGTGCCCTATTCAGTGTGTGGCAGCTCTTTGTAAACCCATGCAAATCATTTCGCTTTATGCAAAACGCCGTGCCTTATCCAGTGTGCGGCAGCTCTATTTAAACCAATGCAAAACACTTCGCTTTAGACAAAACGCCGTGCCTTATCCAGTGTGCGGCAGCTCTTTGTAAACCCATGCAAATCAGTTCGCTTCATGCAAAACGCCGTGCCTTATCCAGTGTGCGGCAGCTCTATGTAAACCCATGCAAATAACTTCGCTTTAAGCAAAACGCTGTGCCTTATCCAGTGTGCGGCAGGTCTATATAAACCCATGCAAATCAATTCGCTTCAGGCAAAACGCCTTGCCTTATCCAGTGTGCGGCATCTCTATGTAAACCCATGCAAAACACTTCGCTTTAGGCAAAACGCCGTGCCTTATCCAGTGTGCGGCAGCTCTAAGTAATCCCTTGAAAATCACTTCGCTTTAGGCAAAACGCCGTACCTTATTAAGTGTGCGGCAGCTGTATGTATACCCATGCAAAACACTTCGCTCAAGGAAAATCGCCGTGTCTTATCCAGTCTGCGACAGCTCTATGTATACCAATGCAAAACACTTCGCTTTAGGCAAAATGCCGTGCCTTTTCCAGTGTGCGGCAGCTCATTGTAAACCCATGCAAATCTTTTCGCTTTATGCAAAACGCCGTGTGTTATCCAGTGTGCGGCAGCTATATGTAAACCCATGCAAACCGCTTCACTTTAGGCAAAACGCCGTGCCTTATCCAGTGTGCGGCAGCTTTATGTAAACCCATGCAAAACACTTTGCTTTATTCAAAATGCCGTGCCTTTTTCCAATGTGCGGCAGGTCTATGTAAACCCATTCAAATCACTTCGTTTTATGCAAAACGCCGTACCTTATCCAGTGTGCGGCAGGTCTATGTAAACCCATTCAAATCACTTCGTTTTATGCAAAACGCCGTACCTTATCCAGTGTGCGGCAGGTCTATGTACCCATGCAAACCACTTCGCTTTATGCAAAACGCCGGGACTTATCCAGTGTGCGGCAGGTCTATGTACCCATGCAAACCAATTCCCTTTAGGCAAAACGTCGTGCTTTATCCAGTGTGCGGCAACTCTATGTAAACCCATGCAAATCACTTCGTTTAGGCAAACCGCTGTGCCTATCCAGTGTGCGGCAGCTCTATGTAAAGCCATTCAAAACACTTCCATTTAGGCAAAACGTCGTGCTTTATCCAGTGTGCGGCAGCTCTATGTAAAACCATGCAAATCACTTCGTTTAGGCAAAACGCAATGCCTATCCAGTGTGCGTCAGGTCTATGTAAACCAATGCAAAACACTTCGCTTTAGGCAAAACGCCGTTCCTTATCCAGTGTGCGGCAGCTCTATGTAAACCCATGCAAATAACTTCGCTTTAAGGAAAACGCCGTGCCTTATCCAGTGTGCGACAGCTCAATGTAAACACATGCAAAACACTTCGCTTTTTGCAAAACGCCGTGCCTTATCCAGTGTGCGGCAGCTCCAAGTAATCCCTTGAAAATCATTTCGCTTTAGGCAAAACGGCGTACCTTATTAAGTGTGCGGCAGCTGTATATATACCCCTGCAAAACACTTCGCTGAAGGCAAATCGCCTTGCCTTATCCAGTGTGTGACAGCTCTATAAAAAACCAATGTAAACACTTCGCTTTAGGCAAAACGCCGTGCCTCATCTAGTGTGCGGCATCTCTATGTAAACCCATGCAAAACACTTCGCTTAAGGCAGAACGCGTTGCCTTATCCAGTGTGCGGCAGCTCTATGTAAACCCATGCAAATCACTTCGCTTTAGAGAAAACGCCGTGCCTTACCCAGTGTGCGACAGCTCTATGTAAACCCATGCAATACATTTCGCATAAGGCAAAACGCCGTGCCTTATCCAGTGTGCGCCCGTTCTATGAAAACCCATGTAAATCACTTCGCTTTAGGCAAAACGCCGTGCCTTATCCAGTGTGCGGTAGCACTATCTAAACCCATGCAAATCACTTCGTTTAGGCAAAATGCTGTGCCTATCCAGTGTGCGTCAGGTCTATGTAAACCCATTCAAATCACTTCGCTTTAGGCAAAACGCCGTGCCATATCCAGTGTGCTGCAGCTCTATGTAAACCCATGCAAATTACTTCGCTTTTGGCAAAACGCTGTGCCTTATTCAGTTAGCGGCAGCTATATGTATACCCATGCAAAACACTTCGCTTTAGGCAAAACACCGTGCCTTATCCAGTGTGCGGCAGGTCTATGTAAACCCTTTAAAATAACTTGGTTTAGGCAAAACGCCGTGCCTTATCCAGAGTGCGGAGGCTCTATCTAATGCCATGCAAATCACTTTACTTTAGGCAAAATGTCGTGGTTTATCCAGTGTGCGCAGCTCTATGTAAACCCATTTAAATCACTTCGTTTAGGCAAAACGCCGTGCCTATCCAGTGTGCGACAGGTCTATGTAAACCCATTCAAATCACTTCGCTTTAGGCAAAACGCCGTGCCTTATCCAGTGTGCGGCATCTCTATGTAAACCCATGCAAAACACTTCGCTTAGGGCAAATCGCCGTGCCTTATCCAGTGTGCGGCAGGTCTATGTAAACCCATGCAAATCACTTCGCTTTAGGAAAAACGTCGTGCCTTATCCAGTGCGCGGCAGCTCTATGTAATCCCATGCAAATCACTTCGCTTTATGCAAAACGCCGTGCCATATCCAGTCTGCGGCAGCTATATGTAAACCAATGCAAATCACTTCGCTTTAGGCAAAACGCTGTGCCTTATCTATTGTGCCGCAGCTCTATGTAAACCCATGCAAATCATTTCGCTTTAAGCAAAACGCTGTGCCTTATCTAGTGTGCGGCAGGTCTATGTAAAACCATGCAAATCACTTCGCTTTAGGCAAAATGCTGTGCCTTATCCAGTGTGCAGCAGCTCTATGTAAACCCATGCAAAAGACTTCGCTTATGGCAAAATGCCGTGCCTTATCCAGTGTGCGGCAGCTCTATGTAAACCCATGCAAATCACTTCGCTTTAGGCAAAACGCCGTGCCTTATCCAGAGTGCGGCAGCTCAATGAAAACCAATGCAAAACACTTCGCTTTAGGCAAAACGCGTTGCTTTATCCAGTGTGCGGCAGCCCTATGTAAACCCATGCAAATCACTTCGCTTTAGAGAAATCGCCGTGCGCCTTATCCAGTGTGCGCCAGTTCTATGTAAACCCATGTAAATCACTTCGCTTTAGGCAAATCGCAGTGCCTTATGCAGTGGGCGTCAGCTCTATCTAAAGCCATTCAAATCACTTGCCTTTCGGTAAAACGCCGTGCCTTATCCAGTGTGCGACAGCTGTATGTAAATCCATGCAAAACACTTCGCTTTAGGCAAAACACCGTGCCTTATCCAGTGTGCGGCAGGTCTATGTAAACAAATGCAAAACACTTCGCTTTAGGCAAAACGCGTTGCTTTATCCAGTGTGCGGCAGCCCTATGTAAACCCATGCAAATCACTTCGCTTTAGAGAAATCGCCGTGCGCCTTATCCAGTGTGCGACAGCTCTATGTAAACCCATGCAAAACATTTCGCAAAAGGCAAAACGCCGTGCCATATCCAGTGTGCGGCAGCTCTTTGTAAACCAATGCAAATCATTTCGCTTTATTAAAAACGCCGTGCCTTAGCCAGTGTGCCGAAACTCTATGTAAACCCATGCAAACCACTTCGCTTTAGGCAAAATGCCGTGCCTTTTTCCAGTGTGCGGTAGGTCTATGTAAACCCATTCAAAACACTTCGCTTTATGCATAACGCCGTGCATTATCTAGTGTGCGGCAATTCTATATAACCCAGGCAAAACACTTCGCATAAAGCAAATCGCCGTGTCTTATCCAGTGTGCGCCAGTTCTATGTAAACCCATGTAAATCACTTCGCTTTAGGCAAAACGCAGTGCCTTATGCAGTGGGCGTCAGCTCTATCTAAAGCCATTCAAATCACTTGCCATTCGGTAAAACGCCGTGCCTTATCCAGTGTGCGACAGCTGTATGTAAATCCATGCAAAACACTTCGCTTTAGGCAAAACACCGTGCCTTATCCAGTGTGCGGCAGGTCTATGTAAACCCATTAAAATAACTTCGGTTTAGGCAAAACGCCGTGCCTTATCCAGAGTGCGGAGGCTCTATCTAATGCCATGCAAATCACTTCGCTTAGGGCAAAACGCCGTGCCTTATCCAGTGTGCGGCAGGTCTATGTAAACCCATGCAAATCACTTCGCTTTATGCAAAACGCCGTGCCTTATCCAGTGTGCGGCAGCTATATGTAAACCAATGCAAATCACTTCGCTTTAGTTAAACGCTGTGCCTTATCTATTGTGCCGCAGCTCTATGTAAACCCATGCAAATAATTTCGCTTTAAGCAAAACGCTGTGCCTTATCTAGTGTGCGGCAGGTCTATGTAAACCCATGCAAATCACTTCGCTTTAGGCAAAATGCTGTGCCTTATCCAGTGTGCAGCAGCTCTATGTAAACCCATGCAAAAGACTTCGCTTATGGCAAAATGCCGTGCCTTATCCAGTGTGCGGCAGCTCTATGTAAACCCATGCAAATCACTTCGCTTTAGGCAAAACGCGTTGCTTTATCCAGTGTGCGGCAGCTCTATGTAAACCCATGCAAATCACTTCGCTTTAGAGAAAACGCCGTGCGCCTTATCCAGTGTGCGATAGCTCTATGTAAACCCATGCAAAACATTTCGCATAAGGCAAAACGCCGTGCCTTATCCAGTGTGCGCCAGTTCTATGTAAACCCATGTAAATCACTTCGCTTTAGGCAAAACGCCGTGCCTTATCTAGTGTGCGACAGCTCTATGAAAAACCAAAGTAAACACTTCGCTTTTGGCAAAACGCCGTGCCTTATGCAGTGTGCGGCAGCTCTTTGTAAACCAATGCAAATCATTTCGCTTTATGAAAAACGCCGTGCCTTATCCAGTGTGCGGAAACTCTGTGTAAACCCATGCAAACCACTTCGCTTTAGGCAAAATGCCGTGCCTTTTTCCAGTGTGCGGTAGGTCTATGTAAACCCATTCAAAACACTTCGCTTTATGCATAACGCCGTGCCTTATGCAGTGTGCGGCAGGCTTATGTAAACTAATGCAAAGCACTTCGCTTTAGGCAAAATGCCTTGCTTTTTTCCAGTGTGCGGCAGGTCTATGTAAACCCATTCAAATCACTTCGCTTTATGCATAACGCCGTGCATTATCTAGTGTGCGGTGGGTCTATATAACCCTTGCAAAACACTTCGCATAAGGCAAAACGCCGTGTCTTATTCAGTGTGCGCAAGTTCTATGTAAACCCATGTGTCAGCTCTATCTAAAGCCATTCAAATCACTTGCCTTTAGGCAAAACGCCGTGCCTTATCCAGTCTGCGACAGCTGTATGTAAATCCATGCAAAACACTTCGCTTTTGGCAAGACACCGTGCCTTATCCAGCGTGCGGCAGCTCTATGTAAACCCATGCAAATCACTTCGCTTTAAGAAAAACGCCGAGCCTTATCCAGGTGTGCCGCAGCTCTATGTAAACCCATGCAAATCACTTCGCTTTGTGAAAAACGCCGTGCCTTATCCAGTGTTCGGCAGCTCTATGTAAACCCATGCAAACCACTTCACTTTAGGCAAAACGCCGTGCCTTATCCAGTGTGCGACAGCTCTATGTAAACCCATGCAAAACACTTCGCTCAAGGCAAAACGCCGTGCCTTATCCAGTGTGCGCCAGTTCTATGTAAACCCATGTAAATCACTTCGTTTAGGCAAAACGCTGGCCTATCCAGTGTGCGTCAGGTCTATTTAAACCCATTCATATCACTTCGCATTAGGCAAAACGCCGTGCGAAATCCAGTGTGCGGCAGCTCTATGTAAACCCATGCAAACCGCTTTAAGCAAAACGCTGTGCCTTATATAGTGTGCGGAAACTCTATGTAAACCCATGCAAACCATTTCGCTTTAGGCAAAATGCCGTGCCTTTTTCCAGTGTGCGGTAGGTCTATGTAAACCCATTCAAAACACTTCGCTTTATGCAAAACGCCGTGCCTTATGCAGTGTGCGCCAGGCCTATGCAAACCCATGCAAACCACTTCGCTTTAGGCAAAACGCCGTGCCTTATCCAGTGTGCGGCAGCTTTATGTAAACCCATGCAAAGCACTTCGCTTTAGGCAAAATGCCTTGCTTTTTTCCAGTGTGCGGCAGGTCTATGTAAACCCATTCAAATCACTTCGCTTTATGCATAACGCCGTGCATTATCTAGTGTGCGGCAGCTCTATGTAAACCCATGCAAATAACTTCGCTTTAAGCAAAGCGCTGTGCCTTATCCAGTGCGCGGCAGTTCTATATAAACCCATGCAAATCACTTCGCTTCAGGCAAAACGCCGTGCCTTATCCATTGTGCGGCATCTATATGTAAACCCATGCAAAACACTTCGCTTAAGGCATAACGCCGTGCCTTATCCAGTGTGCGGCAGCTCTATGTAAACCCATGCAAATCACTTCGCTTTAGGCAAACGCCGTGCCTTATCCAGTGTGCGACAGCTCTATGTAAACCCATGCAAAACACTTCGCTCAAGGCAAAACGCCGTGCCTTATCCAGTGTGCGGCAGCTCTATGTAAACCCATGCAAAACACTTCGCTCAAGGCAAAACGCCGTGTCTTATCCAGTGTGGGGCAGCTCTATGTAAACCCATGCAAAACACTTCGCTTAAGGCAAAACGCCGTGCCTTATCCAGTGTGCGGCAGCTCTATATAAACCCATGAAAAAACTTTGCTTCAGGCAAAACGCCGTGCCTTATCCAGTGTGCGGCAGCTCAATGTAAACCCATGCAAAAAACTTCGCTTCAGGCAAAACGCCGTGCCCTATCCAGTGTGCGGCTGCTCTATGTAAACCCATGCAAAACACTTCGCTTTATGCAAAACGCCATGCCTATCCAGTATGCGACAGCTCTATGTAAACACATGCAAAACACTTCGCTCAAGGCAAATCGCCGTGCCTTATCCAGTGTGCTGCAGCTCTATATAAACCCATGCAAAAACTTTGCTTCAGGCAAAACGCCGTGCCTTATCCAGTGTGCGGCAGCTCAATGTAAACCCATGCAAAAAACGTCGCTTCAGGCAAAACGCCGTGCCCTATCCAGTGTGCTACTGCTCTATGTATACCCTTGCAAACCACTTCGCTTTAGCCAAAACGCCGTGCCTTTTTCCAGTGTGCGGCAGGTCTATGTAAATCCATTCAAATCACTTCGCTTTAGGCAAAACGCCGTGCCTTATCCAGTGTGCAGCAGCTCTATGTAAACCCATGCAAAAGACTTCGCTTATGGCAAAATGCCGTGCCTTATCCAGTGTGCGGCAGCTCTATGTAAACCCATGCAAATCACTTCGCTTTAGGCTAAACGCCGTGCCTTATCCAGTGTGCGGCAGCTTTTTGTAACCCCATGCAAAATACTTCTCTCAAGGCAAAACGCCGTTTCTTATGCAGTGTGCGGCAGCTCTATGTAAACCCATGCAAATCACTTCGCTTTTGGCAAAACGCTGTGCCTTATCCAGTGTGTGGCAGCTCTATGTAAACCCATGCAAAACACTTCGCTTAAGGCAAAACGCCGTGCCTTATTAAGCGTGCGGCAGCTGTATGTATACCCATGCAAAACACTTCGCTCAAGGCAAATCGTCGTGCCTTATCCAGTGTGCGGCAGCTTTATGTAAACCCATGCAAAACACTTCGCTCAAGGCAAAACACCGTGCCTTATCCAGTGTGCGGCAGCTCTTTGTAAACCCATGAAAATCATTTCGCTTTATGCAAAACGCCGTGCCTTATCCAGTGTGCGGCAGCTCTATGTAAACCCATGCAAAACACTTCGCTCAAGGCAAAACGCCGTGTCTTATCCAGTGTGGGGCAGCTCTATGTAAACCCATGCAAAACACTTCGCTTAAGGCAAAACGCCGTGCCTTATCCAGTGTGCGGCAGCTCTATATAAACCCATGAAAAAACTTTGCTTCAGGCAAAACGCCGTGCCTTATCCAGTGTGCGGCAGCTCAATGTAAACCCATGCAAAAAACTTCGCTTCAGGCAAAACGCCGTGCCCTATCCAGTGTGCGGCTGCTCTATGTAAACCCATGCAAAACACTTCGCTTTATGCAAAACGCCATGCCTATCCAGTATGCGACAGCTCTATGTAAACACATGCAAAACACTTCGCTCAAGGCAAATCGCCGTGCCTTATCCAGTGTGCTGCAGCTCTATATAAACCCATGCAAAAACTTTGCTTCAGGCAAAACGCCGTGCCTTATCCAGTGTGCGGCAGCTCAATGTAAACCCATGCAAAAAACGTCGCTTCAGGCAAAACGCCGTGCCCTATCCAGTGTGCTACTGCTCTATGTATACCCTTGCAAACCACTTCGCTTTAGGCAAAACGCCGTGCCTTTTTCCAGTGTGCGGCAGGTCTATGTAAATCCATTCAAATCACTTCGCTTTAGGCAAAACGCCGTGCCTTATCCAGTGTGCAGCAGCTCTATGTAAACCCATGCAAAAGACTTCGCTTATGGCAAAATGCCGTGCCTTATCCAGTGTGCGGCAGCTCTATGTAAACCCATGCAAATCACTTCGCTTTAGGCTAAACGCCGTGCCTTATCCAGTGTGCGGCAGCTTTTTGTAACCCCATGCAAAATACTTCTCTCAAGGCAAAACGCCGTTTCTTATGCAGTGTGCGGCAGCTCTATGTAAACCCATGCAAATCACTTCGCTTTTGGCAAAACGCTGTGCCTTATCCAGTGTGTGGCAGCTCTATGTAAACCCATGCAAAACACTTCGCTTAAGGCAAAACGCCGTGCCTTATTAAGCGTGCGGCAGCTGTATGTATACCCATGCAAAACACTTCGCTCAAGGCAAATCGTCGTGCCTTATCCAGTGTGCGGCAGCTTTATGTAAACCCATGCAAAACACTTCGCTCAAGGCAAAACACCGTGCCTTATCCAGTGTGCGGCAGCTCTTTGTAAACCCATGAAAATCATTTCGCTTTATGCAAAACGCTGTGCTTTATCCAGAGTTTGGAAGCTCTATGTAAACCCATGCAAACCACTTCGCTTTAGGCAAAACGCCGTGCCTTATCCAGTGTGTGGCAGCTTTATGTAAACCCATGCAAGACACTTCGCTTTAGGCAAAATGCCGTGCCTTTTTCCAGTGTGCGGTAGGTCTATATAAACCCATTTAAATCACTTCGCCTTATGCAAAACGCCGTGCCTTATCCAGTGTGTTGCAGGTCTATGTAAACCCATGCAAATCACTTCGCTTTAAGGAAAACGCCGTGCCTTATCCAGTGTGCAACAGCTCTATGTAAACCCTTCGCAAGGCACTTCGCTCAAGGCAAATCGTCGTGCCTTATCCAGTGTGCGGCAGCTTTATGTAAACCCATGCAAAACCCTTCGCTCAAGGCAAAACACCGTGCCTTATCCCGGCAAGCTGGCCTGAGCAACCGGGCGGGTCCACAGGTGGCGGATAGTGGGACGGCCTACAGAAATGTAGGTTACCTGTGAATAAGGATTCCGGAAGGTTTCTGAATATGTAGGCCTGGACCAAGGCTATGGTTCAAAGGTGAGGAATTATCCCTCCTCGTCCGTCAACCGGTTGGGCTTGGTAGAAATAACCGAGTGCTCTGACCGGGGAGACTGGGGTAGTTGGGAATTAAGTCCTCACAATGCTACTCTCACCTCCCGGGTGAACCAAGGGCAATGCTACAGTGAAGTAGGGGCGGGAAACTGCCCAAACGACACAGTTGTAAAAAAGAGAGTAAAGCAGGCTGTTCATCTGAGCAGTTAATAATGTCCTGAACTTGGGGTGTGCTTCAAGGTCAGTGACTGAATACCCAATCCAAGGTGGAAGGCATCGTGCCGAAGGATGAATGGCTGCAGGGTATAAAATGCAGTCCCAAACGATCCCCTTGAGGAACCAGAGAAAATCTCATTGTATGTTGTCTTGCCAGGGCAGTAGGGGCTCTGCTCTGGTCGACCGTTATTTCCCCCATACTCGTGGGACTTTAATGAACCAAGTAAGTAAAAGAATTAATTTCGAGACTGCACAGACAGTGGGAGCCAATGAGACGGCAAACCGTGAGTCTGTAGCAGATGTGTCAACGGCAACCATCACTTGGGGTGCGGGGGCGGCTGTCAAGCTGCCGACTGCAGAAACCGGTGAAGTGGCTGTAGAGTTGAGCACGATGTCTAGTCCTGGAGCTGCTCTGCGGACCCAGGCGACTGCAAATTAAGCAGAACAATGATCAAGATCCTCCAAGTGAACCTACAGCATAGCAGGGCGGCGAGTGCTGTCGTGTGTAGGATGCTGGACAGGGGAGAGGTGGACTTGGTGCTCATCCAGGAACCATGGATTTCTGGAGGAAAAATATGCGGGCTGGCGACATCTGGAGGTAAGTTGTTGTATGATAAGGACTCCGGTGTTCCCAGGACGTGTATCCTGGCTAGGAGGGGGTTGTGTGCTTTTGTACTAACGAACTTCTGTTGCAGGGATTTGTTAGCAGTGACGGTGGAGCTGCGGGCGGAGGGGGGGATGAAGAGGCTGAATCTGGCCACGGCATATCTCCCCATTGACTGCGCGGGGGTTCTGCCAACACAAGAGCTGAGGAGCCTGGTCGAGCACTGCGAGGCTGTGGATGAGGAGCTGCTGGTGGGGATGGATGCTAACTCCCATCATACTTCGTGGGGTAGTACAGGTACAAACACTAGAGGTGAGGAACTTTTAGCTTATCTTAGCTCTAAGAATCTACTAGTCCTAAATCAGGGGGAAGAGCCGACGTTTGTCACTAGGGCCAGACAGGAGGTCCTGGACATTACGGTGGCATCGAACCAGATGGCTAGGTATGTACTAAATTGGCATGTGTCGGATGAACCATCTTCTTCTGATCACAGACATATTAGGTATGATATCTCTCTAAATCCAGCCATGCTTCGCCCAACCAGGGATCCAAGAAGAACAGACTGGGACTCCTACAGGAGGGACCTGGGTGTTCGGATTGAGGAGGCTGGATTGGAGTATGGTGGGAGGAGAGAGCTAGAAGACTCTGCCACATTGGTTGGCGAGGCTATAATAGAATCCTTTACCGATAATTGCCCTCTCAGTGAGGGGAGGAAAGTAGGGGATCCGTCATGGTGGAACAAGAAGCTAGCCAAACTTCGGAAGACCACCAGGAGACTCTTTAATAGAGCAAAAAAGAACGGGGAGTGGGACCTGTATAGGAAAACACTAACCGAATACAACAGGGCAATTAGAGAAGCGCGCAGGAAGTCCTGGAAGGAGTTTTGTCATGAGATTGACAAAACTCGGGAAGGGGCACGACTGTATAAAGTGCTCTCTAAGGACCCAGTTAACCCGGTGGGGATGCTAAGAACCCCACTGGGAAATATAACAAAAACGGCAGGGGAAACTGTGGAAGAATTAATCAGGACACATTTCCCTTCCAGTACCCTGAGGAAACTTGGGGGAGCAGACACTGAACCGGTTACCAAACTCTCCACAAGACGTGATAAGAGGGAGGACTGGGAAGTGGCAAGGAGGATAGTAACTCCACAAAGGGTAAGATGGGCTATTGGCACTTTTAAACCCTACAAATCTCCAGGTCCAGATGGGATCTATCCTGTGCTGCTGCAGCAGGGAATGGATATGCTGGTGCTGGTACTTACTAAATTATACAGGCTAAGCATTGCTCTAGGGCATATGCCGGCAGCCTGGAAATCTAGTAAGGTGGTCTTTATACCTAAGCCCACCGGTAACCAATCGGAAGGGAAAGGATACAGACCTATCACACTCATGTCCTTTGTTCTCAAGGGACTTGAAAAGCTGGTTGATAGGCATATTAGGGGGGGTGCTTTGGCTACCAAACCACTGCATTGGAACCAGTATGCTTACCAACCGGGGAAATCTTGCGAGGGAGCTCTCCATCAAGTGGTTGGTAGGATTGAGCAAATGATCGCTAAGAAAGGTTGTGCCATAGGTGCCTTCCTCGACATTGAAGGGGCTTTCAATAACCCCTCAGTGGAGACGATGGTAAGTGGTACAAGACGTCATGGAGTGGATGCGACCACTTGTGGTTGGATAAGTTCCATGTTAACAAACAGAAGCATTTCTGTAGAGGTGGCAGGGGAGGTCAGAAGGGCGGAGACAAGTCTGGGCTGTGCACAGGGGGGGGGGTTCTCTCTCCTCTGTTGTGGTACCTAGTGGTTGACAACCTTATTGAACTCCTGAATGAACAGGGGTACTTCTGTCTAGGATATGCGGACGACATAGTTGTCCTGATCCTGGGCAGATTCCCTGATACAGTCCTTGAGGTAATCAGAAATCCTCTACGACTGATTGAAGAGTGGTGTAAAAAGGAGAACCTTAGGGTAAATCCAAAAAAGACTGCTCTCATTAACTTCACCAGACAGCGAAAAGATCTGACGACCAGGATGCCCCGCTTGTTTGGTGAATACCTTGAGTTTGTGGGGGAGGTGAAGTACCTGGGAGTTACTCTGGACAGGAAACTCACCTGGAATCCACATCTTGAGAGGACAGTTAACAGGGCCAAAAGGGCACTGATGACTGTGAGAAGAATGGTGGGTAAGAAATGGGTACTGAAGCCATCAATGATGCACTGGATGTATCTGAGGGTGATAAGACCTATGATTACCTATGGAGCTCTGGTGTGGTGGACAAAGGCCAACCAGGCACAGACAAGAGCTAAACTGAGCTCTATCCAGAGATTGGCCTGTCTGTGCACACTGGGAGCGATGTCAACTACACCAGGTGCAGCAATGGAAGTAATGCTTAACCTCCCTCCCCTTGAGCTTGTCCTTAGGGGAGAGGCGAGGCTAGCGGCATGGAGATTGCGCAACTCGAGCAACTGGGCTAACCTCCCAGATGTCTCGGGACATATGAGTATCGAGTGCGTGGTCAAAGAACCCGTCTTGGAAATGGGCAGCGACCACATTACTCGAATGTTTGCACCTGACCAGGTCCACCAAACTGTGATGGAATGGTCAGGGACATTAACATCGGGAGCTCAGATCTGGTACACAGATGGCTCCAAGATGGACGTCGGCACTGGAGCGGGGGTGTATTGTAAAAACCCAAGGGTAGAACTAGTTTTTTCCTTGGGGAGGCATACCTCTGTCTTTCAGGCCGAAGTATATGCTATAAATGCCTGTCTGGGAGAGATAGCGAGAAGGGAAACACATGGGACCCGGATTGCTATTTTCTCCGACAGTCAGGCAGCAATTAAGGCACTAAACGGACACGTGGTCACCTCGGCCATAGTCAGGGAGTGCCTAATTAACCTACAAGCTCTGGCAAGGCACAATCAAGTCAAGATTGGTTGGGTGCCAGGGCATAGGGGAATACTTGGAAATGAAGCCGCAGATGCGCTGGCCAGGGAGGGGTCCTCGACTCCCCTGATTGGACCGGAACCTGCGGTGGGTATTTCCAAATCCATGGTCAGGATGACAGTGCGAAGGTGTATGGCTGAAAGACACTGTGAGCACTGGATCAGGGCCGAAAGGATGAGACACAGTAAGCTAACCCTTAGGAGACCTTCCTTGGGGCTGCAGAAGAGTCTCATCTATCTGTCTAGGCAGGAATTAAGGATAGCCACAAAACTACTCACGGGACACTGTGGACTAAGGAAACATTTGCATAAAATGGGTATCTACAAGGATGAACCAGTGTGCAGATTGTGCGGGCAGGAACAGGAGACTGCCACACACATTATTTACAGATGTGGAGTACTTGCTGAGAGGCGCTTCAACCTCTTTGGTGATGGAACGGCTTTGGTGGATGCTGAAGGTAAAACTCTAGTCAGGAAACTCCTAAACCTGGTAAGAGGGAAGGGGTTATTTGACTAGATCAGGGAGGTAAGTACAATATACCTTAAGGTAGCAGTGCATCGGGCAATTCAAACCCGCTCCCAAGTTAAAAAAAAAAAAAAAAAAAAAAAAATCCAGCGTGCGGCAGCTCTATGTAAACCCATGCAAATCACTTCGCTTTAGGCAAAACGCCGTGCCTTATCCAGTGTGCAGCAACTCTATGTAAACCCATGCAAAAGACTTGGCTTATGGCAAAATGCCGTGCCTTATCCAGTGTGCGGCAGCTCTATGTAAACCCATGCAAATCACTTCGGTTTAGGCTAAACGCCGTGCCTTATCCAGTGTGCGGCAGCTCTTTGTAACCCCATGCAAAACACTTCTCTTAAGGCAAAACGCCGTTTCTTATGCAGTGTGCGGCAGCTCTATGTAAACCCATGCAAATCTCTTGGCTTTATGCAAAACGCGTTGCCTTATCCAGTGTGCAGCAGCTCTATGTAAACCCATGCAAATCACTTCGCTTTAGAGGAAACGACGTGCCTTATCCAGTGTGCGACAGCTCTATGTAAACCCATGCAAAACATTTCGCAAAAGGCAAAACGCTGTGCCCTATCCAGTGTGCGCCAGTTCTATGTAAACCCATGTAAATCACTTCGCTTATGGGAAAACGCCGTGCCTTATCCAGTGTGCGGCAGCTCTATCTAAAGCCATTCAAATCCCTTCCTTTTAGGCAAAACGTCGTGCTTTATGCAGTGTGCGGAGGCTCTATGTAAACCCATGCAAATCACTCCGCTTTAGGCAAAACGCCGTCTCATATCCAGTGTGCGGCAGCTCCATGTAAACCCATGCAAATCACTTCGCTTTTGGCAAAAAGCTGTGCCTTATCAAGTGTGTGGCAGCTGTATGTATACCCATGCAAAACACTTCGCTCAAGGCAAATCGCCGTGCCTTATTCAGTGTGCGGCAGCTTTATGTAAACCCATTACAAACACTTCGCTTTAGGCAAAATGCCGTGCCTTTTTCCAGTGTGCGGTAGGTCTATGTAAACCCATGCAAAACACTTTGCTCAAGGCAAAACGCCGTGCCTTATCCAGTGTGCGGCAGCTTTATGCAAACCCATGCAAAACACTTCGCTTTAGGCAAAACGCCGTGCCTTATCCAGTGTGCGGCAGCTCTTTGTAAGCCCATGTAAAACACTTCTCTTAAGGCAAAACGCCGTGCCTTATGCAGTGTGCGGCAGCTCTATGTAAACCCATGCAAATCACTCCGCTTTAGGGGAAACGCCGTGCCTTATCCAGTGTGCGACAGCTCTATGGAAACCCATGCAAAACACTTCTCATATGGCAAAACGCCGTGCCTTATCCAATGTGCGCCAGTTCTATGTAAACCCATGTAAATCAATTCGCTTTAGGCAAAACACCGTGCCTTATCCGGTGTGCGGCAGCTCTATCTAAAGCCATTCAAATCACTTCCCTTTAGGCAAAACGTGCTTTATCGAGCGTGCGGTAGCTCTATGTAAACCCATGCAAATCACTTCGGTTTAGGCAAAACGCTGTGCCTATCCAGTGTGCGTCAGGTCTATGTAAACCTATTCAAATCACTTCGCTTTAAGCAAAACTCCGTGCCATATCCAGTGAGCGGCAGCTCTATGTAAACCCATGCAAATAACTTCGCTTTAAGCAATACGCTGTGCCTTATCCAGTGCGCGGCAGGTCTATATAAACCCATGCAAATCACTTCGTTTCAGGCAAAAACGCCGTGCCTTATCCAGTGTGCGGCATCTCTATGTAAACCCATGCAAAACACTTCGCTTAAGGCAAAACGCCGTGCCTTATGCAGTGTGCGGCAGCTTCAAGTAATACCTTGAAAATCACTTCGCTTTAGTCAAAACGCCGTACCTTATTAAGTGTGCGGCAGCTGTATGTATACCCATGCAAAACTTTTCGCTCAAGGAAAATCGCCGTGCCTTATCCAGTTTTCGACAGCTCTATGTAAATAATGCAAAACACTTCGCTTTAGGCAAAACGCCGTGCCTTATCCAGTGTGCGGCAGCTTTATGTAAACCCATGCAAAATACTTCGCTTTAGGCAAAATGCCGTGTCTTTTTCCAGTGTGCGGCAGGTCTATGTAACCCATTCAAATCACTTCGCTTTAGGCAAAATGCCGTGCCTTTTTCCAGTGTGCCGTAGGTCTATGTAAACCCATGCAAAACACTTTGCTCAAGGCAAAACGCCGTGCCTTATCCAGTGTGCGTCTGCTCTATGTAAACCCATGCAAAACACTTCGCTTTAGGCAAAACGCCGTACCTATACAGTATGCGGCAGGTTGTATGTAATCCCATGCAAAACACTTCGCTTATGGCAAAACGCCGTGCCTTATCCAGTGTGCGCCAGTCTATGTAAACCCATGCAAATCACTTCGCTTTAGGTTAAACGCCGTGCCTTATCCAGTGTGCGGCAGCTCTTTGTAAACCCATGCAAACACTTCTCTTAAGGCAAAACGCCGTTTCTTATGCAGTATGCGGCAGCTCTATGTAAACTCATGCAAATCTCTTGGCTATAGGCAAAACGCCGTGCCTTATCCAGTGTGCGACAGCTCTAAGGAAACCCATGCAAAACATTTCTCATATGGCAAAACGCCGTGCCTTATCCAGTGTGCGCCAGTTCTATGTAAACCCATGTAAATCACTTCGCTTTAGGCAAAACACCGTGCCTTATCCGGTGTGCGGCAGCTCTATCTAAAGCCATTCAAATCACTTCCCTATAGGCAAAACGTGCTTTATCGAGCGTGCGGTAGCTCTATGTAAACCCATGCAAATCACTTCGGTTTAGGCAAAACGCTGTGCCTATCCAGTGTGCGTCAGGTCTATGTAAACTCATTCAAATCACTTCGCTTTAAGCAAAACTCCGTGCCATATCCAGTGTGCGGCAGCTCTATGTAAACCTATGCAAATAACTTCGCTTTAAGCAATACGCTGTACCTTATCCAGTGTGCGGCAGGTCTATAAAAACCCATGCAAATCACTTCGCTTCAGGCAAAACGCCGTGCCTTATCCAGTGTGCGGCATCTCTATGTAAACCCATGCAAAACACTTCGCCCAAGGCAAAACGCCGTGCCTTATCCAGTGTGCGGCAGCTTCAAGTAATCCCTTGAAAATCACTTCGCTTTAGTCAAAACGCCGTACCTTATTAAGTGTACGGCAGCTGTATGTAAACCCATGCAAAACTTTTCGCTCAAGGAAAATCGCCGTGCCTTATCCAGTTTGCGACAGCTCAATGTAAACCAATGCAAAACACTTCGCTTTAGTCAAAACGCCGTGCCTTATCCAGTGTGCGGCACCTTTATGTAAACCCATGCAAAACACTTCGCTTTAGGCAAAATGCCGTGCCTTTTTCCAGTGTGCGGCAGGTCTATGTAACCCATTCAAATCACTTCGCTTTAGGCAAAACGCCGTGCCTTATCCAGTGTGCAGCAGCTCTATGTAAACCCATGCAAAAGACTTCGCATGTGGCAAAATGCCGTGCTTTATCCAGTGTGCGGCAGCTCTATGTAAACCCATGCAAATTACTTCGCTTAAGCTAAACGCCGTGCCTTATCCAGTGTGCGGCAGCTCTTTGTAACCCCGTGCAAAACACTTCTCTTAAGGCAAAACGCCGTTTCTTATGCAGTGTGCGGCAGCTCTATGTAAACCCATGCAAATCTCTTGGCTTTATGCAAAACGCGTTGCCTTATCCAGTGTGCGACAGCTCTATGTAAACCCATGCAAAACATTTCGCATAAGGCAAAACGCCGTGCCTTATCCAGTATGCGCCAGTTCTATGTAAACCTATGTAAATCACTTCGCTTATGGGAAAACGCCGTGCCATATCCAGTGTGCGGCAGCTCTATCTAAAGCCATTCTAATCACTTCCCTTTAGGCAAAACGTCGTGCTTTATGCAGTGTGCGGCAGCTCTATGTAAACCCATGTAAATCACTTCGTTTAGACAAAACGCTGTGCCTATCCAGTGTGCGTCAGTTCTATGTAAACCCATTCAAATCACTCCGCTTTAGGGAAAACGCCGTGCCATATCAAGTGTGTGGCAGCTCTATGTAAACCCATGCAAAACACTTCGCTTAAGGCAAAACCCCGTGCCTTATCCAGTGTGCGGCAGCTCTAAGTAATCCCTTGAAAATTACTTCGCTTTAGGCAAAACGCCGTACCTTATTAAGTGTGCGTCAGCTGTATGTATACCTATGCAAAACACTTCGCTCAAGGTAAATCGCCGTGCCTTATTCAGTGTGCGACAGCTCTATGAAAAACCAATGTTAACACTTCGCTTTAGGCAAAACGCCGTGCCTTATCCAGTGTGCGGCAGCTCTTTGTAAACACATGCAAATCATTTCGCTTTATGCAAAACGCCGTGCATTATCCAGTGTGTGGAAGTTCTATGTAAACCCATGCAAACCACTTCGCTTTAGACAAAACGCCGTGCCTTATCCAGTGTGCGGCAGCTTTATGTAAACCCATGCAAAACACTTCGCTTTAGGCAAAATGCCGTGCCTTTTTCCAGTGTGCGGTAGGTCTATGTAAACCCATGCAAAACACTTTGCTCAAGGCAAATCGCAGTGCCTTATCCAGTGTGCTGGAGCTCTATAAAAACCCATGCAAAAACATTGCTTCAGGCAAAACGCCGTGCCTTATCCAGTGTGCGTCAGTTCTATGTAAACCCATTCAAATCACTCCGCTTTAGGGAAAACGCCGTGCCATATCAAGTGTGTGGCAGCTCTATGTAAACCCATGCAAAACACTTCGCTTAAGGCAAAACCCCGTGCCTTATCCAGTGTGCGGCAGCTCTAAGTAATCCCTTGAAAATTACTTCGCTTTAGGCAAAACGCCGTACCTTATTAAGTGTGCGTCAGCTGTATGTATACCTATGCAAAACACTTCGCTCAAGGTAAATCGCCGTGCCTTATTCAGTGTGCGACAGCTCTATGAAAAACCAATGTTAACACTTCGCTTTAGGCAAAACGCCGTGCCTTATCCAGTGTGCGGCAGCTCTTTGTAAACACATGCAAATCATTTCGCTTTATGCAAAACGCCGTGCATTATCCAGTGTGTGGAAGTTCTATGTAAACCCATGCAAAACACTTCGCTTTAGGCAAAACGCCGTGCCTATACAGTATGCGGCAGCTCTATGTAAACCCATGCAAATCACTTCATTTTAGGTAAAACGCCGTGCCCTATCCAGTGTGCGACAGGTTGTATGTAATCCCATGCAAAACACTTCGCTTATAACAAAACGCCGTGCTTTATCCAGTGTGCGGCAGCTCTATGTAAACCCATGCAAATCACTTCGCTTTAGGTTAAACGCCGTGCCTTATCCAGTGTGCGGCAGCTCTTTGTAAACCCATGCAAAACACTTCTCTTAAGGCAAAACGCCGTTTCTTATGCAGTGTGCGGCAGCTCTATGTAAACTCATGCAAATCTCTTGGCTATAGGCAAAACGCCGTGCCTTATGCAGTGTGCGGCAGCTCTATGTAAACCCATGCAAATCACTCCGCTTTAGGGGAAACGCCGTGCCTTATCCAGTGTGCGACAGCTCTATGGAAACCCATGCAAAACACTTCTCATATGGCAAAACGCCGTGCCTTATCCAGTGTGCGCCAGTTCTATGTAAACCCATGTAAATCAATTCGCTTTAGGCAAAACACCGTGCCTTATCCGGTGTGCGGCAGCTCTATCTAAAGCCATTCAAATCACTTCCCTTTAGGCAAAACGTGCTTTATCGAGCGTGCGGTAGCTCTATGTAAACCCATGCAAATCACTTCGGTTTAGGCAAAACGCTGTGCCTATCCAGTGTGCGTCAGGTCTATGTAAACCTATTCAAATCACTTCGCTTTAAGCAAAACTCCGTGCCATATCCAGTGAGCGGCAGCTCTATGTAAACCCATGCAAATAACTTCGCTTTAAGCAATACGCTGTGCCTTATCCAGTGCGCGGCAGGTCTATATAAACCCATGCAAATCACTTCGTTTCAGGCAAAAACGCCGTGCCTTATCCAGTGTGCGGCATCTCTATGTAAACCCATGCAAAACACTTCGCTTAAGGCAAAACGCCGTGCCTTATGCAGTGTGCGGCAGCTTCAAGTAATACCTTGAAAATCACTTCGCTTTAGTCAAAACGCCGTACCTTATTAAGTGTGCGGCAGCTGTATGTATACCCATGCAAAACTTTTCGCTCAAGGAAAATCGCCGTGCCTTATCCAGTTTTCGACAGCTCTATGTAAATAATGCAAAACACTTCGCTTTAGGCAAAACGCCGTGCCTTATCCAGTGTGCGGCAGCTTTATGTAAACCCATGCAAAACACTTCGCTTTAGGCAAAATGCCGTGTCTTTTTCCAGTGTGCGGCAGGTCTATGTAACCCATTCAAATCACTTCGCTTTAGGCAAAATGCCGTGCCTTTTTCCAGTGTGCCGTAGGTCTATGTAAACCCATGCAAAACACTTTGCTCAAGGCAAAACGCCGTGCCTTATCCAGTGTGCGTCTGCTCTATGTAAACCCATGCAAAACACTTCGCTTTAGGCAAAACGCCGTGCCTATACAGTATGCGGCAGGTTGTATGTAATCCCATGCAAAACACTTCGCTTATGGCAAAACGCCGTGCCTTATCCAGTGTGCGGCAGCTCTATGTAAACCCATGCAAATCACTTCGCTTTAGGTTAAACGCCGTGCCTTATCCAGTGTGCGGCAGCTCTTTGTAAACCCATGCAAACACTTCTCTTAAGGCAAAACGCCGTTTCTTATGCAGTATGCGGCAGCTCTATGTAAACTCATGCAAATCTCTTGGCTATAGGCAAAACGCCGTGCCTTATCCAGTGTGCGACAGCTCTAAGGAAACCCATGCAAAACATTTCTCATATGGCAAAACGCCGTGCCTTATCCAGTGTGCGCCAGTTCAATGTAAACCCATGTAAATCACTTCGCTTTAGGCAAAACACCGTGCCTTATCCGGTGTGCGGCAGCTCTATCTAAAGCCATTCAAATCACTTCCCTATAGGCAAAACGTGCTTTATCGAGCGTGCGGTAGCTCTATGTAAACCCATGCAAATCACTTCGGTTTAGGCAAAACGCTGTGCCTATCCAGTGTGCGTCAGGTCTATGTAAACTCATTCAAATCACTTCGCTTTAAGCAAAACTCCGTGCCATATCCAGTGTGCGGCAGCTCTATGTAAACCTATGCAAATAACTTCGCTTTAAGCAATACGCTGTACCTTATCCAGTGTGCGGCAGGTCTATATAAACCCATGCAAATCACTTCGCTTCAGGCAAAACGCCGTGCCTTATCCAGTGTGCGGCATCTCTATGTAAACCCATGCAAAACACTTCGCCCAAGGCAAAACGCCGTGACTTATCCAGTGTGCGGCAGCTTCAAGTAATCCCTTGAAAATCACTTCGCTTTAGTCAAAACGCCGTACCTTATTAAGTGTACGGCAGCTGTATGTATACCCATGCAAAACTTTTCGCTCAAGGAAAATCGCCGTGCCTTATCCAGTTTGCGACAGCTCAATGTAAACCAATGCAAAACACTTCGCTTTAGTCAAAACGCCGTGCCTTATCCAGTGTGCGGCACCTTTATGTAAACCCAAGCAAAACACTTCGCTTTAGGCAAAATGCCGTGCCTTTTTCCAGTGTGCGGCAGGTCTATGTAACCCATTCAAATCACTTCGCTTTAGGCAAAACGCCGTGCCTTATCCAGTGTGCAGCAGCTCTATGTAAACCCATGCAAAAGACTTCGCATATGGCAAAATGCCGTGCTTTATCCAGTGTGCGGCAGCTCTATGTAAACCCATGCAAATTACTTCGCTTAAGCTAAACGCCGTGCCTTATCCAGTGTGCGGCAGCTCTTTGTAACCCCGTGCAAAACACTTCTCTTAAGGCAAAACGCCGTTTCTTATGCAGTGTGCGGCAGCTCTATGTAAACCCATGCAAATCTCTTGGCTTTATGCAAAACGCGTTGCCTTATCCAGTGTGCGACAGCTCTATGTAAACCCATGCAAAACATTTCGCATAAGGCAAAACGCCGTGCCTTATCCAGTATGCGCCAGTTCTATGTAAACCTATGTAAATCACTTCGCTTTAGAGAAAACGCCGTGCCTTATCCAGTGTGCGGCAGCTCTATCTAAAGCCATTCAAATCACTTCCCTTTAGGCAAAACGCCGTGCCTTATCCAGTGTGCGGCAGCTTTATGCAAACCCATTCAAAACACTTCGCTTTAGGCAAAACGCCGTGCCTTATCCAGTGTGCGGTAGGTCTATGTAAACCCTTGCAAGAGACTTCGCTTTTGGCAAAATGCCGTGCCTTTTTCCAGTGTGCGGCAGGTCTATGTAACCCATTCAAATCATTTCGCTTTAGGCAAAACGCCGAGCCTTATCTAGTGTGCAGCAGCTCTACGTAAACCCATGCAAAAGACTTCGCTTATGGCAAAATGCCGTGATTTATCCAGTGTGAGGCAGCTCTATGTAAACCCATGCAAATTACTTCGCTTTAGGCTAAACGCCGTGCCTTATCCAGTGTGCGGCAGCTCTTTGTAACCCCATGCAAAACACTTCTCTTAAGGCAAAACGCCGTTTCTTATGCAGTGTGCGGCAGCTCTATGTAAACCCATGCAAATCTCTTGGCTTTATGCAAAACGCGTTGCCTTATCCAGTGTACAGCAGCTCTATGTAAATCCATGCAAATCACTTCGCTTTAGAGAAAACGCCGTGCATTATCCAGTATGCGCCAGTTCTATGTAAACCTATGTAAATCACTTCGTTTTAGAGAGAATGCCATGCCTTATCTAGTGTGCGGCAGCTCTATCTAAAGCCATTCAAATCACTTCCCTTTAGGCCAAACGTCGTGCTTTATCCAGTGTGCGGCAGCTCTATGTAAACCCATGCAAATCACTTCGTTTAGGGAAAAAGCTGTGCCTATGCAGTGTGCGTCAGGTCTATGTAAACCCATTCAAATCACTTCGCTTTACGCAAAACGCCGTCCCATATCCAGTGTGCGACAGCTCAATGTAAACCCATGCAAATCATTTCGCTTTTGGCAAAACCCTGTGCCTTATCCATTGTGTGGCAGCTCTATGTAAACCCATGCAAAACACTTCGCTTAAGGCAAAACCCCGTGCCTTATCCAGTGTGCGGCAGCTCTAAGTAATCCCTTGAAAATTACTTCGCTTTAGGAAAAACTCCGTACCTTATTAAGTGTGCGTTAGCTGTATGTATACCCATGCAAAACACTTCGCTTTAGGCAAAACGCCGTGCCTTATCCAGTGTGCGGCAGCGTTATGCAAACCCATTCAAAACACTTCGCTCAAGGAAAATCGCCGTGACTTATCCAGTGTGCGACAGCTCTATGTAAACCAATGCAAAACACTTCGCTTTAGGCAAAACGCCGTGCCTTATCCAGTGTGCGGCAGCTTTATGTAAACCCATGCAAAACACTTCGCTTTAGGCAAAATGCCGTGCCTTTTTCCAGTGTGCGGCAGGTCTATGTAACCCATTCAAATCACTTCGCTTTAGGCAAAACGCCGTGCCTTATCCAGTGTGCAGCAGCTCTATGTAAACCCATGCAAAAGACTTCGCTTATGGCAAAATGCCGTGCCTTATCCAGTGTGCGGCAGCTCTATGTAAACCCATGCAAATTATTTCGCTTTAGGCTAAACGCCGTGCCTTATCCAGTGTGCGGCAGCTCTTTGTAACCCCATTCAAAACACTTCTCTTAAGGCAAAACGCCGTTTCTTATGCAGTGTGCGGCAGCTCTATGTAAACCCATGCAAATCTCTTGGCTTTATGCAAAACGCGTTGCGTTATCCAGTGTGTGACAGCTCTATGTAAACCCATGCAAAACATTTCGCATAAGGCAAAACGCCGTGCCTTATCCAGTATGCGCCAGTTCTATGTAAACCTATGTAAATCACTTCGCTTTAGAGAAAACGCCGTGCTTTATCCAGTGTGCGGCAGCTCTATCTAAAGCCATTCAAATCACTTCCCTTTAGGCAAAACGCCGTGCCTTATCCAGTGTGCGGCATCTCTATGTAAACCCATGCAAAACACTTCGCTTAAAGCAAAACGCCGTGCCTTATCCAGTGTTCGGCAGCTTTACGTAATCCCTTGAAAATCACTTCGCTTTAGTCAAAACGCCGTACCTTATTAAGTGTGCCGCAGCTGTATGTATACCCATGCAAAACTTTTCGCTCAAGTTAAATCGCCGTGCCTTATCCAGTGTGCGACAGCTCTATGTAAACCAATGCAAAACACTTCGCTTTAGGCAAATTGCCGTGCCTTATCCAGTGTGCGGCAGCTTTATGCAAACCCATGCAAAACACTTCGCTTTAGGCAAAACGCCGTGCCTTATCCAGTGTGCGGCAGGTCTATGTAAACCCATGCAAGAAACTTCGCTTTTGGCAAAACGCCTTGCCTTATCCAGTGTGCGGCAGCTTTATGTAAACCCATGCAAAACACTTCGTTTTAGGCAAAATGCCGTGCCTTTTTCCAGTGTGCGGCAGGTCTATGTAACCCATTCAAATCACTTCGCTTTAGGCAAAACGCCGTGCCTTATCCAGTGTGCAGCAGCTCTATGTAAACCCATGCAAATTACTTCGCTTTCGGCTAAACGCCGTGCCTTATCCAGTGTGCGGCAGCTCTTTGTAACCCCATGCAAAACACTTCTCTTAAGGCAAAACGCCGTTTCTTATGCAGTGTGCGGCAGCTCTATGTAAACCCATGCAAATCTCTTGGCTTTATGCAAAACGCGTTGCCTTATCCAGTGTGCGGCAGCTCTATGTAAACCTATGTAAATCACTTCGCTTATGGGAAAACGCCGTGCCATATCCAGTGTGCGGCAGCTCTATCTAAAGCCATTCAAATCACTTCCCTTTAAGCCAAACGTCGTCCTTTATCCAGTGTGCGGCAGCTCTATTTAAACCATGTAAATCACTTCGTTTAGGGAAAACGCTGTGCCTATGCAGTGTGCGGCAGCTCTATGTAAACCCATGCAAATCACTTCGCTTTTGGCAAAACGCTGTGCCTTATCCAGTGTGTGGCAGCTCTATGTAAACCCATGCAAAACCCTTCGCTTAAGGCAAAACCCCGTGCCTTATCCAGTGTGCGGCAGCTCTAAGTAATCCCTTGAAAATTACTTCGCTTTAGGCAAAACTCCGTACCTTATTAAGTGTGCGTCAGCTGTATGTATACCCATGCAAAACACTTTGCTCAAGGCAAGTGTGCAACAGCTCTATGAAAAACCAATGTTAACATTTCGCTTTAGGCAAAACGCAGTGCCTTATCCAGTGTGCGGCAGCTCTTTGTAAACCCATGCAAATCATTTCGCTTTATGCAAAACGCCGTTTATTATCCAGTGTGTGAAAGCTCTATGTAAACCCATGCAAACCACTTCGCTTTAGGCAAAACGCCAAGCCTTTTTCCAGTGTGCGGTAGGTCTATGTAAACCCATGCAAAACACTTTGCTCAAGGCAAATCGCCGTGCCTTATCCAGTGTGCTGCAGCTCTATATAAACCCATGCAAAAACTTTGCTTCAGGCAAAACGATGTGCCTTATCCAGTGTGCGGCAGCTCAATGTAAACCCATGCAAAAAACTTGGCTTCGGGCAAAACGCCGTGCCTTATCCAGTGTGCGGCTGCTCTATGTAAACCCATGCAAAACACTTCGCTTTAGGCAAAACGCCGTGCCCTATCCAGTGTGCGACAGTTTGTATGTAAACCCATGCAAAACACTTCGCTTATGGCAAAACGCCGTGCCTTATGCAGTGTGCGGCAGCTCTATGGAAACCCATGCAAATCACTTCGCTTTAGGCTGAACGCCGTGCCTTATCCAGTGTGCGGCAGCTCTTTGTAAACCCATGCAAAACACTTCTCTTAAGGCAAAACGCCTTTTCTTATGCAACGCCTTTCCTATGTAAACTCATGCAAATCTCTTGGCTTTAGCCAAAATACCGTTTCTTATGCAGTGTGCGGCAGCTCTATGTAAACCCATGCAAATCTCTTGGCTTTATGCAAAACGCGTTGCCTTATTCAGTGTGCGGCAGCTCTATGTAAACCCATGCAAATCACTTCGCTTTATAGAAAACGCCGTGTCTTATCCAGTGTGCGACAGCTCTATGTAAACCCATGCAAAACATTTCGCATAAGGCAAAATGCTGTGCCGTATCCAGTGTGCGCCAGTTCTATGTAAACCCATGTAAATCACTTCGCTTATGGGAAAACGCCGTGCCTTATCCAGTGTGCGGCAGCTCTATCTAAAGCCATTCAAATCACTTCCCTTTAGGCAAAACGTCGTGCTTTATCCAGTGTGCTGCAGCTCCATGTAAACCCATGCAAATCACTTCGCTTTTGGCAAAACGCTGTGCCTTATCCAGTGTGTGGCAGCTCTATGTAAACCCATGCTAAACACTTCGCTTTAGGCAAAACGCCGAACCTTATTAAGTGTGCGGCAGCTGTATGTATACCCATGCAAAACACGTCGCTCAAGGCAAATCGCCGTGCCTTATTCAGTGTGCGACAGCTCTAATGAAAAGCCAATGTAAACACTTCGCTTTAGGCAAAACGCCGTGCCTTATACAGTGTGCGGCAGCTCTTTGTAAACCCATGCAAATCATTTCGCTTTATGCAAAACGCCGTGCCTTATCCAGTGTGTGGAAGCTCTATGTAAACCCATGCAAACCACTTAGCTTTAGGCAAAACGCCGTGCCTTACCCAGTGTGCGGCAGCTTTATGTAAACCCATGCAAAACACTTCGCTTTAGGCAAAATGCCGTGCATTTTCCAGTGTGCGGTAGGTCTATGTAAACCCATTCAAATCACTTCGCTTTATGCAAAACGCCGTGCCTTATCCAGTGTGCGACAGCTCTATATAAACCCATGCAAAACACTTCTCTCAAGGCAAATCGTCGTGCCTTATCCAGCGTGCGGCAGCTCTATGTAAACCCATGCAAATCACTTCGCTTTACTCAAAACGCCGTGCCTTATCCAGTGTGCGGCAGGTCTATGTAAACCCATTCAAATCACTTCGCTTTAGGCTAAACGCCGTGCCTTATCCTGTGTGCGGCAGCTCTTTGTAAACCCATGCAAAACACTCCTCCTAAGGCAAAACGCCGTTTCTTATGCAGTTTGCGGCAGCTCTATGTAAACCCATGCAAATCTCTTGGCTTTAGGCAAAACGCCGTGCCTTATCCAGTGTGCGGCAGCCCCATGTAAACTCATGCAAATCACTTCGCTTTAGGCAAAACGCCGTGCCAGATCCAGTGTGCGGATGCTCTATCTAAAGCCATTCAAAACACTTCCCTTTAGGCAAAACGTCGTGCTTAATCCAGTATGCGGGAGCTGTATGTAAACCCATGCAAATCACTTCGCTTTACGCAAAACGCCGTGCCTTATCCAGTGTGCGACAGCTCTATGAAAAACAAATGTAAACACTTCACTTTAGGCAAAACGCCGTGCCATATCCAGTGTGCGGCAGCTCTATGTAAACCCATGCAAATCACTTCGCTTTAGGCAAAACGCCGTGCTTTATCCAGTGTGCGAATGCTCTACCTAAAGCCATTGAAACACTTCCCTTTAGGCAAAACGCCGTGCCTTATCCAGTGTGCGGCAGCTCTATGTAAACACATGCAAATCACTTCGCTTTAAGCAAAACGCCGTGCCTTATCCAGTGTGCGGATGCTCCATCTAAAGCTATTCAAATCACTTACCAGTAGATGTCAAAACCACAGTTTCGCCACAAAAACAGGTGGTTTTGATGAAAAATACGTTACTTTTCCGTTAAAAACGGTTAGGTGGGGTATGAGGGGTTGGTTTCAGCGATTATTGGAGGGTGACGTGAATGGTAGGAGGTATGGAATGTGCGCGGTTGTGCGCGGTTGTGCGTAGGTGTAGGTGGCAGGTGTTTTTTTTTAGAAATACGTTAATTTTCCGTTAAAGACCGTTAGGTGAGGTAGTATGGGTTGGTTGGTGATATGCGTGTTGGCTGTTGTGTGATGTAATTAGAAGCATGTTCGGACATGTTGGGGGTAATGTAAAAACCGTTGTTTACCTAGAGAATGTGTGTATTATATTCTGTACCCAGTTCGTTGCTGACCTATATTTTTACTATAGCGTCGCGTGTGTACGGTTGAAATCCGTTACGAGGTGATGGGATTATTTTCGCTATAAATGTGTCAGTCGCAAAGACTGTACGGTGACTTCTCTGTTTGTTCTCCAGATCTTTACTGGTTAAAAAATGTAAAAGCATGTTAATTTATTGATATAGGTTCCTCGCTCGTGAGCTAATGTGTTTACACATCGTTGTTCTAGCGCTTGTTTGTTGTAACAGGTATTTGGCCTGAATAAATTGTTTTTAAAAACCTACCTCTGTTTCGAGTTATAAACATGTTCGGACCATTGAAATGTGTTTTTAAGACTTTACCTGCGCGCTTGTACGTGCGAGTGCTCACGATTGTGTGACGTAATTAAAAACATGTTCGGACATGTTGTGGGCAATGTAAAACGTCATTGGGAACTTGTATAGATGATGACGACGACATACTTGTGTTATAGTTGTGGGATAAGTAGTTGGTTAGTAGGTCAAGGTCATAGGAAGATGTTTTTAAAAAGAGTCGCAAGCAGAAGTGCTTGCGACATTAATATTAATTTTTTTATTTATTTATTTATTATTTTTTTTATTTATTTATTTTTTTACACAAATACAATAGCATCTTATAATTACATCGCTATATTATAACAAAAATACAATTTTTTTTTTTTAGACTAATACAGCTACTGATGTAAAGTCAGTTCGGTGGACCCACATCCGGACGGTCCGTTGGAGACTATGTGAAATTCGCCGGCACCCACCTCATCCAAATCCATGTTCGCCAACAGCGTGATGAAGCGTCTAGGTAGGAATATCTGGAATTTCGGGTCTTCTCCTTCCTTGTATGGGAAACCTCCGAGCGCAGCAACAACTGCTTCCCCGTAGGTAGTGTCGACTTTTCTGAGGTAGTGCACCGAATACTTTTTACCTTCCTTCAGTTCTGAACATTTCTTTATGGGCAACCCGTCAGCTTTAGACTTTGAGTTGAACTGTTGAATTATTGACTGTAAAGTTGCTTCGCGGTTCATAGTTACGGAGGAGAAGTAACTGTATCGTGTAGCTCTGCCTGAGGTCTATAAGGAAATGATGTCTAACCACCGCTCTCTTTGGTTTATATAATGCGTTTCCCCCTACCTTATTATTGTAGTCATAGTCTTAAGACTGTCGCGACTTTCATCGCACGTAGAAGCGCGCAATTCGTTTCTTTGTGTTGCGGGGCTATAACGCTTTTACAAACGTTCTGGATTCCTCTCAGGAAGGTCCATTCTCTTGAGGAACCGATATCGATAACTTCAGCAGAAGTGAAACCACGAATCCATTTCGCCTTTTCGTCACCCGTTGTAAATATCAGATCGAACTGTTTCACGTAGTGTAACATGACGTTACGAAGCTCTACGTAATCGGTGAACCCTTCCTCCCACGATATGTGATGATAATTCTTACTCAACCAATTGTTGGTTTTCTTGTATTTATTGCTCAAGGTAGAGTATTCGAAAGGCGGTTTAAACAGGAACGTGTAGGTAGCGTTTGTTTGTAGGTCCAATAATACGAGTTCCTTCACTATAAACGCGTTACACTCTCCTTTAAAACATTGCATCTCTAACACGCAAGCAGATCGTTCCATTATTTCTTTTTCCTTGTCCTCTATTCTCCAAAACGTCCGGACGCAGACTGCAAATAGGTCTCGATCCTTTTCGCCTTTTATACCTCTTCCTGCTTAGGAAGAATGCTCGTAGCGTTCTCATCTTCCCCCGACGTTATCGGTTCAACGTTCTTGATATCTTCCTCCTCGTCTTCTACGCTCGTTTCTTGATCCAGCATAAGCAACAGCTGTCTATTGAGTTCAACCTCTTGTGGCAACCGGTTGTATATGCTATAATCAATGTACCCGTACTCTGGTGGCTCACCAATCCCACCTTTTAAACAAGCCTCTACATAGTCTCTAATACTGTCCTCAGACAACTTCAACTGTTCCAAGTACCTTTCAACGGCAGGAACCACACCATTTAGTACGTAAAATTCTCTAGGCGTCAACATAACCTTTTGCCCGTTCCGATGATAATCTTTAATACGAACGTAGTGTTTGCCGTATATCTTTACGGTGTCAACTTCGATATCTGTTCCGGGTAATATCAAACGTGTCTTCTTTCCGCTTTCTCGACAGGCTAGGAAGGTTTCAAAAACGTTCAAGTAGCCGACAAAGGTCTTGAACGAATCCGCTGTAAATAATATGTATCTTTTGGAGTGGTTGATGAGCACTCCTGGCAAAAGAGACAGAGACTCAAAAACCCCTACTGTCACGTTCTTTCCCATGCACGCAGTTAGTGGGTACACAGCACGGAGATAGGCACCGATAAACATATCGCTTATGTCGTCTTCAAGATCGTCTTCCCTGTTCCTTTTCATTTCCGTTAGACGTATTGCGTTGTTATAGAGCGAGGTTAGAGCGTTGTCAACGTCTTTAAACTCTGGTATTTCTACACGAGTTTCTTTTGAATTTTCATTAGAAACCGTATCATCCACGTTTTCGTCCAACTTAACACCACCCGCTAAAGGTGCGTCCGTCTCACTACATGTGTTCATTATGTGGGTTCAAGGTCCTTTCTAACTATGAATGTCTGGAAAGTGATCTTGACTGGCCGAGATCAAAGTTTTAAATGAAAACAATTCCATCCGACTTTCTTATATACATCGCCACCCCCTCCCACTGATCAAAACAAAACACCTCTACGACACTCTCTTTACACTCCCTGTGAGAGGCGTATAAGTTACTATCGTATCGTGTAAAATCAAACAGTAAGCAGCCGTTTTGTCAGGAATATTTTCTGCTGTCTCAAATTCTAACCTGATATCAACTGTTGAGCTCATCACAGATTCGTTCTGTTTCGAACAATCAATAACCACTATTGGTGAATATTCCTCATACGAATCCGGAGAAAACAGAGGCGCGTTCTTACGCCCGTAATACGATGATTGAAACTTAGCGTACATCTCGTACAGCATTGAATAACGTTTTTTCGAAAAATCGGCGCTAACGTTGTCGTACGGGAAAAACTGCGAGTTTAGGAACAGTTTTACGTTTTTAAGATTGCAATGATCGAAATTAGTTGAATATCTTGCAATGACGTGCTTCCTGTTAGTCTGAAATGCAAAAATTACAAATCTTGGTTTCTCCATTTGGTTCGACGTTTTTATCGTCCATGAATGTCTCTGAGTTTGCGGCAGTACGGGGTATTCGTGCAACTCCCAACTCCGAAATGGTACCACGATCTCGTGGTCATCGTTTAGCTCTCTCAAAAGCCTGACCTTGTGTTCATCAGACAATCTCACGTGCGGCACCCGCCATACTATCTTTTCCAAAACGCATTTCCAATCCAATGTGGCATCGGTTGCACCGGTAGCTCCTATTATGCAATCGTTGTCTGAAGAAGATCTTATTAGAACCAACTCTTGACGGACGTTCATTATTATTCTACGGTAATCCTCTGCAAACCCCAACAACAATTGAAGCGGAATACAAAAGTCAAAATTCCCTGTTGAGTTTGGTTTTTCATTAATATCGGTAGGAAACAACCAACCGGACATTCTTATAATGTTGCGATCTGGAGCCGAAAGAGATACTAGGCCTTTTAGAGTGCTGGTTATTCCCACGCGTTTCACGGAATCAACCGTAACACCGGAAATTTCATATCTAATCTCCTCGAACAGATACGACATCGCGTTATTCACAAACGGGACTTCCGTTCCCAAAGTCCCATCTTTTTTCGTCACCTTTCCTTCGATGTACAGGTAGCTCTCCGACGGCAGAGTGTACGCATCTTGCGATTGAATAGGAATACGGATTTCGTCGTTATTTCCTAATCTGGATGAAGCGTAAGGGTTGTGGCTGTGATACTCCTTCTCCCAAATCGTTTCGTCGAACACCGGACCGTGGCCTATGTCTAATATATCCATCGTTAAGAACTGTGAAACCTATTCTTTCTAGAAACGTCTTGTTCTCACTTGTTATCCTTTCTATCTGTTCACAAGAACTGAATTTCGTTCCACCAAGAGTATCGTTAATAAAGTCTAACCCCATACTCATACGCGTTTTATATGCAACCTGATGCTTATAGTTTCTCCTCTAAAATCAACTGGATCCCCGTTTTGATCAAGCACTCTCACTACGACTTCTGAAATCAAACTGAATTTTATGGGCAAGTAAACCAGATTTTGTGGTACTTCTATTATTTTATATCCCGGCGGAACCGATGGAAAAAACGAATGTATAATATGTTCCCTCTTTCCGTTTTTGTAAGAACCGTCTATGATGTTACAGGAAATTTCGATGTTGTTTACCTTTATAATATTGACCTCTTCATCGCCCAAATGAGGTTTCTTTTCTTCGTTCGGTGCGAGGTTTCTTTTAAACCCCAACAGCGATCCTATAGAATGTGGTTGATCGAAATGTATGTTGAATTTAGTAACTATTTCGCATCGAAGGAGGCTGTTATTTGCCGTAAGCGAAAAGTTGCTGTAACCTATGGACCTCTATAACACTCTGTTCACTTCGTCAATTTCGTAAGACCCTGTAGGCAATTCTATCTCGTATATTTTATTGTTTTTTACGTCACCCGCTTTGCTGTAGTGTAATTTGTTGTTAATGCCTTTGGTGACGTTTGGTATGGAATTGTATGTAGTGAATTCTAATAGAGCCGCTTCCCACTGGCTTTCTTCGTGCAGCCTTAAAGGTGGAAACAGCACGCTCCTCAGTATAGACTCGTCCCCAGTAAGGGATACCGTGTACGAAGACATCTTAAATGACACTGACTTTATTTGCCAGGAATTCTAAACATAAATGGCCGCAAATTAACGAGTCTTCCGGTTGTCTTCTTTCATAATTGTATAGAATTGTTTTTGCCGATCGTAAATACTGATTCAATTCCGATGGTGGTGGCAAGTTGCCGAAACTATAGAAGTAAAACACTGTGCTTCCTAATTTTTTGTAACAGACCCAATGCGTTCCCGACCCGACGATGCTGTCCAAGTTCACTATAGCTGATTCGTTTACACGAGGTTTTGACGGAAGATTGTCTCTCATAAAGACGCCTCTGAAATTCGGTATAGAAAGGCAGTATGCGTAACGTTCGAGCTCTTCATTCGTCAATGCCTTGTTCGGTAATACGAGTTTTCTACTACTATTTAATACACATTTCTGTACGGTCGCAGGTACAACCCCCTCCCGTTTTTTGAACCATTGTTCCTACGTCTTCTCCTGTACTTACTGTCTGTCCTCTTTCGACCAACTCTTCTGACAGGCACCCTTTTACGTCTTTTTCTTATTCTCCTTTTCATCCGTCCACCTCCGATTGCACTTTTTGCCTTCATCGCTCCGGCCACCGCTAAAGCAGCCGCTCTTTCACCAATACTAGCGTCACTAGACTTAGCCCTTTGCCAAGCTTTTTCTGCTAAAACCCTGTCTGCTACAGAACGTGATGCTGAATCAGAATATCGGGAATAAACTATGTCGTGGACCTTACAGGCTTCGTCTAACTTATTTATACCCCGATCTCCTCGTGCCAAACGTTTTTTCAACTTTGTACCTGGTCCGCAATATCTATACCCACCCGGTATGTGTAATTCCACCGGTAAAGCGTCGATAGCCCTGTTGACTACGGCACTAACTGGAATAATACCGACTGCTTTTTTCGCAAGTCTTACAAGTGATGATGATAAACCACTTCCTTCTCTTACAAACTTCTTTCCGTTACTAAATGTTTTACCGTTTAACATATTAAATATATATGTATCTATTATTTATCTACACGGTTACTTCATATAGAATGTGCATTTGTTGTAGAAACTTGTTACTTTATAATAACGAACCACTTCATACCAAGTTTTTTTAAAATAAAGAAATACCTCTATCACATCCAAATGCTTGCAATAATTATTTCTTGTTTTATTTTGTTTATTATTTTTTTATATTTTTTTTGTAGCATATATTTAATAATTGTTATTCTTTTTACAACAATAATTACTAACACATGTATCACATTAACTTTTTATTGAACAAAAAAATAATATTTACATTGTATTACACTTAACTAAATAGTAAATGGAAGTAACAGCTCTTCTCCGGTCAATTCCCCTCCTCAGCAATACCGTCAACGGCTGGTTTTTCCGCTTCTGGAGGATAAGATATTGGTGACGTTCCACGAGCGTCGGTAGTATCCTTTCCATAGTTCGAGGCGCCGACTGTAACTCTCATGCTGAATCCTTGATCCAATAGCTTATTCATCTCGGTTGAGAAAACGTTAACAGCATCTTTTTGTTCGATGCGTAGCGGATAATACTCTATATATCTAGCAGTCAAAGCCATCTTGTAAGTTTATGACGGATGTTTCCTCTTCAAGAAGTAAATTTGAAATATGTATTATTTTTAGTTTCGCTCTCTATATAACAATATATTACATTAGCCTTGTACAATAAAGGCGTTGCTTATCCCTGTTTCCTCTTCTTTGCGGGATGTATTGGTATTGGGTATGAGTAAACCGTCATCCTACGCACAGCATGACATCGTGCTCCAAAATCCTCACCCTTTACTAATTTTAAATAACCGCACCTCGGAAACCATCCACCATGTTCGATCCATGGAAATTCATGTGCTTCCCAATCCTTTAAACCACCACCACAGTAAAAGCATATAACGCCATCAGGTGGAGAGTGAAAGAAAAAACCGGCTTCTGCAAATTGCCAAGCATAAGGGCGGGAATATACAAATCTGGTGTTGTTGAACGATTCCAGCCTGCTTCCAGGTGTACTGTATCTCGGGTATGCAACCATATCTCCTATATTATAAACTGAAATATTTTCTTGAATATATACTATCTATTTGCAGACTAGGTGCAACTCTCCACTTCCTTCGTGCGTGTGTACTCTGCATCTTGTGTTATCGTATCTATTTATATTATCCGTTGTATCCCCTCCACTGCTCAATTTTCGATTTTCTCCTTCAGAAAAGTCGTTCTTATATGTTTCCCCAGGTTCTGCTATAGCTTTCGGTTGTCTGACTGAATCCTGCTTCTGTCTCTTGTTTGCGACTGGTTCCTCTTTTGGAATAAACTTTAACTTTGTACCACTGACTGAATCCTGCTTCTGTCTCTTGTTTGCGACTGGTTCCTCTTTTGGAATAAACTTCAACTTTGTACCACCAAAGATGTACTTCCAGTTTAAATAGGTACGTCCATCTACACCCGGTAAAGCTACTCTTCTCCCGTCTCCAGTATGCATGTAATGGAAGAGTGAAGACGCGAACCTTTCTAGAGTTTCTATGTTTACGGCATCCAACTGTTCTATAGGGTTACCAACTCCGCTCAAACGTTTGTTGTAGAACTCGAAACCATCTTTCGATAATAACGGTGTCACAGACCTGACGTATTCCAATGTAGCAGCATCGTTTGATGACACAGGCCTACCAACATTTTCGATAATTTTGTTTTGCATATCGTAATTTCCGTTTCTAGTGAGTTTAAATCCTACGCCTGAAGGTCCTTTGGGACCCCGTTCACCTGGCTGAGCTCTAACAGCGACTTTACTCTTGGAGATTTGATGACGACCAAACTTGTCCACGCTCATCTTTATAAATGAAGTTAAGCAATAACGTTTCTTCGTTTTAATTCTTCTGTCAACGACACTACCTCGTTCTCTAGCCCCGTGTGTCCTGCAGACATAGAGTCATATAACAAACGCAGACGATTCACTAACTCGTTTGCATTATTGTAATAAACAACGTTGGTATGCTGAGTGTCTTTTAAATTCACACCAGCTCCTGATTTGCTCTTGTCTTCTCTCGGAGGAAATAGATGGGCTATAATTCTTTTATATTTCTTTGACCTGTTCCTGTACACAGGTGCGTTAGAACTGTATCCCTTTCTATGAGCGTTGGTCAGTTGGCAAATGCGTTTAAAATTTTCGAGATCTCTTTTTGTATATTTCTCTGGAATATAATTGAAGATTAGCTCGAACAGACCGCGCGTACCTCGAAAAGTTTTATTCTTTACCAGTATGTTATCTTTGTTGGTGATCTCCAATTTCGCGTCACCTATATCCAATGTCCCGTCTTTAGCCAACCGAGCGCCGAACGTATGGTATTGTTTCTTCCTGCTTGTATCAGACATTGAATCTAACATCTTTAATAAATACTTTTTACCCATAGGACCTTTACTCGATATATTGTCGCTCAATATACTGACGTCTTTAGTTGACTCGTGAACAGACGTTCTTCCATCATCTTCATCCGTTACATAGTCTGCTGATGTGTCCGTCAACTCAGCGCCCGACTCCTGTTTAAAGGGTATTATGTCTTGCGCGTCACCATCAATCCATGCGTTTTCACCGAGTTTTTCAGATATCTTCTTTAACGGTTCTACTATCGGTTTGAAAGTGGTCTCCAAGTATTTATCCCTTTCGCTTATGCCTAATTTCAAGGCTTCATTTTTTTTTTCTGATGGTATCGCTCAACACTTTTATTTCGTTTACCAACTTCCTTTGTTTCTCCATGTATTTACTTAGCGCTTGTTATCCAGTTGAATAGCTGTATCGTAATGTTAACATTGTAAATCGCTCTGCGAGTTTATTACAACGTATCTGTCAAATCCCAGTCTGTATCGACCTTCATCCATGTTACGCTCCTTATCGACGACTAGGAATCCGAAATGATCGTTCCACGCTGTAGAACATATCTGTTTAAATCTGTTGTATTCCATATCAGCACCTACGTGATCGTTGTATACGTGTCTCGTGTTAGTCTCATCCTGCTTGAACATTATAATGAGATTGGCGTTATCTCGTAATAGCTGCTTAGGGATTTTGCTATAGGTTTGCCCTATGTAAATACAATCTATCATGTTATGTCGCCCCATGGCAAAGTACGTGGTTATGTGATGATGTCTTTCCGAGCTAACGTCATCGAATAAAAATACAGAATACGGTCGAGCTTTACTTGGTCCCATGATTTCTTCGTTTACATCAAATTTGAACCAATTGACGCCTGGCACCTCGGATATAACCTTTTCCAAAAGTAGATACTTTGGTTGGTTGAGCGACTTGGAAAATATGTATACATTATTGAATCGCAGTCCGTTAGCTTGCGTGAGCAGGTTAAACACTACGTTTGTTTTCCCGCAGTTTGATGGCCCCGAGACTATGCATCTTACAGTGTCAGGAAGTAATGCACCGTGTTTCCCTTCACTGTGGGTGGTTTTATCAGCAGTCAGAAGATCTATATTTTTAACAACAAATTTATCCTTTTGCTCTAATATTTCCATTTCTTGCCTGCTTACAGACTCATATTATACTGTACATCCGTTATTAGATTAAATCTTTTTTATTTATCCACGTATCCTGGCTGCGGTCGAAACCTAACCAATGCACAAGAACTTTATCGCCCTTTCTGCGGAGTATTTTCTCAACTAAATATACGTTTCCAACTGTAGACGGTGTTAGCTCGTGCCCGTAGAAACCACCTTGTATGATATCCCCTTTGTGATCTTTCAAAAGATAAGTCTCAGGAAACGTCGGTTGTATCCTGTAAACTGTAAACACTTCATTCGAAAAATTAGGAAGGTATCCTTTGGTAAAAACGCGCTTGTGTTTGCTAATACGCACTTGATCACCGAGGAAAAACCTTTTCGGCATTCGTTTTTCCGTATGCGGTTTTGTTTGCCGGACTATACGATCAAACACCTTTCGTTCGTTCTTTTTATTAACGTCTACAGGTTTCACGCCGATAGTCCTGTGTACCGTATTATTGTATTCGTTTATCAAAACAGGTAATACGTCATGCCAGACGTATGATCCTCTTTTTGAGAAAACCTTGTACATCTTACTCTTTAGCGTTCTATTGAAACGTTCTATTATTGCAGCTTTAATTTCGCTCTTGCTAGAGTAATGGTTGATACGATATTTCTTCATTAATTGTTTGAATGGATTATTGAAAAATTCTTTACCATCATCCGTCTGGAGTTTCTTAATCCTCTCTTGAAGCAATAGCCCCTCTACAGCATTAGCAACGTTTTCCGAAGACTTGTTTTTTAATGGAATAGCGTGCGCAATTTTAGTAAAACAATCTATAAGTGTAAGTATGTAATTAAAACCTTTATTATCCTTAGCGTATGGTCTCATCTCTACAAGATCAGCTTGGAAAAATTTATCGTCTAGTCCTTTTAAGATAGTATTTCGTCTAGGAAATTTTCTTCTTGCTGGTGCGTGTAATTCGCGTACAATCTTTTCCCTTAACTCCATCGTTACCGTTAGTGACTATAGGAAACAAATAATAGAATTTAGATTTTTTTATATATAACTGTTGTTACGTTAACATTCGGATATATCTCGCAAGGAATAGTGCCCGTACGGTAACGTGTTTATGCAGTCTGAAAGTATTTTTCTTTTGTCGTCTCTTGTTGATAGTGATCTTTTGCGTTGTAACATGGTGTAAAGCTCATGACCGAAGCTACGAATTGTGTTGAAAGTAGCCTTGTACTCTACGTTTTCGAACAGACATTTCCTGTAGTGTTCAAACATAATAGATTTCTTCAAGTAGCTCTTTTTTATTCCTTTAGCCTTTTTTATTACTCCTTCCTCCTCTTCACAGTTGTGTCCACCTACGGCGGTAGTCATAGCGTACATCTTCGGCATCAACGCTATGAGTTCGATGATTGGGATGCTGTTTAGCTCGTCCTTAAATTTACCTAGAACCTTTTTATTAACGCCTCCGTCGTAAGTGGCATGGTGCGGTGGGTATTCGGAGAAATCAAAATCGTTTTTATGTTGAAATGTCTTGAGGTCTTCGTAAAGATCATTTGTTCGAATCCAGTAGAGAAACGCGTCTGTATCCATATACGATATTCCGATTTTATCTCTTCCGTAATGACGTACCATCTTTTCGTAGTGGAAGTCGTACATGTGCGTCTTGGAGATGTCTAAGATGGACATACCGATATAAAGTGGTCTGTCGAGAACTATCTTAGTCTTATTCATACAAACCAATACCAGATCTTTATTTATAATAATAGACGTATTAAAGTTGTCTCGCTTCACAAGTTTCATTAGTTTCTTTTCGTCTGTAACAAGCCTAACATCTATATGTTTTCGTTTGTTTTCCAGAGTTTTTCCGAAAATTGCGTTGTTCATTAATTTGAAGAAATCTCTCTGGAAAGCAGATTTAGCGGCGGATCTCCTAGCAGTGTTCGAATCGATGTACGGCTTTAACCAATATGATTGTGCAAAACGTATGACTCTATGAACTTTGGTAATACGAAGTCCTAGTTGTATGGCTTGTTGCACGGTCCAATAGTGAGCGACGTAATGATCTTTCGATTCAACAGTCATCAAAAGCTTTTTGTATTTACCTCCAGGCGGAACTTCGCTTTTTGGTAGAAGAGGGAGATCGTAGTGATGATCATGGAGCGCCTCCGGGTATTCAAAGTCGAACTCCAAAATATACCCGAAACAACCGTAACGAGGGATATGTTGAATTTCTTCTATCGTAGTTGGATCTACCCATTCGAATCCTCCAGATGGCAAGGGCATCGACATGGCCCACCCGTAAAGGTTGTTTGCGTCGAAGTACCCCAGGTAGACAGACTCTTTCTCACTATCAAAGTCAGGCAAATGCTTGTTGTTGGCTCTAACATGTTTCCTAACGCACTGCGTTAGACCGCCTCGGACGCCCGACTCTACCATGAGGATCACATCGACATCCATCATCAATTCCAAAGTGCATCCTGTTTCTCTCAACATAGCCTGCCACGCCAGTCCTGGTGAGGTGTAAGAATGGAGAGGATCAAGCCCGTAAGCGTTCATACAGGTGTTTCTAAATTCCTCCATAACATCGCAAAGAAGGGTCACGTCGAGTTGTACATAAAAATCACTATACTCTCCCAAAGTCTTAAACTCCATTCCGTTCCATACGTTACATGCGTGTTGGTATTCTTCATCACTAATTCCGCATTCATTTAGCTTGCTGTAAAAACATTCTATGGGAGGAAGCGAAGTTTCGTTGAACCTATCTGCATCGTCTATATAATCGTAAGGGAAAACACCTTTTCTTAACACTAGTTCAAGCTTCCCTTCAGGTACAAGTTTCTTCGTCTCCAGCAGATCGTCCCGTGATAGATTTTCGCTAAGTTTCATAAGGCTTGAAGGTAAAAACCTATAAGAGTCGATGAATCTCAACTTTAGTTTACCGACCTTTTTCGAAAAACTTATAAACTTTTCTTTCGACGAGGCTAACACATCGATTTGTCCTTTCCATAAGTTCAATTCATGTATTATAAAATGTGAATCGTATCCACTTAAATTGTGCAGCACGACAGGTATAAAACTAGGTAGCTTATAATTTATGTTGCACGAGTTACAAGCCGATCCTCTATACTTTCCTGTGAGATGGTCATGGTCACGGACTTTATGATTTATGTCTGTAAAAGATTTTTTACACAAGTAACAAGTAGTTGCGGATGTGTATGCAAGTATTTCGTCATCACTCATCTCTAACATGGGAACAATATTTGAGTACATCCCTTCAACTTTCTCGGCAACAAGTTTCAGCTGTTGTAGAAAGTTCTTTACCGCATCACAACCCCTGTAAACAAGCGGTTTTGATGTTAAGCCATACCTCGTGAGATGGTTTTCGTCTAAAGTAGACTTTACCATCATGCAGTAGCTATTAGGCTCGTGTTTTTGGTATAAATGTTTGGTGACATCTTCAGGATCTTCCATAACCGTTTTAATAGGTATCAAAGTAGATTCAAAGTCGGCGTATATCACTATAGGTACACTGTATAGCTGATTCGTTTTGTTGAAAGAAACAAACCGTTTATCACGATGAGGTAATTCCATTTTAATGGGGGCATTTACTCCGCATAAGCGGTTGTGTTCGGTCAACCACCGTCGCCCTCCGAGTTCCATTGAAAGAGATTTGAAAGCAAAACATTTCTTACATACCGTCACGCTACTATCATATCTTTTCATTTGCCTACTTACCAATCTGTTAAAATTCTTAATGTAGACGTAATGCGAGACATCACCATCGTGTAGTAGTAGTAAGTCTGTGTGGCGAATATCTTCAGTTTCTACTACTCTCAGCGGATAAACATTATGACTTTCGTCGAGACTAAAAACGTTCACGGATACTCCAGGATTTCGTTTTTCAAAGAGTTTTATATCCTCAACTGAGACAGGATATTGCAATCCAGCAAAGTTGTACTTATTGCCAACTTGTTCATATTTGTAGTCAACTCTAAATGCGCTTTTTGGTTCAACATATTTTGCTAGCATTGCATATCGAAAACATTTGTTGTCGGAGTTATGGACATTAATGCAAGACAAGGTGGATGCTATCTTCTTAGGTAACGGGATATAACTACTTCCACGATCCCCATATCCATGTTTATGTACTCTTACCACCAAGCTCTTAACTTTACCTAATGTCCATCCAGACCCCCGACTTTCGTGTTCGGTTATTTTCAAAACAATCTCCTGCATACATTCCCTGACTACGTTTTCCAGGTCTGATGCAAAAGTAATTTTTCTGTTCCTAGTTATAAACGCTCTCTGAGATATTTCTCCTTCCACATTTACAAATTCGGACTCCATCACAAGTCCAAACTTTATAAAATTTAAACGAATGAGCTCCTCTTTCAACAGCTCCACTACAACATCGCTCGCTTCAATTATGTAATCGTCCAAATAGAGTTCGGTTACGTTCCTTATAAGGAAATGTTTAACATATGACCTAGGTAACGCTTGAGATAGAAGTTCGTGTTTCAACTTTTGTCTTGGGGGAGCGTAATGTATGACTGTTGCTCTGTCAGCTACTGATTCCTTTCTAGTTTCCGGCAAGTCTGGTAAGCTGTATAATTCGTTGTTTTCTTGATCGAGAAAAGGTGTATGGAATATCTCAACATGCGACAACAGGAGTAAGCGGTCGTTGAATTCTTCTCCACAAATCTCGCACGAGAATAAGTTATTCCTTTCTGTGTTCCTTTCTCCATCAGCTGGAATAGTTCCTTCATAGTCGGGAATTGTGTAAACTTCTCTGTCTTCATTTTCCTGTGTGCAGACTCTGTGAAATAACTCAAAATGCATCAGATACAGTAACTCATCTTTGAATTCATCTCTGCAAATTTCACAGCAGAAAACATTGTTAGATTCCATTTTTTAGTATATTTGTTCTACTCAAATTCAAGTTAGAAACTAAAATGATACTAAAATCATGCATGTCTTATATATATATCCTGAACTACATCCCCCCACCACTATATATTTTAAAAAAAGCATTATCCTTGTTACCCCCCCTTCTATCACTGTCCTTTCAAAAAGTTATTGCGCACGTATAAAAGAGCAAAAAAACTGCAAACAAGCGAATTATAATTGTTCAAACCTAACTATAATTAACATGGCTCCTCTGAATATAGAACAACCTATTCATTGTATAGAATGGTCGTGGATAGCCACTTTATCAGAGGAAGAAGTTGAACAAGTTTTTGCTGTTTTCACGGCTGTCGATATACAAAACATGACAACCGTAATGAATACCTCGTTGGAAGACTTTTTACAAACTACTGTAGACTCACTTGAGGACGATGAAGATCCTTCGTTGAAGGAAAATGCAGTATCTTATGCTGAAGATGCAACAGATTCATATGATGGGCAACCGCAGGCTACTAGCACACCGATAAGTAGCAATCCTCGGCGTGACGGTGTATGCTCCGCAAGAAGACGACTTTCGTTCGAAGACAGTGATCAAAGCTCTCAGTAATAACCCAAAGTACTGAAAATTTCAAAACCTTTTCCAAACCAATCCTCTCAATATCACCCATTCCTCTATCCCTCGCTTCCTTCCCTTCCCAAGAATAGAGCAGCTGATGGGAGAACCCATCAGCTGATCTATTCTATTAACTATATATAACCTTGACATACTGACCTAGTGCCTAGAACTGTGTTACGTTATTCAGTATGTTTATATCTTTAAGGGTTTGAGTAAAGTTACCCGCTTTAGCTGGAACTATCATTAAGTGTCTGCTGTTGCTATTGCTGTATCGCATCCCTGATCCGTAGTATGTTGTGGGAAACATTTGAGCTAATACAGTCCTATATTTAAAGGAATTTACATGGCGATTAATCCTGTTGTTTCGCAAATATCCAATCCTATGAGCGTTGGTCTTGACTAATATATCTTTATAGGCTGCGATATCATTCTCGTCATAGACGTCATCATCAGGTATTCTCTTGAAAAGAAGCTCATACAATCCTTTAGTCGGATTGTAAACGGTATCACCCAATCGCAGACCACCATCTTCTTCGAACAACAATTGCGTGTCACCAACAAAGATGTTATCTTTCTCCAAACGTGGACCGTATGTATGATCAATACTCTTTTTATTACCGGCAGCGTCATTCATGAATTTCTTCATGTAAGATTTAGTGAGCGGATTAACGAAAGTCTCCTCTAACCACTCTGTTGCTACGTCATAAGCACCCGGAGTTGATATAACTTTGCCGACACTGGGTTCTGGGGGATCGGATGTCTCAGCTATTACATTTAAGTCTGTAAATTCAGGACATAACAAGGAGGCATGGTCTGTTTTCACCCTTTCTAACACTGTGTCGTCCGTCAAAGAGTGGGTCGTAGGAGATGACACCGCTTTAGGAATAAAACTATACTTTGCAAAACGTTCTCCCGAATCACACGCGGTTAGCGTTTTGGATTTATACAAAGCTTTTTCAGATAGTATTTTATCTAAAGCGGTTTTAATCAACTCTCTGATAGGTTCTATAATATAATGTAAACGTTTTTGTACTCTACTTTCGCTCTCAATTTTTCGTATCTTAAACCGATTATACTTTGACTTTATCAATTTCCTAAGCGAGGTTATTTCATTGAGAAGGTTTTCCTCAGACATATTCCCACACCTGTAAACAAAATAATACTGAGAATTCAGATAGTGAGTTTATAATATAATATGAAGTTGCATAAATAGATAAAAAGCTTGTGTTCTATACATGCTGCTCTTGTGTAGTAGCCTTGGTAAATATGTGTCAAGGTCGTTTATAATAAAGAGAATAGAGCAGCTGATGGGCGAACCCATCAGCTGCTCTATTCTTGGAAAGGAAAGCAAAGGAAGGAAAGGAGGGTGTGTATGAGGAAACAGTTGCTGAGAAGATGAATCGTATTATTTTTTAACCCAATGTAGAAGCTTCTTTTTGGAGTTGTGATCTGCAAACTTTACTTCAAGATACCATCCGTCTTTAAGAGGTTGTTTTTTAAACTTCTTAAAAGGGAAATGTATGATGAAGGCACCTTTTGTAGTTCCCACGATGGCCTCATCATCGTTCAAGTATGATAGAAGTCGATATTTGGTGTTAGTTTTGAGTCTGGATATTTTTATTTTCGGCAAAATATTTTTTGAAGACTTATTTGTGGAAGATTTTGTTTCTTTCAGGCCTGTTGTATTACGCTCGCGATGACGGCTGCACAGTATAACACCATCACCTGCAATACGAGCGTTGCATATTCCGTTTCTCTTTATCCCTTTCGAAAATCTGTATGTACAAAGTCGGAATTGCTTTTGGGAATTGGAGGGTAGAGTAGGTAAAAACTCAAGTTTTTTGGCTGCAGTAGGTTTCGGAGAAATAGTCGAGGATGTGTTTTTACAATTTTTAACAGGACTATCTGTTAGCAGTAGGTCCTTAACCAGGTTGTTGAAATGATAGGCTGCGGTATTTGAAGTGCTTGCGGTTTCAGTTCTCCTATGTATGGTGGACATTTTTAGAGGAGCTGTAGAAATCCTGACGGTTGGATCCATTCTTCAGCTATAACATTGAGAAGCACAATGATGATGTTATCGCGAGTCTATGCTATTTATACGATTTAAAACGAAGGAGGGGTTATACTGTATCACTAGGAAGGGAGGGGGAGAATGACGTTTTGGATGTGAAGAGGTAGGTGAGGTTTAACATAGTAGAATAGTTGAGTAAAGAAGATATCGGGGGGAGGTGGAAGGAATTGAAGTGTTCCAAATCACAAATTGAAGTAACTCTGCGGGGGGGAATTGAACCTATTATTATTTTCTTTCGGTGTAGGAGGTAACAGAACGTATTATAACTTTAATACAAGCTTTGGAAAATGTGTGAAGCATTTTCTTCCAGCTAAAAACTGGGTCAAGGTCGTTTGAATATTAAAAATTTTTTTTCCTTAAAACTATGGGAAAGAATAGGAAGGAGTGACTCTAAGCAGAATGTACTGAATATCCTCCTTGTAACACTCTGCACAAAGGGATCCCTAGGCGCTCTACTAGACTGGAACGCAATTCTTCACGTCACCAGCCGAATAGACCAACGGCAACCTAGAGGGATTGGGGTGTAAGTGAATAATAGACATACGCTGAATTCGTTCTTGCTGTATGACTATTGGAAGCCGGGTGACGCAACGAATGACGCGAAATTCATCTCGCCAATCATCCACTACGTTTACTCACCTCGGGGAAAAGACAAAAAAGGTGGGTGGGGTGGGGGGTTGGATATCAAGCTCCCAGTGAACAGAAACAATGATGTCCAGGAGAACACGCTTTGCCCGGGTTGCCCCCAGACAAACTATCCGGAGATAGCCTTAGCGTGTGTGAAAGAGGAAGGAGTATTAGGGATATTAATGATGTAAACCTGGAAGTAAGAAACATATATTATTTTACCTGAAAAGTAAACAATAAAAAAATGTTATTAAATTCCCCCCCCCAAATATGTGATTTTCGGTATTTTGAATAACAATTTATGTATTCCACAAGACTAAATCAACAATAATTTTACGAAATTGATTTTCACCTCATGAGATACCCCATTCTGTTCCAACTACATATATAGCACGTGCTTATGTGTAATATACTCCAGACATGGGCTTGAAGTAATTAAAAGATACCCAATAAAAATCACATTAGGGGGGGATTGATCAAAATCAGAAACAATCAAGATTCCTGAGGTAAACATGAAAGTAGGAGTAATATTGTTTATAATACCTGAAAAATAAACAAGAATAAATATTGGTATTATTTATATAAAACCTGAAATAAATAAAGATATAATTATTTTAACCTGAAAAAACTGCTGAAACAAGAATAAATATTGGTATTATTTATATAAACCTGGAAGAAATACATATATAATTATTTTAACCTGAAAAACATGCTGTGTTTATGCTATAATTATAAAAATAAAATTTAACATGCAACCACAAAATACATCTAAACATTTAGTCTAACATGCACAAAAAAATTAAATAATATAATATAATGTAAACCAAAGTGAGCTATATAAAGTACAACAAGGAATAAACATATATTATAATTGTATTTCTTAACAAGCTAACAAAAACTCACAATACAGAGATGTTATCTCAAATTATATGCTTTGGAAATAAGATATGACCAAGATATGCGAACAATATACAACTGGCGATATTTTCGCAGATTTTTTGGGTTTCAAGCATGGTTACTTATTTTGAACCGCAAAAAACCGTTATCTCTGGGTGCATACCTTCTTTACAAAGCATAAAACCAAAGTAACCTATATAAAATACAAGGGAATAAAAAATATATTAAAACATTGAAATATCTTAAAAGCTAACAAGAACATAGTATTCACTCTATAAAGTCATGCATAGAAGTGAACAGTCTCTAAACGTTTCGCTCGTTTATATAGAGCTAATACCTACATGCAGTGCAACACCTGCCCCCCTATGAGTTCATCAAACCTAGTTTTACCCGTCCCCCACAACACCTGTCTTAACACCTGTCAGTGTGAGTTTTATTAATCCTAACGTAATTGCATTGTATTTCAAAACAAACACACACAAGTATGTCGTGGATATCAACTATGCCCAACACTTGTATGTGTGTGTGTGTGTGTGTGTGTGTGTGTATTGTTTGATGTTTGAATATTAATAAAATAGAGGATTTTTAGTTGAGCAAAGGTGTAAAATGACTTAAGCTTGGTTAAAGCAAACACAAAATTACATTTTTTCTACAAGACATAATATATATTTTTTAAATAATAAGTTACAATAATTATACTATTAAAAAGAAATATTGTTGTTAAACAAAAAATTATTACAAATGTTAGGAAAGATAAATTCTCATAATAGAGTCAACAGTTTCTCTGCAAATTCCGCAAGTTTTGCAGGCTAATCCGCAAAGCAAACAAGCAATAACGTGTCTGCAGGGTAAATAAACCACTTGAACTTCTTCTGATAGACAGATTTTACATTCTGCACGAAGTATATCTGCTGCCAATGAGGTCTTCCTAGTAACTAAAGCCTTCTCCCTGAAACTATCAACGGGAACGAATGCCTTGCTTTTCCCCATTTGTACGATGTCCATCGCTAGTCAATCTGAACGGCAAATGTTACTTTTTTGATAGCTATTGCAGTTTATATACGCTACTCTTTTAATTACGTCACACAATCGTGAGCACTCGCACGTACAAGCGCGCAGGTAAAGTCTTAAAAACACTTTTCAATGGTCCGAACATGTTTATAACTCGAAACAGAGGTAGGTTTTTAAAAACAATTTATTCAGGCCAAATACCTGTTACAACAAACAAGCGCTAGAACAACGATGTGTAAACACATTAGCTCACGAGCGAGGAACCTATATCAATAAATTAACATGCTTTTACATTTTTTAACCAGTAAAGATCTGGAGAACAAACAGAGAAGTCACCGTTCAGTCTTTGCGACTGACACATTTATAGCGAAAATAATCCCATCACCTCGTAACGGATTTCAACCGTACACACGCGACGCTATAGTAAAAATATAGGTCAGCAACGAACTGGGTACAGAATATAATACACACATTCTCTAGGTAAACAACGGTTTTTACATTACCCCCCAACATGTCCGAACATGCTTCTAATTACATCACACAACAGCCAACAAGCATATCACCAACCAACCCATACTACCTCACCTAACGGTCTTTAACGGAAAATTAACGTATTTCTAAAAAAAAACACCTGCCACCTACACCTACGCACAACCGCGCACAACCGCGCAAATTCCATACCTCCTACCATTCACGTCACCCTCCAATAATCGCTGAAACCAACCCCTCATACCCCACCTAACCGTTTTTAACGGAAAAGTAACGTATTTTTCATCAAAACCACCTGTTTTTGTGGCGAAACTGTGGTTTTGACATCTACTCTTACCTTTTAGGCAAAACGTAGTGCTTTATCCAGTGTGCGGCAGCTCTATTTAAACCCATGCAAATCACTTTGTTTAGGCGAAACGCTGTGCCTGTCCAGTGTGCGGCAGGACTATGTAAACCCATTCAAATCACTTCGCTTTAGGCAAAACGCCGTGCCTTATTCAGTGTGTGGCAGCTCTTTGTAAACCCATGCAAAACACTTCGCTTAAGGCAAAACGCCGTGCCTTATCCAGTGTGCGGCAGCTCTATGTATACCAATGCAAAACACTTCGCTTTAGGCGGCAGCTCTATGTAAACCCATGCAAACCACTTCGCTTTAGGCAAAACGCCGTGCCTTATCCAGTGTGCGGCAGCTTTATGTAAACCCATGCAAAACACTTCGCTTTATTCAAAATGCCGTGCCTTTTTCCAGTGTGCGGCAGGTCTATGTAAACCCAATTAAATCACTTCGTTATATGCAAAACGCCGTACCTTATCCAATGTGCGGCAGGTCTATGTACCCATGCAAACCACTTCGCTTTATGCAAAACGCCGGGACTTATCCAGTGTGCTTTAGATCTATGTAAACCCATGCAAACCACTTCGCTTTAGGCAAAACGCCGTGCCTTATCCAGTGTGCAGCAGCTCTATGTAAACCCATGCAAAAGACTTCGCTTATGGAAAAACGCCGTGCCTTATCCAGTATGCGGCAGCTCTATCTAAAGACATTCATATCACTTCCCTTTAGGCAAAACGTCGTGCTTTATCCAGTGTGCGGAAACTCTATGTAAACCCATGCAAATCACTTCGTTTAGGCAAAACGCTGTTCCTATCCAGTGTGCGTTAGGTCTATGTAAACCCATTCAAATCACTTCGCTTTAGGCAAAACGCCGTGCTATATCCAGTTTGCGGCAGCTCTATGTAAAGCCATTCAAAACACTTCCATTTAGGCAAAACGTCGTGCTTTATCCAGTGTGCGGCAGCTCTATGTAAAACCATGCAAATCACTTCGTTTAGGCAAAACGCAATGCCTATCCAGTGTGCGTCAGGTCTATGTAAACCCATTCAAATCACTTCGCTTTAAGGAAAACGCTGTGCCTTATCCAGTGTGCGACAGCTCAATGTAAACCCATGCAAAACACTTCGCATAAGGCAAAACCCCGTGTCTTATCCAGTGTGCGCCAGTTCTATGTAAACCCATGTAAATCACTTCGCTTTGGGCAAAACGCCGTGCCTTATCCAGTGTGCGGCAGCTCCAAGTAATCCCTTGAATATCACTTCGCTTTAGGCAAAACGGCGTACCATATTAAGAGTGCGGCAGCTGTATATATACCCATGCAAAACACTTCGCTGAAGGCAAATCGCCGTGCCTTATCCAGTGTGCGACAGCTCTATGAAAAACCAATGTAAACACTTCGCTTTAGGCAAAACGCCGTGCATTATCCAGTGTGCGGCAGGTCTATGTAAGCCCATGAAAATCACTTCGCTTTAAGGAAAACGCCGTGCCTTATCCAGTGTGCGACAGCTCTATGTAAACCCATGCAAAACACTTCGCATAAGGCAAAACGCCGTGCCTTATCCAGTGTGCGGCAGCTCTATGTAAACCCATGCAAATCACTTCGTTTAGGCAAAACGCTGTGCCTATCCAGTGTGCGGCAGGTCTATGTAAACTCATTCAAATCACTTCGCTTTAGGCAAAACGTCGTGGAATATCCAGTGTGCTTCAGCTCTATGTAAACCAATGCAAAACACTTCGCTTTAGGCAAAACGCCGTGCCTTATCCAGTGTGCGGTAGCTCTATGTAAACCCATGCAAGCCACTTCGCTTCATGCAAAACTCCGTGCCTTAACCAGTGTGCGGCAGGTCTATGTAAACCCATGCAAATCACTTCGCTTTATGCAAAACGCCGTGCCTTATCCAGTGTGTGGCAGCCTTATGTAAACCCATGCAAAACACTTCGTTTTAGGCAAAACGCCGTGCCTTATCCAGTGTGCGGCAGCTCTATCTAAAGCCATACAAATCGTCCCTTTAGGCAAAACGTCGTGCTTTATCCAGTGTGCTGCAGCTCTATGTAAACCCATGCAAATCACTTCGTTTAGGCAAAACGCTGTGCCTATCCAGTGTGAGGCAGGTATATGTAAACCCATTCAAATCACTTCGCTTTAGGTAGAATGCCGTGCCATATCCAGTGTGCGGCAGCTCTATGTAAAACATTGCAAAACACTTCGCTTTAGGCAAACCGCCGTGCCTTATCCAGTGTGCGGCAGCTCTTTGTAAACCCATGCAAATCATTTCGCTTTATGCAAAACGCCGTGCCTTATCCAGTGCGCGGCAGCTCTATGTAAACCCATGCAAATAACTTCGCTTTAGGCAAAACGCTGGGCCTTATCCAGTGTGCGGCACGTCCATATAAACCCATGAAATTCACTTCGCTTCAGGCAAAACGCCGTGCCTTATCAAGTGTGCGGCATCTCTATGTAAACCCATGCAAAACACTTCGCTTAAGGCAAAACGCCGTGCCTTATCCAGTGTGCGGCAGCTCTAAGTAATCCCTTGAAAATCACTTCGCTTTAGGCAAAACGCCGTACCTTATAAAATGTGCGGCAGCTGTATGTATACCATGCAAAATACTTCGCTCAAGTAAAATCGCTGTGCCTTATCCAGTGTACGGCAGCTCTTTGTAAACCCATGCAAATCATTTCGCTTTATGCAAAACGCCGTGCCTTATCCAGTGTGCGGCAGCTCTATGTAAATTCATGCAAACCACTTCGCTTTAGGCAAAACGCCGTGCCTTATCCAGTGTGCGGCAGCTTTATGTAAACCCATACAAAACACTTCGCTTTATTCAAAATGCCGTACCTTATCGAGTGTGCGGCAGGTCTATGTAAACCCATGCAAACCACTTCGCTTTATGCAAAACGCCGTGCCTTATCCAGTGTGCGGCAGCTCTATGTAAACCCATGCAAATCACTCGGATTAGGCTAAACGAGGTGCCTTATCCAGTGTGCGGCAGCTCTTTGTAAACCCATGCAAAACACTTCGCTTTATTCAAAATGCCGTACCTTATCCAGTGTGCGGCAGGTCTATGTAAACCCATGCAAACCACTTCGCTTTATGCAAAACGCCGTTTCTTATGCAGTGTGCGGCAGCTCTATGTAAACCCATGCAAATCTCTTGTCTTTATGCTAAACGCGTTGCCTTATCCAGTGTGCGGCAGCTATATGTAAACCCATGCAAATCACTTCGCTTTAGAGAAAACGCCGTGCCTTATCCAGTGTGCGACAGCTCTATGTAAACCCATGCAAAACATTTCGCAAAAGGCAAAACGCAGTGCCTTATCCAGTGTGCGCCATTTCTATGTAAACCCATGTAAATCACTTCGCTTTGGGGAAAACGCCGTGCCTTATCCAGTGTGCGGCAGCTCCAAGTAGTCCCTTGAATATCACTTCGCTTTAGGCAAAACGGCGTACCATTTTAAGTGTGCGGCAGCTGTATATATACCCATGCAAAACACTTCGCTGAAGGCAAATCGCCGTGCCTTATCCAGTGTGCGACAGCTCTGTGAGAAACCAATGTAAACACTTCGCTTTAGGCAAAACGCCGTGCATTATCCAGTGTGCGGCAGGTCTATGTAAACCCATGCAAATCACTTCGCTTTAAGGAAAACGCCGTGCCTTATCCAGTGTGCGACAGCTCTATGTAAACCCATTCAAATCACTTCCCTTTATGCAAAACGTCGTTCTTTATCCAGTGTGCGGCAGCTCTATGTAAACCCATGCAAATCACTTCGTTTAGGCAAAACGCTGTGCCTATATAGTGTGCGGCAACTCTCTGTAAACCCATTCAAATCACTTCGCTTTAGGCAAAACGTCGTGCCATATCCAGTGTGCTTCAGCTCTATGCAAACCAATGCAAATCATTTCGCTTTATGCAAAACGCCGTGCCTTATCCAGTGTGCGGCAGCATTATGTAAACCCATGCAAATAACTACGCTTTAAGCAATACGCTGTGCCTTATCCACTGTGCGGCATCTCTATGTAAACCCATGCAAAACATTTCGCTTAAGGCCAAACGCGTACCTTATTAAGTGTGCGGCAGCTGTATGTATACCCATGCAAAACACTTCGCTCAAGGAAAATCGCCGTGCCTTATCCAGTGTGCGACAGCTCTATGTAAACCAATTCAAAAGACTTCGCTTTAGGCAAAACACCGTGCCTTATCCAGTGTGCGGCAGCTCTTTGTAAACCCATGCAAGCCACTTCGCTTTATGCAAAACTCCGTGCCTTACCCAGTGTGCGGCAGGTCTATGTAAACCCATGCAAACCACTTCGCTTTATGCAAAACGCCGTGCCTTATCCAGTGTGTGGCAGCTTTATGTAAACCCATTCAAAACACTTCGCTTTAGGCAAAACGCTGTGCCTATCCAGTGTGAGGCAGGTATATGTAAACCCATTCAAATCACTTCGCTTTAGGCAAAACGCCGTGCCATATCCAGTGTGCGGCAGCTCTATCTAAAGCCATACAAATCGTCCCTTTAGGCAAAACGTCGTGCTTTATCCAGTGTGCGGCAGCTCTATGAAAAACCAATGTAAACACTTCGCTTTAGGCAAAACGCCGTGCATTATCCAGTGTGCGGCAGCTCCAAGTAATCCCTTGAATATCACTTCGCTTTAGGCAAAACGGCGTACCATATTAAGAGTGCGGCAGCTGTATATATACCCATGCAAAACACTTCGCTGAAGGCAAATCGCCGTGCCTTATCCAGTGTGCGACAGCTCTATGAAAAACCAATGTAAACACTTCGCTTTAGGCAAAACGCCGTGCATTATCCAGTGTGCGGCAGGTCTATGTAAACTCATTCAAATCACTTCGCTTTAGGCAAAACGTCGTTCCATATCCAGTGTGCTTCAGCTCTATGTAAACCAATGCAAAACACTTCGCTTTAGGCAAAACGCCGTGCCTTATCCAGTGTCCGGTAGCTCTATGTAAACCCATGCAAGCCACTTCGCTTCATGCAAAACTCCGTGCCTTAACCAGTGTGCGGCAGGTCTATGTAAACCCATGCAAACCACTTCGCTTTATGCAAAACGCCGTGCCTTATCCAGTGTGTGGCAGCTTTATGTAAACCCATGCAAAACACTTCGTTTTAGGCAAAACGCCGTGCCTTATCCAGTGTGCGGCAGCTCTATCTAAAGCCATACAAATCGTCTCTTTAGGCAAAACGTCGTGCTTTATCCAGTGTGCTGCAGCTCTATGTAAACCCATGCAAATCACTTCGTTTAGGCAAAACGCTGTGCCTATCCAGTGTGAGGCAGGTATATGTAAAGCCATTCAAATCCCTTCGCTTTAGGCACAACGCCGTGCCATATCCAGTGTGCGGCAGCTCTATGTAAAACATTGCAAAACACTTCGCTTTCGGCAAACCGCCGTGCCTTATCCAGTGTGCGGCAGCTCTTTGTAAACCCATGCAAATCATTTCGCTTTATGCAAAACGCCGTGCCTTATCCAGTGTGCGGCAGCTCTATGTAAACCCATGCAAAACACTTCGCTTTAGGCAAAACGCTGGGCCTTATCCAGTGTGCGGCAGGTCCATATAAACCCATGAAATTCACTTCGCTTCAGGCAAAACGCCGTGCCTTATCCAGAGTGCGGCATCTCTATGTAAACCCATGCAAAACACTTCGCTTAAGGCAAAACGCCGTGCCTTATCCAGTGTGCGGCAGCTCTAAGTAATCCTTTGAAAATCACTTCGCTTTAGGCAAAACGCCGTACCTTATAAAATGTGCGGCAGCTGTATGTATACCATGAAAAATACTTCGCTCAAGTAAAATCGCTGGCCTTATCCAGTGTGCGGCAGCTCTTTGTAAACCCATGCAAATCATTTCGCTTTATGCAAAACGCCGTGCCTTATCCAGTGTGCGGCAGCTCTATGTAAACCCATGCAAACCACTTCGCTTTAGGCAAAACGCCGTGCCTTATCCAGTGTGCGGCAGCTTTATGTAAACCCATACAAAACACTTCGCTTTATTCAAAATGCCGTACCTTATCCAGTGTGCGGCAGGTCTATGTAAACCCATGCAAACCACTTCGCTTTATGCAAAACGCCGTGCCTTATCCAGTGTGCGGCAGCTCTATGTAAACCCATGCAAATCACTCGGATTAGGCTAAACGCCGTGCCTAATCCAGTGTGCGGCAGCTGTATGTAAACTCATGCAAATCACTTCGCTTTAGGCAAAACGCCGTGCCTTATCCAGTCTGCGACAGCTGTATGTAAATCCATGCAAAACACTTCCCTTTTGGCAAAACACCGTGCATTATCCAGCGTGTGGCAGCTCTATGTAAACCCATGCAAATCACTTCGCTTTAAGAAAAACGCCATGCCTTATCCAGGTGTGCCGCAGCTCTATGTAACCCATGCGAATCACTTCGCTTTAGGCAAAACGCTGTGCCTTATCTAGTGTGCCGCAGCTCTATGTAAACCCATGCAAATCATTTCGCTTTAAGCAAAACGCTGTGCCTTATCTAGTGTGCGGCAGGTCTATGTAAACCCATGCAAATCACTCCGCCTTAGGCAAAATGCTGTGCCTTATCCAGAGTGCGGAGGCTCTATCTAATGCCATGCAAATCACTTTACTTTAGGCAAAACGTCGTGGTTTATCCAGTGTGCGGAAGCTCTATGTAAACCCATGTAAATCACTTCGTTTAGGCAAAACGCCGTGCCTATCTAGTGTGCTACAGGTCTATGTAAACCCATGCAAATCACTCGGATTAGGCTAAACGCCGTGCCTTATCCAGTGTGCGCAGCTCTTTGTAAACCCATGCAAAACACTTCGCTTTATTCAAAATGCCGTTTCTTATCCAGTGTGCGGCAGGTCTATGTAAACCCATGCAAACCACTTCGCTTTATGCAAAACGCCGTTTCTTATGCAGTGTGCGGCAGCTCTATGTACACCCATGCAGATCTCTTGTCTTTATGCTAAACGCGTTGCCTTATCCAGTGTGCGGCAGCTATATGTAAACCCATGCAAATCACTTCGCTTTAGAGAAAACGCCGTGCCCTATCCAGTGTGCGACAGCTCTATGTAAACCCATGCAAAACATTTCGCATAAGGCAAAACGCAGTGCCTTATCCAGTGTGCGCCAGTTCTATGTAAACCCATGTAAATCACTTCGCTTTGGGCAAAACGCCGTGCCTTATCCAGTGTGCGGCAGCTCCAAGTAGTCCCTTGAATATCACTTCGCTTTAGGCAAAACGGCGTACCATTTTAAGTGTGCGGCAGCTGTATATATACCCATGCAAAACACTTCGCTGAAGGCAAATCGCCGTGCCTTATCCAGTGTGCGACAGCTCTATGAAAAACCAATGTAAACACTTCGCTTTAGGCAAAACGCCGTGCATTATCCAGTGTGCGACAGCTCTATGTAAACCCATTCAAATCACTTCCCTTTAGGCAAAACGTCGTGCTTTATCCAGTGTGCGGCAGCTCTATGTAAACCCATGCAAATCACTTCGTTTAGGCAAAACGCTGTGCCTATCCAGTATGCGGCATGTCTCTGTAAACCCATTCAAATCACTTCGCTTTAGGCAAAACGTCGTGCCATATCCAGTGTGCGGCAGCTCTATCTAAAGCCATACAAATCGTCCCTTTAGGCAAAACGTCGTGCTTTATCCAGTGTGCGGCAGCTCTATGAAAAACCAATGTAAACACTTCGCTTTAGGCAAAACGCCGTGCATTATCCAGTAAGCGGCAGGTCTATGTAAACCCATGCAAATCACTTCGCTTTAAGGAAAACGCCGTGCCTTATCCAGTGTGCGACAGCTCTATGTAAACCCATTCAAATCACTTCCCTTTAGGCAAAACGTCGTGCTTTATCCAGTGTGCGGCAGCTCTTTGTAAACCCATGCAAATCACTTCGTTTAGGCAAAACGCTGTGCCTATCCAGTGTGCGGCATTTCTCTGTAAACCCATTCAAATCACTTCGCTTTAGGCAAAACGTCGTGCCATATCCAGTGTGCTTCAGCCCTATGTAAACCAATGCAAAACACTTCGCTTTAGGAAAAACGCCGTGCTTTATCCAGTGTGCGGTAGCTCTATGTAAACCAATGCAAAACACTTCGCTTTAGGCAAAACGCCGTACCTTATAAAATGTGCGGCAGCTGTATGTATACCATGAAAAACACTTCGCTCAAGTAAAATCGCTGGCCTTATCCAGTGTGCGGCAGCTCTTTGTAAACCCATGCAAATCATTTCGCTTTATGCAAAACGCCGTGCCTTATCCAGTGTGCGGCAGCTTTATGTAAACCCATGCAAATAACTACGCTTTAAGTAATACGCTGTGCCTTATCCAGTGTGCGGCATCTCTATGTAAACCCATGCAAAACACTTCGCTTAAGGCAAAACGCCGTACCTTATTAAGTGTGCGGCAGCTGTATGTAAACCCATGCAAAACACTTCGCTCAAGGAAAATCGCCGTGCCTTATCCAGTGTGCGACAGCTCTATGTAAACCAATTCAAAAGACTTCGCTTTAGGCAAAACACCGTGCCTTATCCAGTGTGCGGCAGCTTTTTGTAAACCCATGCAAACCACTTCGCTTTATGCAAAACGTCGTGCCTTATCCAGTGTGTGGTAGCTTTATGTAAGCCCATGCAAAACACTTCACTTTAGGCAAAACGCTGTGCCTATCCAGTGTGAGGCAGGTATATATAAACCCATTCAAATCACTTCGCTTTAGGCAAAACGCCGTGCCATATCCAGTGTGCGGCAGCTCTATGTAAACCATTGCAAAACACTTCGCTTTAGGCAAACCGCCGTGCCATATCCAGTGTGCGGCAGCTCTTTGTCAACCCATGCAAATAACTTCGCTTTAAGCAAAACGCTGTGCCTTATCCAGTGTGCGGCAGCTCTAAGTAATCCCTTGAAAATCACTACGATTTAGGCAAAACGCCGTACCTTATAATATGTGCGGCAGCTGTATGTATACCATGCAAAACACTTCGCTCAAGTAAAATCGCCGTGCCTTATCCAGTGTGCGGCAGCTCTATGTAAACCAATTCAAAAGACTTCGCTTTAGGCAAAACACCGTGCCTTATCCAGTGTGCGGCAGCTTTTTGTAAACCCATGCAAACCACTTCGCTTTATGCAAAACGCCGTGCCTTATCCAGTGTGTGGTAGCTTTATGTAAACCCATGCAAAACACTTCGCTTAAGGCAAAACGCCGTACCTTATTAAGTGTGCGGCAGCTGTATATATACCCATGCAAAACACTTCGCTCAAGGAAAATCGCCGTGCCTTATCCAGTGTGCGACAGCTCTATGTAAACCAATTCAAAAGACTTCGCTTTAGGCAAAACACCGTGCCTTATCCAGTGTGCGGCAGCTTTTTGTAAACCCATGCAAACCACTTCGCTTTATGCAAAACGCCGTGCCTTATCCAGTGTGTGGTAGCTTTATGTAAGCCCATGCAAAACACTTCACTTTAGGCAAAACGCCGTGCCTTATCCAGTGTGCGGCAGCTATATGTAAACCCATGCAAATCTCTTCGTTTAGGCAAAATGCTGTGCCTATCCAGTGTGCGTCAGGTCTATGTAATCCCATTCAAATCACTTCGCAATATGCATAACGCAGTGCATTATCTAGTGTGCGGCAAATATATATAACCCATGCAAAACACTTCGCATAAGGCAAAACGCCGTGTCTTATCCAGTGTGCGCCAGGTTTATGTAAACCCATGTAAATCACTTCGCTTTAGGAAAAAAGCAGTCCCTTATGCAGTGTGCGTCAGCTCTATCTAAAGCCATTCAAATCACTTGCCTTTAGGCAAAACGCCGTGCCATATCCGGTGTGCGGCAGCTCTATGTAAACCCATGCAAATAACTTAGCTTTAAGCGAAACGCTGTGCCTTATCCAGTGTGAGGCAGCTCTATGTAATCCTTTGAAAATCACTTCGCTCTAGGCAAAACGCCGTACCTTATTAAGTGTGCGGCAGCTGCATGTAAATTCGTCTATGTAAACGTCTATGTAAACCCATTCAAATCACGTCGCTTTAGGCAAAACGCCGTGCCTTATCCAGTGTGCGGCAGGTCTAGGTAAACCCATGCAAATAACCTAGCTTTAGGCAAAACGTCGTGCCATATTCAGTGTGCGGTAGCTATATGTAAACCCATGCAAATCACTTCGCTTTAGGCAAAACGCCGTGCCTTATCCAGAGTGCGGCAGCTCTATGTAAACCAATGCAAAACACTTCGCTTAAGGCAAAACGCGTTGCTTTATCCAGTGTGCGGCAGCTCTATGTAAACCCATGCAAATCACTTCGCTTTATAGAAAACGCCGTGCCTTATCCAGTGTGCGACAGCTCTATGTAAACCCATGCAAATCACTTCTCTTTAGGCAAAACGCCGTGCCTTATCCAATGTGCGGCAGCACTATCTAAAGTTATTCAAAACTTTTCCCTTTAGGCAAAACATCGTGCTTTATCCAGTGTGCGGCAGCTCTATGTAAACCCATGCAAATCACTTCGTTTAGGCAAAACGCTGTGCCTATCTAGTGTGCGTCAGGTCTATGTAAACCCATTCAAATCACTTCGCTTTAGGCAAAACGTCGTGCCATATCCAGTGTGCGGCAGCTCTATGTAAACCCATGCAAATAAATTCGCTTTTGACAAAACGCTGTGCCTTATTCAGTGTGCGGCAGCTCTATGTAAACCCATGCAAAACACTTCGCTTAAGGCAAAACGCCTTGCCTTATCCAGTGTGCGGCAGCTTTAAGTAATACCTTGAAAATCACTTCGCTTTAGGCAAAACTCCGTACCTTATTATGTGTGCGGCAGCTGTATATATACCCATTCAAACCACTTCGCTTTATGCAAAACGCCGTGCCTTATCCAGTGTGTGACAGGTCTATGTAAACCCATGCAAACCACTTCGCTTTAGGCAAAACACCGTGCCTTATCCAGTGTGCGGCAGCTTTATGTAAACCCATGCAAAGGACTTCTCTTTTGGCAAAATGCCTTGCTTTCTTCCAGTTTGCAGCAGGTCTATGTAAACCCATGTAAAACACTTCGCATAAGGGAAAACGCCGTGTCTTTTCTAATGTGCGCCAGTTATATGTAAACCCATGTAAATCACTTCGCTTTAGGCAAAACGCCGTGCCTTATCCAGTGTGCGGCAGCTCTATCTAAAGCCATTCAAATCACTTCCCTTTAGGCAAAACGGCGTGCCTTATCCAGTGTGAGGCAGCTCTAAGTAAACCCATTCAAATCACTTCGCTTTAGGCAAAACGCCGTGCCATATCCAGTGTGCGGCAGCTCTATGTAAACCCATGCAAATGTCTTCGCTTTAAGCAAAACGCCGTGCCTTATCCAGTGTGAGGCAGCTCTATGTAATCCCTTGAAAATCACTTCGCTTTAGGCAAAACGCCGTACCTTATTACGTGTGCGGCAGCCGCATATAAATTCATGCAAATCACTTCGCTTTAGGCAAAACGACGTGCTCTATCCAGTGTGCGACAGCTGTATGTATACCCATGCAAAACACTTCGCATATGGCAAAACGCCGTGCCTTATCCAGTGTGCGCCAGTTCTATGTAAACCCATGCAAAACACTTCGCTCAAGGCAAATCGCCGTGGCTTATCCAGTGTGCGGCATCTGTATGTAAACTCATGCAAATCACTTCGCTTTAGACAAAACGCCGTGCCTTATCCAGTCTGCGACAGCTGTATGTAAATCCTTGCAAAACTCTTCGCTAAATTCAAAACACCGTGCCTTATCCAGCGTGCGGCAGCTCTATGTAAACCCATGCAAATCACTTCGCTTTAGGAAAAACGCCGTGCCATATACAGTGTGCCGCAGCTCTATGTAAATCCATGCAAATCACATGGCTTTATACAAAACGCCGTGCCCATCCAGTGTGCGACAGGTCTGTAAACCCATTCAAATCACTTCGCTTTAGGCAAAACGCCGTGCCTTATCCAGTGTGCGGCATCTCTATGTAAACCCATGCAAAACACTTCGTTTAGGGCAAAACGCCGTGACTTATCCAGTGTGCGGCAGGTCTATGTAAACCCATGCAAATCACTTCGCTTTAGGCAAAACGTCGTGCCTTATCCAGTGCGCGGCAGCTCTATGTAAACCCATGCAAATCACTTCGCTTTAGGCAAAACGCTGTGCCCTATCCAGTGTGTAGCAGCTCTATGTAAACCCATCCAAATCACCTAGCTTTAGGCAAAACGTCGTGCCATATTCAGTGTGCGGCAGCTATATGTAAACCCATGTAAATCACTTCGCTTTAGGCAAAACGCCGTGCCTTATCCAGAGTGCGGCAGCTCTATGTAAACCAATGCAAAACACTTCGCTTTAGGCAAAACGCGTTGCTTTATCCAGTGTGCGGCAGCTCTATGTAAAACCATGCAAATCACTTCGCTTTAGAGAAAACGCCGTGCCTTATCCAGTGTGCGACTGCTCTATGTAAACCCATGCAAATCACTTCGCTTTAGGCAAAACGCCGTGCCTTATCCAATGTGCGGCAGCACTATCTAAAGCCATTCAAATCTTTTCCCTTTCGGCAAAACATTGTGCTTTATCCAGTGTGCGGCAGCTCTATGTAAACTCATGCAAATCACTTCGTTTAGGCAAAACGCTGTGCCTATCCAGTGTGCGTCAGGTCGATGTTAACCCATTCAAATCACTTCGCTTTAATCAAAACGTCGTGCCATATCCAGTGTGCGGCAGCTCTATGTAAACCCATGCAAATAAATTCGCTTTTGACAAAACGCTGTGCCTTATTCAGTGTGCGGCAGCTCTATGTAAACCCATGCAAAACACTTCGCTTAAGGCAAAACGCCTTGCCTTATCCAGTGTGCGGCAGCTTTAAGTAATACCTTGAAAATCACTTCGCTTTAGGCAAAACTCCGTACCTTATTATGTGTGCGGCAGCTGTATATATACCCATGCAAAACACTTCGCTCAAGGCAAAACGCCGTGCCTTATCCAGTGTGCGACAGCTCTATATAAACCCATTCAAACCACTTCGCTTTATGCAAAACACCGTGCCTTATCCAGTGTGTGACAGGTCTATGTAAACCCATGCAAACCACTTCGCTTTAGGCAAAACGCCGTGCCTTATCCAGTGTGCGCCAGTTCTATGTAAACCCATTCAAAACACTTCGCTCAAGGCAAATCGCCGTGGCTTATCCAGTGTGCGGAATCTGTATGTAAACTCATGCAAATCACTTCGCTTTAGGCAAAACGCCGTGCCTTATCCAATGTGCGGCAGCACTATCTAAAGCCATTCAAATCTTTTCCCTTTCGGCAAAACATTGTGCTTTATCCAGTGTGCGGCAGCTCTATGTAAACTCATGCAAATCACTTCGTTTAGGCAAAACGCTGTGCCTATCCAGTGTGCGTCAGGTCGATGTTAACCCATTCAAATCACTTCGCTTTAATCAAAACGTCGTGCCATATCCAGTGTGCGGCAGCTCTATGTAAACCCATGCAAATAAATTCGCTTTTGACAAAACGCTGTGCCTTATTCAGTGTGCGGCAGCTCTATGTAAACCCATGCAAAACACTTCGCTTAAGGCAAAACGCCTTGCCTTATCCAGTGTGCGGCAGCTTTAAGTAATACCTTGAAAATCACTTCGCTTTAGGCAAAACTCCGTACCTTATTATGTGTGCGGCAGCTGTATATATACCCATGCAAAACACTTCGCTCAAGGCAAAACGCCGTGCCTTATCCAGTGTGCGACAGCTCTATATAAACCCATTCAAACCACTTCGCTTTATGCAAAACACCGTGCCTTATCCAGTGTGTGACAGGTCTATGTAAACCCATGCAAACCACTTCGCTTTAGGCAAAACGCCGTGCCTTATCCAGTGTGCGCCAGTTCTATGTAAACCCATTCAAAACACTTCGCTCAAGGCAAATCGCCGTGGCTTATCCAGTGTGCGGAATCTGTATGTAAACTCATGCAAATCACTTCGCTTTAGACAAAACGCCGTGCCTTATCCAGTCTGCGACAGCTGTATGTAAATCCTTGCAAAACAATTCGCTAAAGGCAAAACACCGTGCCTTATCCAGCCTGCGGCAGCTCTATGTAAACCCATGCAAATCACTTCGCTTTAGGAAAAACGACGTGCCATATACAGTGTGCCGCAGCTCTATGTAAACCCATGCATATCACATGGCTTTATACAAAACGCCGTGCCCATCCAGTGTGCGACAGGTCTGTATACCCATTCAAATCACTTCGCTTTAGGCAAATCGCCGTGCCTTATCCAGTGTGCGGCTTCTCTATGTATACCCATGCAAAACACTTCGCTTTGGGAAAAACGCCGTGACTTATCCAGTGTACGGCAGGTCTATGTAAACCCATGCAAATCCCTTCGCTTTAGGCAAAACGTCGTGCCTTATCCAGTGCGCGGCAGCTCTATGTAAACTTATGCAAATCACTTGGCTTTATGCAAAACGCCGTGCCATATCCAGTTTGCGACAGCTATATGTAAACCCATGCAAATCACTTCGCTTTAGGCAAAACGCTGTGCCTTTTCTAGTGTGCCGCAGCTCTATGTAAACCCATGCAAATCATTTCGCTTTAAGCAAAACGCTGTGCCTTATCTAGTGTGCGGCAGGTCTATGTAAACCCATGCAAATCACTTCGCTTTAGGCAAACGCTGTGCCCTATCCAGTGTGTAGCAGCTCTATGTAAACCCATGCAAATCACTTCGCTTTAGGCAAAACGCTGTGCCCTATCCAGTGTGTAGCAGCTCTATGTAAACCCATGCAAAAGACTTCGCTTTAGAGAAAATGCCGTGCCTTATCCAGCGTGTGACAGCTCTATGTAAACCCATGCAAAACACTTCGCTTAAGGCAAAACGCCTTGCCTTATCCAGTGTGCGGCAGCTTTACGTAAACCCATGCAAAGCACTTCTCTTTAGGCAAAATGCCTTTTCTTTTTCCAGTGTGCGGCAGTTCTATGTAAACCCATTCAAATCACTTCGCTTTATGCAAAACGCCTTGCATTATCCAGTGTGCGGCAGGTCTATGTAAACCCATGCAAATCACTTCGCTCTAAGGAAAACGCCATGCCTTATCCAGTGTGCGCCAGCTCTATGTAAACCCATGCAAAACATTTCGCATAAGGCAAAACGCCGTGTCTTTTCCAGTGTGCGCCAGTTCTATGTAAACCCATGTAAATCACTTCGCTTTAGGCAAAACATCGTGCCTTATCCAGTGTGCGGCAGCTCTTTCTAAAGCCATTCAAATCATTTCGTTTTAAGCAAAACGCTGTGCCTTATCTAGTGTGCGGCAGGTCTATGTAAACCAATGCAAAACACTTCGCTCTAGGCAAAACGCGTTGCTTTATCCAGTGTGCGGCAGCTCTATGTAAACCCATGCAAATCACTTCGCTTTAGAGAAAACGCTGTGCCTTATCCAGTGTGCGACAGCTCTATGTAAACCCATGTAAATCACTTTGCTTTAGGGAAAACGCCGTGCCTTATCCAGTGTGCGGCAGCACTATCTAAAGCCATTCAAATCTTTTCCCTTTAGGCAAAACGCCGTGCTTTATCCAGTGTGCGGCAGCTCTATGTAAACCCATGCAAATCACTTCGTTTAGGCAAAACGCTGTGCCTATCAAGTGTGCAGCAGGTCTATGTAAACCCATTCAAATCACTTCGCTTTAGGCAAAACGACGTGCCATATCCAGTGTGCGGCAGCTCTATGTAAACCCATGCAAATCACATCGCTTTTGGCAAAACGCTGTGCCTTATCCAGTGTGCGGCAGCTCTATGTAAACCTATGCAAATAACTTAGCGTTAAGCAAAACGATGTGCCTTATCCAGTGTGCGGCAGGTCTATGTAAACTCATGCAAATCAGTTTGCTTTAGGCAAAACGCTGTGCCTTATCCAGGGTGCGGCAGCTCTATATAAACCCATGTAAAACACTTCGCTTAAGGCAAAACGCCGTGCCTTATCCAGTATGAGGCAGCTCTATGTATTCCCATGCAAAACAATTCGCATTAAGGCAAAACGCCGTGCCTTATCCAGTGTGAGGCAGCTCTATGTAATCCTTTGAAAATCACTTCGCTTTAGGCAAATCGCCGTACCTTATTACGTGTGCGGCAGCCGCATGTAAACCCATGCAAAACACTTCGCTCAAGGCAAATCGCCGTGCCTTATCCAGTGTGCGGCATCTGTATGTAAAATCATGCAAATCACTTCGCTTTAGGCAAAACGCCGTGCCTTATCCAGTCTGCGGCAGCTGTATGTAAATCCATGCAAAACACTTCGCTCAAGGCAAAACACCGTGCCTTATCCACCGTGCGGCAGCTCTATGTAAACCCATGCAAATCACTTCGCTTTAGGAAAAACGCCGTGCCATATACAGTGTGTCGCAGCTCTATATAAACCCATGCAAATCACATCGCTTTATGCAAAACGCCGTGCCCATCCAGTGTGCTACAGGTCTATGTAAACCCATTCAAATCACTTCGCTTTAGGCAAAACGCCGTGCCTTATCCAGTGTGCGGCATCTCTATGTAAACCCATGCAAAACACTTCGCTTAGGGCAAAACGTCGTGCCTTATCCAGTGTGCGGCAGGCCTATGTAAACCCATGCAAATCACTTCGATTTAGGCATAACGTCGTGCTTTATCCAGTGCGCGGCAGCTCTATGTAAACCCATGCAAATCACTTCGCTTTATGCAAAACGCCGTGCCATATCCAGTGTGCGGCAGCAATATGTAAACCCATGCAAATCACTTCGCTTTAGGCAAAACCCTGTGCCTTATCTAGTGTGCCGCAGCTCTATGTAAAAACATGCAAAACATTTCGCATAAGGCAAAACGCTGTGCCAATCCAGTGTGCGTCAGGTCTATGTAAACCCATTAAATCACTTCGCTTTAGGCAAAACGTCGTGCCATATCCAGTGTGCGGCAGCTCTATGTAAACCCATGCAAATAAATTCGCTTTTGACAAAACGCTGTGCCTTATTCAGTGTGCGGCAGCTCTATGTAAACCCATGCAAAACACTTCGCTTAAGGCAAAACGCCTTGCCTTATCCAGTGTGCGGCAGCTCTAAGTAAACCCATTCAAACCACTTCGCTTTATGAAAAAAGCCGTGCCTTATCCAGTGTGTAACAGCTCTATCTAAAGCCATTCAAATCACTTCCCTTTAGGCAAAACGCCGTGCCTTATCCAGTGTGCGGCAGCTTTATCTAAAGCCATTCAAATCTTTTCCCTTTAGGCAAAACATCGTCCTTTAACCAGTTTGCGGCAGCTCTATGACAACCCATGCAAATCACTTCGTTTAGGCAAAACGTTGGCCTATCCAATGTGCGTCAGGTCTATGTAAACCCATTCAAATCTCTTCGCTTTAGGCAAAACGTCGTGCCATATCCAGTGTGCGGCAGCTCTATGTAAACCCATGCAAATCAATTCGCTTTTGACAAAACGCTGTGCCTCATTCAGTGTGCGGCAGCTCTATGTAAACCCATGCAAAACACTTCGCCTTAGGCAAAACGCTGTGCCTTATCTAGTGTGCGGCAGGTCTATGTAAACCAATGCAAAACACTTCGCTTTAGGCAAAACGCGTTGCTTTATCCAGTGTGCGGCAGCTCTATGTAAACCCATGCAAATCACTTCGCTTTAGAGAAAACGCTGTGCCTTATCCAGTGTGCGACAGCTCTATGTAAACCCATGTAAATCACTTTGCTTTAGGCAAAACGCCGTGCTTTATCCAGTGTGCGGCAGCTCTATGTAAACCCATGCAAATCACTTCGTTTAGGCAAAACGCTGTGCCTATCAAGTGTGCAGCAGGTCTATGTAAACCCATTCAAATCACTTCGCTTTAGGCAAAATGCCGTGCCATATCCTGTGTGCGGCAGCTCTATGTAAACCCATGCAAATCAATTCGCTTTTGGCAAAACGCTGTGCATTATCCAGGGTGCGGCAGCTCTATATAAACCCATGTGAAACATTTCGCTTAAGGCAAAACGCCGTGCCTTATCGAGTGTGAGGCAGCTCTATGTAATCCTTTGAAAATCACTTCGCTTTAGGCAAATCGCCGTACCTTATTACGTGTGCGGCAGCCGCATGTAAATTCATGCAAATCACTTCGCTTTACGCAAAACGCCGTGCCCTATCCAGTGTGCGACAGCTGTATGTATACCCATGCAAAACACTTTGCTCAAGGCAAATCGCCGTGCCTTATCCAGTAAGCGGCAGCTCTATGTAAACCCATGCAAAAAACTTCGCATATGGCGAAACGCCGTGCCTTGTCCAGTGTGCGCCAGTTCTATGTAAACCCATGCAAAACACTTCGCTCAAGGCAAATCGCCGTGCCTTATCCAGTGTGCGGCATCTGTATGTAAAATCATGCAAATCACTTCGCTTTAGGCAAAACGCCGTGCCTTATCCAGTCTGCGGCAGCTATTATGTAAATCCATGCAAAACACTTCGCTCAAGGGAAAACACCGTGCCTTATCCACCGTGCGGCAGCTCTATGTAAACCCATGCAAATCACTTCGCTTTAGGGAAAACGCCGTGCCATATACAGTGTGTCGCAGCTCTATATAAACCCATGCAAATCACATCGCTTTATGCAAAACGCCGTGCCCATCAAATGTGCGACAGGTCTATGTAAACCCATTCAAATCACTTCGCTTTAGGCAAAACGCCGTGCCTTATCCAGTGTGCGGCATCTCTATGTAAACCCATGCAAAACACTTCGCTTAGGGCAAAACGCCGTGCCTTATCCAGTGTGCGGCAGGCCTATGTAAACCTATGCAAATCACTTCGCTTTAGGCATAACGTCGTGCTTTATCCAGTGCGCGGCAGCTCTATGTAAACCCATGCAAATCACTTCGCTTTATGCAAAACGCCGTGCCATATCCAGTGTGCGGCAGCTATATGTAAACCCATGCAAATCACTTCGCTTTAGGCATAACCCTGTGCCTTATCTAGTGTGCCGCAGCTCTATGTAAAAACATGCAAAACATTTCGCATAAGGCAAAACGCTGTTCCTATCCAGTGTGCGTCACGACTATGTAAACCCATTAAATCACTTCGCTTTAGGCAAAACGTCGTGCCATATCCAGTGTGCGGCAGCTCTATTTAAACCCATGCAAATAAATTCGCTTTTGACAAAACGCTGTGTCTTATTCAGTGTGCGGCAGCTCTATGTAAACCCATGCAAAACACTTCGCTTAAGGCAAAACGCCGTGCCTTATCCAGTGTGCGGCAGCTCTAAGTAAACCCATTCAAACCACTTCGCTTTATGAAAAACGCTGTGCCTTATCCAGTGTGTGACAGCTCTATCTAAAGACATTCAAATCACTTCCCTTTAGGCAAAACGCCGTGCCTTATCCAGTGTGCGGCAGCTTTATCTAAAGCCATTCAAATATTTTCCCTTTACTCAAAACATCGTGCTTTATCCAGTGTGCGGCAGCTCTATGTAAACCCATGCAAATCACTTCGTTTAGGCAAAACGTTGGCCTATCCAATGTGCGTCAGGTCTATGTAAACCAATTCAAATCACTTCGCTTTAGGCAAAACGTCGTGCCATATCCAGTGTGCGGCAGCTCTATGTAAACCCATGCAAATCAATTCGCTTTTGACAAAACGCTGTGCCTTATTCAGTGTGCGGCAGCTCTTTGTAAACCCATGCAAAACACTTCGCCTTAGGCAAAACGCTGTGCCTTATCTAGTGTGCGGCAGGTCTATGTAAACCAATGCAAAACACTTTGCTTTAGGCAAAACGCCGTGCTTTATCCAGTGTGCGGCAGCTCTATGTAAACCCATGCAAATCAATTCGCTTTTGACAAAACGCTGTGATTTATTCAGTGTGCGGCAGCTCTATGTAAACCCATGCAAAACACTTCGCCTTAGGCAAACGCCTTGCCTTATCCAGTGTGCGGCAGCTCTAAGTAATCCCTTTAAAATCACTTCGCATTAGGCAAAACGCCGTACCTTATTATGTGTGCGGCAGCTGTATATATACCCATGCAAAACACTTCGCTCAAGGCAAATCGCCGTGCCTTATCCAGTGTGCGGCGGCTTTATGTAAACCCATGCAAAGCACTTCCCTTTAGGCAAAATGCCTTGCCTTTTTCCAGTGTTCGGCAGGTCTATGTAAACCCATACAAATCACTTCGCTTTATGCAAAACGCCGTGCATTATCCAGTGTGCGGCAGGTCTATGTAAACCCATGCAAATCTCTTCGCTCTAAGGAAAACGCCGTGCCTTATCCAGTATGCGACAGCTCTATGTAAACCCATGCAAAACACTTCGCATAAGGCAAAACGCCGTGTCTTTTCCAGTGTGCGCCAGTTCAATGTACACCCATGTAAATCACTTCGCTTTAGGCAAAACGCTGTGCCTATCAAGTGTGCGGCAGCTCTATGTAAACCTATGCAAATAATTTAGCTTTAAGCAAAACGATGTGCCTTATCCAGTGTGCGGCAGGTCTATGTAAACCCATGCAAATCAGTTCGAATTAGGCAAAACGCTGTGCCTTATCCAGTGTGCGGCATCTCTATGTAAACCCATGCAAAACACTTCGCTTAGGGCAAAACGCCGTGACTTATCCAGTGTGCGGCAGGTCTATGTAAACCCATGCAAATCACTTCGCTTTAGGCAAAACGCTGTGCCTTTTCTAGTGTGCCGCAGCTCTATGTAAACCCATACAAATCATTTCGCTTTAAGCAAAACGCTGTGCCTTATCTAGTGTGCGGCAGGTCTATGTAAACCCATGCAAATCACTTCGCTTTAGGCAAAACGCTGTGCCCTATCCAACGTGCGACAGCTCTCTGTAAACCCATGCAAAACATTTCGCATAAGGCAAAACGCCGTGCCTTATCCAGTGTGCGCCAGTTCTATGTAAACCCATGCAAATCACTTCGCTTTAGGCAAAACGCTGTGCCTTTTCTAGTGTGCCGCAGCTCTATGTAAACCCATGCAAATCACTTCGCTTTAGGCAAAACGCTGTGCCTTTTCTAGTGTGCCGCAGCTCTATGTAAACCCATGCAAATCATTTCGCTTTAAGCAAAACGCTGTGCCTTATCTATTGTGCGGCAGGTCTATGTAAACCCATGCAAATCACTTCGCTTTAGGCAAAACGCTGTGCCCTATCCAGTGTGTAGCAGCTCTATGTAAACCCATGCAAAAGACTTCGCTTTAGAGAAAATGCCGTGCCTTATCCAGCGTGCGACAGCTCTATGTAAACCCATGCAAAACATTTCGCATAAGGCAAAACGCCGTGCCTTATCCAGTAAACCCATGCAAATCACCTTATCTATGTAAACCCATGCAAATCACTTCGTTTAGGCAAAACGCTGTGCCTATCCAATGTGCGTCAGGACTATGTAAACCCATTCAAATTACTTCGCTTTAGGCAAAACGTCGTGCCATATCCAGTGTGCGGCAGCTCTATGTAAACCCATGCAAATCAATTCGCTTTTGACAAAACGCTGTGTCTTATTCAGTGTGTGGCAGCTCTATGTAAACCCATGCAAAACACTTCGCTTTAGGCAAAACGCCTTGCCTTATCAAGTGTGCGGCAGCTCTAAGTAATCCCTTAAAAACCACTTCGCTTTAGGCATAACGCCGTGCCTTATCCAGTGTGCGGCAGCTTTATGTAAACCCATGCAAAGGAGTTCTCTTTAGGCAAAATGCCTTGCCTTTTTCCAGTTTGCGGCAGGTCTATGTAAACCCATGTAAAACACTTCGCATAAGGCAAAACGCCGTGTCTTTTCCAGTGTGCGCCAGTTCTATGTAAACCCATGTAAATCACTTCGCTTTAGGCAAAACGCCGTGCCTTATCCAGTGTGCGGCAGCTCTATCTAAAGCCATTCAAATCACTTCCCTTTAGGCAAAACGCCGTGCCTTATCCAGTGTGCGGCAGCTTTATCTAAAGAAATTCAAATCTTTTCCCTTTAGGCAAAACGTTGTGCTTTATCCAGTGTGCGGCAGCTCTATGTAAACCCATGCAAATCACTTCGTTTAGGCAAAACGTTGGCCTATCCAATGTGCGTCAGGTCTATGTAAACCCATTCAAATCAATTCGCTTTAGGCAAAACGTCGTGCCATATCCAGTGTTTGGCAGCTCTATGTAAACCCATGCAAATCAATTCGCTTTTGACAAAACGCTGTGCCTTATTCAGTGTGCGGCAGCTCTATGTAAACCCATGCAAAACACTTCGCCTTAGGCAAAACGCCTTGCCTTATCCAGTGTGCGGCAGCTCAAAGTAATCCCTTTAAAATCACTTCGCTTTATGCAAAACGCCGTGCATTATCCAGTGTGCGGCAGGTCTATGTAAACCCATGCAAATCTCTTCGCTCTAAGGAAAACGCCGTGCCTTATCCAGTATGCGACAGCTCTATGTAAACCCATGCAAAACACTTCGCATAGGGCAAAACGCCGTGTCTTTTCCAGTGTGCGCCAGTTCGATGTACACCCATGTAAATCACTTCGCTTTAGGCAAAACGCTGTGCCTATCAAGTGTGCGGCAGCTCTATGTAAACCTATGCAAAACATTTCGCTTAACGCAAACGCCGTGCCTTATCCAGTGTGAGGCAGCTCTATGTAATCCCTTGAAAATCACTTCGCTTTAGGCAAAACGCCGTACCTTATTACGTGTGCGGCAGCCGCATGTAAATTCATGCAAATCACTTCGCTTTAGGCAAAACGCCGTGCCCTATCCAGTGTGCGACAGCTGTATGTATACCCATGCAAAACACTTTGCTCAAGGCAAATCGCCGTGCCTTATCCAGTGTGCGGCAGCTCTATGTAAACCCATGCAAAACACTTCGCATATGGCAAAACGCCGTGCCTTATCCAGTGTGCGCCAGTTCTATGTAAACCCATGCAAAACGCTTCGCTCGATGCAAATCGCCGTGCCTTATCCAGTGTGCGGCATCTGTATGTAAACTCATGCAAATCACTTCGCTTTAGGCAAAACGCCGTGCCCTATCCAGTCTGCGACAGCTGTATGTAAATCCATGCAAATCACTTCGCTTTAGGCAAAACGTCGTCCCTTATCCAGTGCGCGGCAGCTCTATCGAAACCCATGCAAATCACTTCGCTTTAGGCAAAACTTCGTGCCTATCCAGTGTGCGACAGGTCTATGTTAACCCATTCAAATTACTTCGCTTTAGGCAAAACGCCGTGCCTTATCCAGTGCGCGGCAGCTCTATGTAAACCCATGCAAATCACTTCGCTTTAGGCAAAACGCTGTGCCTTATCTAGTGTGCCGCAGGTCTATGTAAACCCATGCAAATCATTTCGCTTTAAGCAAAACGCTGTGCCTTATCTAGTGTGCGGCAGGTCTATGTAAACCCATGCAAATCACTTCGCTTTAGGCAAAACGCTGTCTTATCCAGTGTGCAGCAGCTCTATGTAAACCCATGCAAAACATTTCGCATAAGGCAAAACGCCGTGCCTTATCCAGTGTGCGGCAGCTCTATGTAAATCCAAGCAAAACACTTCGATCCATGCAAAACGCCGTACCCTATCAAGTGTTCGGCAGCTCTATGTAAACTTATGCAAAATACTTCGCACAAGAAAAAACGCCGTGCCTTATCCAGTGTGCGGCAGCTTTATGTAAACCCATGCAAAACACTTTTCTCAAGGCAAAACGCCATCCCTAATTCTGTGTGCGGCAGCTCTATGTAAACCCATGCAAAACACTTCGCTCAAATCAAAACGCCGGGCCTATCCAGTGTGGGGCAGCTCTAAGTAAACCCATGCAAACACTTCGCTTTAAGCAAAACGCCTAGCCTATCCAGTGTGCGGCAGCTTTTTGTAAACCCATGCAAATCACTTCGCTTTAGGCAAAACGTTGTGCCTTATCCAGTGTGCGGCAGTTCTATGTAAAACCATTTACATCACTTCGCTTTAGGTAAAACGCCGTGCTTTAGCCACAGTGCGGCAGCTCTATGTAAACCCATGCAAAACACTTCGAACAAGAAAAAACGCCGTGCCTTATCCAGTGTGCGGCAGGTCAATGTAAACCCATGCAAATCACTTCGCTTTAAGGAAAACGCCGTGCCTTATCCAGTGTGCGACAGCTCTATGTAAACCCCTGCAAAACACTTCGCATAAGGCAAAACGCCGTGTCTTTTCCAGTGTGCGCCAGTTCTATGTAAACCCATGTAAATCACTTCGATTTGGGCAAGACGTTGTGCCTTATCCAGTGTGCGGCAGCTCTATCTAAAGCCATTCAAATCACTCCCCTTTAGGCAAAACGCCGTGCTTTATCCAGTGTGGGGCAGCTCTATGTAAACCTATACAAATCACTTCGTTTAGGCAAAACGCTGTGCCTATCAAGTGTGCGGCAGGTCTATGTAAACCCATTCAAATCACTTCGCTTTCGGCAAAACGCCGTGCCATATCCAGTGTGCGGCAGCTCTATGTAAACCCATGCAAATCACATCGCTTTTGGCAAAACGCTGTGCCTTATCCAGTGTGCGGCAGCTCTATGTAAACCAATGCAAAAAACTTAGCTTTAAGCAAAACGATGTGCCTTATCCAGTGTGCGGCAGGTCTATGAAAACCCATGAAAATCACTTTGCTTTAGGCAAAACGTCGTGCCTTATCCAGTGCGCTGCAGCTCTATGTAAACCCATGCAAAACACTTCGCACAAGAGAAAACGCCGTGAATTATCCAGTGTGCGGCAGGTCTATGAAAACCCATGCAAATCACTTCGCTTTAGGCAAAACGTTGTGCCTTATCCAGTGCGCGGCAGCTCTATGTAAACCCATGCAAATCACTTCGCTTTAGGCAAAACGTCGTGCCTTATCCAGTGTGCGGGAGCTTTTTGTAAACCCATGCAAATCACTTGGCTTTAGGCAAAACGTCGTGCCTTATCCAGTGTGCGGCAGCTCTATCTAAAGCCATTCAAATCACTTCCCTTTAGGCAAAACGCCGTGCTTTATCCAGTGTCCGGCAACTCTATGTAAACCCATGCAAATCACTTCGTTTAGGAAAAACGCTGTGCCTATCAAGTGTGCGGCAGGTCTATGTAAACCCATTCAAATCACTTCGCTTTAGGCAAACGCCGTGCCATATCCAGTGTGCGGCAGCTCTATATAAACCCATGTAAAACACTTCGCTTAAGGCTAAACGTTGTGCCTTATCCAGTGTGAGGCAGCTCTATGTATACCCATGCAAAAAATTTCGCTTAAGGAAAAACGCCGTGCCTATCCAGTGTGCGACAGGTCTATGTAAACCCATTCAAATCACTTCGCTTTAGGCAAAACGCCGTGCCTTATCCAGTGTGCGGCATCTCTATGTAAACCCATGCAAAACACTTCGCTTAGGGCAAAACGCCGTGCCTTATCCAGTGCGCGGCACCTCTATGTAAACCCATGCAAAACACTTCGCTTAGGGCAAAACGTCGTGCCTTATTTAGTGTGCGGTAGTTCTATGTAAACCCATGCAAATCACTTCGCTTTAGGCAAAACGCTGTGCCTTATCGAGTGTGCCGCAGGTCTATGTAAACCCATGCAAATCATTTCGCTTTAAGCAAAAGGCTGTGCCTTATCTAGTGTGCGGCAGGTCTGTGTAACCCCATGCAAATCACTTCGCTTTAGGCAAAACGCCGTACTTTTTTCAGTGTGCGGCAGCTCTATGTAAACCCATGCAAATCACTTCGTTTAGCCAAAACGCTGTGCCTATCAAGTGTGCGGCAGGTCTATGTAAACCCATTCAAATCACTTCGCTTTTGGCAAAACGCCGTGCCTTATCCAGTGTGAGACAGCTCTATGTAATCCCTTGAAAATCACTTCGGTTTAGGCAAAACGCCGTACCTTATTACGTGTGCGGCAGCCGCATGTAAATTCATGCAAATCACTTCGCTTTAGGCAAAACGCCGTGCCCTATCCAGTGTGCGACAGCTGTATGTATACCCATGCAAAACACTTTGCTCAATGCAAATCGCCGTGCCCTATCCAGTGTGCGGCAGCTCTATGTAAACCCATGCAAAACACTTCGCATATGGCAAAACGCCGTGCCTTATCCAGTGTGCGCCAGTTCTATGTAAACCCATGCAAAACACTTCGCTCAAGGCAAATCGCCGTGCCTTATCCAGTGTGCGGCATCTGTATGTAAACTCATGCAAATCACTTCGCTTTAGGCAAAACGCCGTGCCTTATCCAGTCTGCGACAGCTGTATGTAAATCCATGCAAAACACTTCGCTCAAGGCAAATCGCCGTGCCTTATCCAGTGTGCGGCATCTGTATGTAAACTCATGCAAATCACTTCGCTTTAGGCAAAACGCCGTGCCTTATCCAGTCTGCGACAGCTGTATGTAAACCCATGCAAATCACTTCGCTTTAGGAAAAACGCCGTGCCATATACAGTGTGCCGCAGCTCTATGTAAACCCATGCCATTCACATCGCTTTATGCAAAACGCGGTGCCTATCCAGTGTGCGACAGGTCTATGTAAACCCATTCAAATTACTTCGCTTTAGGCAAAACGCCGTGCCTTATCCAGTGTGCGGCATCTCTATGTATACCCATGCAAAACACTTCGCTTAGGGCAAAACGCCGTGCCTTATCCAGTGTGCGGCAGGCCTATGTAAACCCATGCAAATCACTTCGCTTTATGCATAACCCTGTGCCTTATCTAGTGTGCCGCAGCTCTATGTAAACCCATGCAAATCATTTCGCTTTAAGCAAAACGCTGTGCCTTATCTAGTGTGCGGCAGGTCTATCTAAAGCCATTCAAATCCCTTCCCTTTAGGCAAAACGCCGTGCTTTATCCAGTGTGAGGCAGCTCTATGTAATCCCTTGAAAATCACTTCGCTTTAGGCAAAACGCCGTACCTTATTACGTGTGCGCCAGTTCAATGTAAACCCATGCAAAACACGTCGCTCAAGGCAAATCGCCGTGCCTTATCCAGTGTGCGGCATCTGTATGAAAAACTCATGCAAATCACTTCGCTTTAGGAAAAACGCCGTGCCATATACAGTGTGCCGCAGCTCTATGTAAACCCATGAAAATCACATCGCTTTATGCAAAACGCCGGACCTTATCAAGTGTTTGGCAGCTCTATGTAAACCTATGCAAATAACTTAGCTTTAAGCAAAACGATGTGCCTTATCCAGTGTGCGGCAGGTCTATGTATACCCATGCAAATCAGTTCGCTTTAGGCAAAACGCTGTGCCTTATCCAGGGTGCGGCAGCTCTATATAAACCCATGTAAAACACTTCGCTTAAGGCAAAACGCCGTACCTTATCCAGTGTGAGGCAGCTCTATGTAAACCCATGCAAAACACTTTGCTCGAGGCAAATCGCCGTGCCTTATCCAGTGTGCGCAAGTTCTTTGTGAACCCATGCAAAACACTTCGCTCGAGGCAAAACGTCGTGCCTTATCCAGTCTGCGACAGCTGTATGTAAATCCATGAAAGACACTTCGCTCAAGGCAAAACACCGTGCCTTATTCAGCGTGCGGCAGCTCTATGTAAACCCATGCAAATCACTTCGCTTTAGGAAAAACGCCGTGCCATATACAGTGTGCCGCAGCTCTATGTAAACCCTTACAAATCACATCGCTTTATGCAAAACGCCGTGCCTATCAAGTGTGCGACAGGTCTATGTAAACCCATTCAAGTCACTTCGCTTTGGGCAAAACGCAGTGCCTTATCCAGTGTGCGGCATCTATATGTAAACCCATGCAAAACACTTCGCTTAGGGCAAAACGCCGTGCCTTATCCAGTGTGCGGCAGGTCTATGTAAACCCATGCAAATCACTTCGCTTTAGGCAAAACGTCGTGCCCTAACCAGTGCGCGGCAGCTATATGTAAACCCATGCAAATTACTTCGCTTTATGCAAAACGCCGTGCCATATCCTGTATGCGGCAGCTATATGTAAACCCATGCAAATCACTTCACTTTAGGCAAAACGCTGTGCCTTATCTAGTGTGCCGCAGCTCTATGTAAACCCATGCAAATCATTTCGCTTTAAGCAAAACGCTGTGCCTTATCTGGTGTGCTGCAGCTCTATGTAAACCTATGCAAATGACGTCGCTTATGGCAAAATGCCGTGCCTTATCCAGTGTGCGGCAGCTCTATGTCAACCCATGCAACTCACTTCGCTTTAGAGAAAACGCCGTGCCTTATCCAGTGTGCGACAGCTCTATGTAAACCCATGCAAAACATTTCGCATAAGACAAAACGCCGTGCCTTATCCAGTGTGCGGCAGCTCTATATAAACCCATGTAAAACACTTCGCTTAAGGCAAAACGCCGTAGCTTATCCAGTGTGAGGCAGCTCTATGTAAACCCATGCAAAACACTTCGCTCGAGGCAAATCGCCGTGCCTTATCCAGTGTGCGCCAGTTCTTTGTAAACCCATGCAAAACACTTCGCTCTAGGCAAATCGCCGTGCCTTATCCAGTGTGCGGCATCTGTATGTGAACTCATGCAAATCACTTCGCTTTAGGCAAAACGTCGTGCCTTATCCAATCTGCGACAGCTGTATGTAAATCCATGCAAGACACTTCGCTCAAGGCAAAACACCGTGCCTTATCCAGCGTTAGGCAGCTCTATGTAAACCCATGCAAATCACTTCGCTTTAGGAAAAACGCCGTGCCATATACAGTGTGCCGCAGCTCTATGTAAACCCTTACAAATCACATCGCTTTATGCCAAACGCCGTGCCTATCCAGTGTGCGACAGGTCTATGTAAACCCACGCAAATCACTTCGCTTTAGGCAAAACGCTGTGCCTTATCCAGTGAGCAGCAGCTCTATGTAAACCCATGCAAATGACTTTGCTTATGGCAAAATGCCGTGCCTTATCCAGTGTGCGGCAGCTCTTTGTAAATCCAAGCAAAACACTTCGCTTCATGCAAAACGCCGTACCTTATCAAGTGTTCGGCAGCTCTATGTAAACCCATGCAAAACACTTCGCACAAGAAAAAACGCCGTGCCTTATCCAGTGTGCGGCAGCTTTATGTAAACCCATGCAAAACACTTTTCTCAATGCAAAACGCCATCCCTAATTCTGTGTGCGGCAGCTCTATGTAAACCCATGCAAACACTTCGCTTTAGGCAAAACGCCTAACCTATCAGTGTGCGGCAGCTTTTTGTAAACCCTTTAAAATCACTTCGCTTTAGGCAAAATGTTGTGCCTTATTCAGTGTGCGGCAGTTCTATGTAAAACCATTTAAATCACTTCGCTTTAGGTAAAACGCCGAGCTTTATCCAGTGTGCGGCAGCTCTATGTAAATCCATGCAAAACACTTCGCACAAGAAAAAACGCCGTGCCTTATCCAGTGTGCGGCAGCTTTATGTAAACCCATGCAAAACACTTTTCTCAAGGCAAAACGCCATACCTAATTCTGTGTGCGGCAGCTCTATGTAAACCCATGCAAAACACTTCGCTCAAATTAAAACGAAGGGCCTATCCAGTGTGGGGCAGCTCTAAGTAAACCATGCAAACACTTCGCTTTAGGCAAAACGCCTAGCCCATCCAGTGTGCGGCAGCTTTTTGTAAACCCATGCAAATCACTTCACTTTAGGCAAAACGTTGTGCCTTATCCAGTGTGCGGCAGTTCTATGTAGAACCATTTAAATCACTTCGCTTTAGGTAAAACGCCGTGCTTTATCTAGTGTGCGGCAGCTCTATGTAAACCCATGCAAAACACTTCGCACAAGAAAAAACGCCGTGCCTTATCCAGTGTGCGGCAGCTCTATGTAAACCCATGCAAAACACTTTTCTCAAGGCAAAACGCCATCCCTAATTCTGTGTGCGGCAGCTGTATGCAAAAAAATGCAAAACACTTCGCTCAAATCAAAACGCCGGCCTATCCAGTGTGGGGCAGCTCTAGGTAAACCCATGCAAACACTTCGCTTTAAGCAAAACGCCTAGCCTATTCAGTGTGCGGCAGCTCTTTGTAAACCCATGCAAATCACTTCGCTTTAGGCTAAACGCCGTGCCTTATCCAGTGTGCGGCAGCTCTTTGTAAACCCATGCAAAACACTCCTCTTAAGGCAAAACGCCGTTTCTTATGCAGTGTGCGGCAGCTCTATGTAAACCCATGCAAATCACTTCGCTTTAGGCAAAATGTTGTGCCTTATCCAGTGTGCGGCAGTTCTATGTAAAAAAAAATTTAAATCACTTCGCTTTAGGTAAAACGCCGTGCTTTATCCAGTGTGCGGCAGCTCTATGTAAATCCAAGCAAAACACTTTTCACAAGGCAAAACGCCATCCCTAATTCTGTGTGCGGCAGCTGTATGTAAACCCATGCAAAACACTTCGCTCAAATCAAAACGCCGGCCTATCCAGTGTGGGGCAGCTCTAGGTAAACCCATGCAAACACTTCGCTTTAGGCAAAACGCCTAGCCTATTCAGTGTGCGGCAGCTTTTTGTAAACCCATGCAAATCACTTCGCTTTAGGCAAAACGTCGTGCCTTATTCAGTGTGCGGCAGCACTATCTAAAGCCATTCAAATCACTTCCCTTTAGGCAAAACGCTGTGCTTTATCCGGTGTGCGGCAGCTCAATGTAAACCCATGCAAATCACTTCGTTTAGGCAAAACGCTGTGCCTATCAAGTGTGCGGCAGGTCTATGTAAACCCATTCAAATCACTTCGCTTTAGGCAAAACGCCGTGCCATATCCAGTGTGCGGCAGCTCTATACAAACCCATGTAAAACATTTCGCTTAAGGCAAAACGCCGTGCCTTATCCAGTGTGAGGCAGCTGTATGTAAACCCATGCAAAACACTTCGCTCGAGGCAAATCGCCGTGCCTTATCCAGTGTGCGCCAGTTCTATGTAAACCCATGCAAAACACTTCGCTCGAGGCAAATCGCCGTGCCTTATCCAGTGTGCGACATCTGTATGTGAACTCATGCAAATCACTTCGCTTTAGGCAAAACGTAGTGCCTTATCCAGTCTGCGACAGCTGTATGTAAATCCATGCAAAACACTTCGCTCAAGGCAAAACACCGTGCCTTATCCAGCGTGCGGCAGCTCTATGTAAACCCATGCAAATCACTTCGCTTTAGGAAAAACGCCGTGCCATATACAGTGTGCCCCAGCTCTATGTAAACCCTTGCAAATCACACCGCTTTATGCAAAACGCCGTGCCTATCCAGTGTGCGACAGGTCTATGTAAACCCATTCAAATCACTTCGCTTTAGGCAAAACGCCGTGCCTTATCCAGTGTGCGGCATCTCTATGTAAACCCATGCAAAACACTTCGCTTTAGGCAATACGCTGTGCCTTATCCAGTGTGCAGCTGCTCTATGTAAACCCATGCAAATGACTTTGCTGATGGCAAAATGCCGTGCCTTATCCAGTGTGCGGCAGCTCTATGTAAATTCAAGCAAAACACTTCGCTTCATGCAAAACGCCGTACCATATCAAGTGTTCGGCAGCTCTATGTAAACCCATGCAAAACACTTCGCACAAGAAAAAACGCCGTGAATTATCCAGTGTGCGGCAGCTTTATGTAAATCCATGCAAAACACTTTTCTCAAGGCAAAACGCCATCCCTAATTCTGTGTGCGGCAGCTCTATGTAAACCCATGCAAACACTTCGCGTTATTCAAAACGCCTAGTCTATCCAGTGTGCGGCTGCTTTTTGTAAACCCATGGAAGTCACTTCGCTTTAGGCAAAATGTTGTGCCTTATCCAGTGTGCGGCAGTTCTATGTAAAACCATGCAAAACACTTCACTCAAATCAAAACGCCGGGCCTATCCAGTGTGGGACAGCGCTAAGTAAACCCATGCAAACACTTCGCTTTAGGCAAAACGCCTAGCCTATCCAGTGTTCGGCAGCTTTTTGTAAACCCATGCAAATCACTTCGCTTTAGGCAAAACGTCGTGCCTTATTCAGTGTGCGGCAGCACTATCTAAAGCCATTCAAATCACTTCCCTTTAGGCAAAACGCTGTGCTTTATCCAGTGTGCGGCAGCTCAATGTAAACCCATGCAAATCACTTCGTTTAGGCAAAACGCTGTGCCAATCAAGTGTGCGGCAGGTCTATGTAAACCCATTCAAATCACTTCGCTTTAGGCAAAACGCCGTGCCATATCCAGTGTGCGGTAGCTCTATATAAACCCATGTAAAACATTTCGCTTAAGGCAAAACGCCGTGCCTTATCCAGTGTGAGGCAGCTCTATGTATACCCATGCAAAACATTTCGCTTAAGGCAAAACGCCGTGCCTTATCCAGTGTGAGGCAGCTCTATGTAATCCCTTGAAAATCACTTCGCTTTGGGCAAAACGCCGTACCTTATTACGTGTGCGCCAGTTCTATGTAAACCCATGCAAAACACGTCGCTCAAGGCAAATCGCCGTGACTTATCCAGTGTGCGGCATCTGTATGAAAAACTCATGCAAATCACTTCGCTTTAGGAAAAACGCCGTGCCATATACAGTGTGCCGCAGCTCTATGTAAACCCATGCCAATCACATCGCTTTATGCAAAACGCCGTGCCTATCCAGTGTGCGACAGGTCTATGTAAACCATTCAAATCACTTCGCTTTAGGCAAATGCCGTGCCTTATCCAGTGTGCGGCATCTCTATGTAAACCCATGCAAAACACTTCGCTTAGGGCAAAACGCCGTGCCTTATCCAGTGTGCGGCAGGTCTATGTAAACCCATGCAAATCACTTCGCTTTAGGCAGAACGTCGTGCCTCATCCAGTGCGAGGCAGCTCTATGTAAACCCATGCAAATCACTTCGCTTTATGCAAAACGCCGTGCCATATCCAGTGTGCGGCAGCTATATGTAAACCCATGCAAATCACTTCGCTTTAAGCAAAACGCTGTGCCTTATCTAGTGTGCGGCAAGTCTGTGTAAACCCATGCAAATCACTCCGCTTTAGGCAAAACGCTGTGCCTTATCCAGTGTGCAGCAGCTCTATGTAAACCCATGCAAATGACTTCGCTTATGGCAAAATGCCGTGCCTTATCCAGTGTGCGGCAGCTCTATGTAAAGCCATGCAAATCACTTCGCTTTAGGCAAAACGCCGTGCCTTATCCAGTGTGCGGCATCTGTATGTAAACTCATGCCAATCACTTCGCTTTAGGAAAAACGCCGTGCCATATACAGTGTTCGCAGCTCTATGTAAACCCATGCAAATCACATCGCTTTATGCAAAACGCCGTGCCTATCCAGTGTGCGACAGGTCTATGTAAACCCATGCAAATCACTTCGCTTTAGGCAAAACGTCGTGCCTTATCCAGTGCGAGGCAGCTCTATGTAAAACCATGCAAATCACTTCGCTTTATGCAAAACGCCGTGCCATATCCAGTGTGCGGCAGCTATATGTAGACCCTTGCAAATCACTTCGCTTTAGGCAAAACGCTGTGCCTTATCTAGTGTGCCGCAGCTCTATGTAAACCCATGCAAAACATTTCGCATAAGGCAAAACGCCGTGCCTTATCCAGTGTGCGGCAGCTCTATGTAAATCCAAGCAAAACACTTGCTTCATGCAAAACGCCGTACCTTAACAAGTGTTTGGCAGCTCTATGTAAACCTATGCAAATTACTTAGCTTTAAGCAAAACGATGTGCCTTATCCAGTGTGCGGCAGGTCTATGTATACCCATGCAAATGAGTTCGCTTTAGGCAAAACGCTGTGCCTTATCCAGGGTGCGGCAGCTCTATATAAACCCATGTAAAACACTTCGCTTAAGGCAAAACGCCGTACCTTATCCAGTGTGGGGCAGCTCTATGTAAACCTATGCAAAACACTTGGCTCGAGGCAAATCGCCGTGCCTTATCCAGTGAGCAGCAGCTCTATGTAAACCCATGCAAAACACTTCGCACAAGAAAAAACGCCGTGCCTTATCCAGTGTGAGGCAGCTTTATGTAAACCCATGCAAATCACTTCGCTTTAGGAAAAACGCCGTGCCATATACAGTGTGCCGCAGCTCTATGTAAACCCTTACAAATCACATCGCTTTATGCAAAACGCCGTGCCTATCCAGTGTGCTGCAGCTGTATGTAAACCCATGCAAATCACTTCGCTTTAGGCAAAACGCTGTGCCTTATCTAGTGTGCCGCAGCTCTATGTAAACCCTTACAAATCACATCGCTTTATGCAAAACGCCGTGCCATATACAGTGTGCCGCAGCTCTATGTAAACCCATGCCAATCACATCGCTTTATGCAAAACGCCGTGCCTATCCAGTGTGCGACAGGTCTATGTAAACCATTCAAATCACTTCGCTTTAGGCAAATGCCGTGCCTTATCCAGTGTGCCGCAGCTCTATGTAAACCCTTACAAATCACATCGCTTTATGCAAAACGCCGTACCTTATCCAGTGTGAGGCAGCTCTATGTAAACCCATGCAAAACACTTCGCTCGAGGCAAATCGCCGTGCCTTATCCAGTGTGCGCCAGTTCTTTGTAAACCCATGCAAAACACTTCGCTCGAGGCAAATGGCCGTGCCTTATCCAGTGTGCGGCATCTGTATGTGAACTCATGCAAATCACTTCGCTTTAGGCAAAACGTCGTGCCTTATCCAGTCTGCGACAGCTGTATGTAAATCCATGCAAGACACTTCGCTCAAGGCAAATCACCGTGCCTTATCCAGCGTTAGGCAGCTCTATGTAAACCCATGCAAATCACTTCGCTTTAGGAAAAACGCCGTGCCATATACAGTGTGCCGCAGTTCTATGTAAACCCTTACAAATCACATCGCTTTATGCAAAACGCCGTGCCTAGCCAGTGTGCGACAGGTCTATGTAAACCCATTCAAATCACTTCGCTTTAGGCAAAACGCCGTGCCTTATCCAGTGTGCGGCATCTCTATGTAAACTCATGCAAAACACTCCGCTTAGGGCAAAACGCCGTGCCTTATCCAGTGTGCGGCAGGTCTATGTAAACCCATGCAAATCACTTCGCTTTAGGCAAAACGTCATGCCTTAACCAGTGCGCGGCAGCTCTATCTAAACCCATGCAAAACACTTCGCACTAGAAAAAACGCCGTGCCTTATCCAGTGTGCGGCAGGTCTATGTAAACCCATGCAAATCACTTCGCTTTAGGCAAAATGTCGTGCCTTAACCAGTGCGCGGCAGCTCTATGTAAACCCATGCAAATTACTTCGCTTTATGCAAAACGCCGTGCCATATCCTGTGTGCGGCAGCTATATGTAAACCCATGCAAATCACTTCGCTTTAGGCAAAACGCTGTGCCTTATCTAGTGTGCCGCAGCTCTATGTAAACCCATGCAAATCATTTCGCTTTAAGCAAAACGCCGTGCCTATCCAGTGTGCGACAGGTCTATGTAAACCCATGCAAATCACTTCGCTTTAGGCAAAACGCCGTGCCTTATCCAGTGTGCGGCATCTCTATGTAAACCCATGCAAAACACTTCGCTTAGGGCAAAACGCCGTGCCTTATCCAGTGTGCTGCAGCTCTATGTAAACCCATGCAAATGACGACGCTTATGGCAAAATGCCGTTCCTTATCCAGTGTGCGGCAGCTCTATGTAAACCCATGCAAATCACTTCGCTTTAGGCAAAACGCAGTGCCTTATCCAGTGTGCGGTAGCTCTATGTAAACCAATGCAAAACACTTCGCTTTAGGCAAAACGCGTTGTCTTATCCAGTGTGCGGCAGCTCTATGTAAACCCATGCAACTCACTTCGCTTTAGAGAAAACGACGTGCCTTATCCAGTGTGCGACAGCTCTATGTAAACCCATGCAAAACATTTCGCATAAGGCAAAACGCCGTGCCTTATCCAGTGTGCGGCAGCTCTATATAAACCCATGTAAAACACTTCGCTTAAGGCAAAACGCCGTACCTTATCCAGTGTGAGGCAGCTCTATGTAAACCCATGCAAAACACTTCGCTCGAGGCAAATCGCCGTGCCTTATCCTGTGTGCCAGTTCTTTGTAAACCCATGCAAAACACTTCGCTCGAGGCAAATCGCCGTGCCTTATCCAGTGTGCGGCATCTGTATGTGAACTCATGCAAATCACTTCGCTTTAGGCAAAACGTCGTGCCTTATCCAGTCTGCGACAGCTGTATGTAAATCCATGCAAGACACTTCGCTCAAGGCAAAACACCGTGCCTTATCCAGCGTTAGGCAGCTCTATGTAAACCCATGCAAATCACTTCGCTTTAGGAAAAACGCCGTGCCATATACAGTGTGCCGCAGTTCTATGTAAACCCTTACAAATCACATCGTTTTATGCAAAACGCCGTGCCTAGCCAGTGTGCGACAGGTCTATGTAAACCCATTCAAATCACTTCGCTTTAGGCAAAACGCCGTGCCTTATCCAGTGTGCGGCATCTCTATGTAAACTCATACAAAACACTTCGCTTAGGGCAAAACGCCGTGCCTTATCCAGTGTGCGGCAGGTCTATGTAAACCCATGCAAATCACTTCGCTTGAGGCAAAACGTCGTGCCTTAACCAGTGCGCGGCAGCTCTATGTAAACCCATGCAAAACACTTCGCACAAGAAAAAACGCCGTGCCTTATCCAGTGTGCGGCAGCTTTATGTAAACGCATGCAAATCACTTCGCTTTAGGAAAAACGCCGTGCCATATACAGTGTGCCGCAGCTCTATGTAAACCCTTACAAATCACATCGCTTTATGCAAAACGCCGTGCCTATCCAGTGTGCGACAGGTCTATGTAAACCCATTCAAATCACTTCGCTTTAGGCAAAACGCAGTGCCTTATTCAGTGTGCGGCATCTCTATGTAAACTCATGCAAAACACTTCGCTTAGGGCAAAACGCCGTGCCTTATCCAGTGTGCGGCAGGTCTATGTAAACCCATGCAAATCACTTCGCTTTAGGCAAAACGTAGTGCCTTAAGCAGTGCGCGGCAGCTCTATGTAAACCCATGCAAATTACTTCGCTTTATGCAAAACGCCGTGCCATATCCTGTGTGCGGCAGCTATATGTAAACCCATGCAAATCACTTCGCTTTAGGCAAAACGCTGTGCCTTATCTAGTTTGCCGCAGCTCTATGTAAACCCATGCAAATCATTTCGCTTTTAGCAAAACGCCGTGCCTATCCAGTGTGCGACAGGTCTATGTAAACCCATGCAAATCACTTCGCTTTAGGCAAAACGCCGTGCCTTATCCAGTGTGCGGCATCTCTATGTAAACCCATGCAAAACACTTCGCTTAGGGCAAAACGCCGTGCCTTATCCAGTGTGCTGCAGCTCTATGTAAACCCATGCAAATGACGACGCTTATGGCAAAATGCCGTTCCTTATCCAGTGTGCGGCAGCTCTATGTAAACCCATGCAAATCACTTCGCTTTAGGCAAAACGCCGTGCCTTATCCAGTGTGCGGTAGCTCTATGTAAACCAATGCAAAACACTTCGCATAAGGCAAAACGCCGTGCCTTATCCAGTGTGCGGCAGCTCTATATAAACCCATGTAAAACACTTCGCTCGAGGCAAATCGCCGTGCCTTATCCAGTGTGCGCCAGTTCTTTGTGAACCCATGCAAAACACTTCGCTCGAGGCAAATCGCCGTGCCTTATCCAGTGTGCGGCATCTGTATGTGAACTCATGCAAATCACTTCGCTTTAGGCATAACGTCGTGCCTTATCCAGTCTGCGACAGCTGTATGTAAATCCATGCAAGACACTTCGCTCAAGGCAAAACACCGTGCCTTATCCAGCGTTAGGCAGCTCTATGTAAACCCATGCAAATCACTTCGCTTTAGGAAAAACGCCGTGCCATATACAGTGTGCCGCAGCTCTATGTAAACCCTTACAAATCACATCGCTTTATGCAAAACGCCGTGCCTATCCAGTGTGCGACAGGTCTATGTAAACCCATTCAAATCACTTCGCTTTAGGCAAAACGCCGTGCCTTATCCAGTGTGCGGCATCTCTATGTAAACCCATGCAAAACACTTCGCTTTTTGCAAAACGCCGTGCCATATCCAGTGTGCGGCAGCTATATGTAAACCCATGCAAATCACTTCGCTTTAGGCAAAACGCTGTGCCTTATCTAATGTGCGGCAGGTCTATGTAAACCCACGCAAATCACTTCGCTTTAGGCAAAACGCTGTGCCTTATCCAGTGAGCAGCTGCTCTATGTAAACCCATGCAAATGACTTTGCTTATGGCAAAATGCCGTGCCTTATCCAGTGTGCGGCAGCTCTATGTAAATCCAAGCAAAACACTTCGCTTCATGCAAAACGCCGTACCTTATCAAGTGTTCGGCAGCTCTATGTATAACCATGCAAAACACTTCGCACAAGAAAAAACGCCGTGCCTTATTCAGTGTGCGGCAGCTTTATGTAAACCCATGCAAATCACTTCGCTTTAGGAAAAACGCTGTGCCATATACAGTGTGCCGCAGCTCTATGTAAACCCTTACAAATCACATCGCTTAATGCAAAACGCCGTGCCTATCCAGTGTGCGACAGGTCTATGTAAACCCATGCAAATGACGACGCTTATGGCAAAATGCCGTTCCTTATCCAGTGTGCGGCAGCTCTATGTAATCCCATGCAAATCACTTCGCTTTAGGCAAAACGCCGTGCCTTATCCAGTGTGCGGTAGCTCTATGTAAACCCATGCAACTCACTTCGCTTTAGAGAAAACGCCGTGCCTTATCCAGTGTGCGACAGCTCTATGTAAACCCATGTAAAACACTTCGCTTAAGGCAAAACGCCGTACCTTATCCAGTGTGAGGCAGCTCTATGTAAACCCATGCAAAACACTTCGCTCGAGGCAAATCGCCGTGCCTTATCCAGTGTGCGCCAGTTCTTTGTAAACCCATGCAAAACACTTCGCTCGAGGCAAATCGCCGAGCCTTATCCAGTGTGCGGCATCTGTATGTGAACTCATGCAAATCACTTCGCTTTAGGTAAAACGCCGTGCCTATCCAGTGTGCGACAGGTCTATGTAAACCCATTCAAATCACTTCGCTTAAGGCAAAACGCCGTGCCTTATCCAGTGTGCGGCATCTCTATGTAAACCCATGCAAAACACTTCGCTTAGGGAAAAACGCCGTGCCTTATCCAGTGTGCGGCAGGTATATGTAAACCCATGCAAATCACTTCGTTTAGGCAAAACGCTGTGCATTATCTAGTGTGCCGCAGCTCTATGTAAACCCAGGCAAATCATTTCGCTTTAAGCAAAACGCTGTGCCTTATCTAGTGTGCGGCAGGTCTATGTAAACCCACTCAAATCACTTCGCTTTAGGCAAAATGCTGTGCGTTATCCAGTGAGCAGCAGCTCTATGTAAACCCATGCAAATGACTTTGCTTATGGCAAAATGCCGTGCCTTATCCAGTGTGCGGCAGCTCTATGTAATCCCATGCAAAACACTTCGCACAAAAAAACGCGTGCCTTATCCAGTATGCGGCAGCTTTATGTAAACCCATGCAAAACACTTTTCTCAAGGCAAAACGCCATCCCTAATTCTGTGTGCGGCAGCTCTATGTAAACCCATGCAAAACACTTCGCTCAAATAAAAACGCCGGGCCTATCCAGTGTGGGGCAGCTCTAAGTAAACCCATGCAAACACTTCGCTTTAGGCAAAACGCCTAGCCTATCCAGTGTGCGGCAGCTTTTTGTAAATACATGCAAATCACTTCGCTTTAGGCAAAACGTTGTGCCTTATCCAGTGTGCGGCAGTTCTATGTAAAACCATTTAAATCACTTCGCTTTAGGTAAAATGCCGTGCTTTATTAAGTGTGCGGCAGCTCTATGTAAACCCATGCAAAACACTTCGCACAAGAAAAAAAGCCGTGCCTTAACCAGTGTGTGGCAGCTCTATGTATACCCATGCGAAACACTTTTCTCAAGGCAAAACGCCATCCCAAATTCTGTGTGCGGAAGCTGTATGTAAACCCATTCAAAACAATTCGCTCAAATCAAAACGCCGGCCTATCCAGTGTGGGGCAGCTCTAGGTAAACCCATGCAAACACTTCGCTTTAAGCAAAACGCCTAGCCTATTCAGTGTGCGGCAGCTTTTTGTAAACCCATGCAAATCACTTCGCTTTAGGCAAAATGTTGTGCCTTATCCAGTGTGCGGCAGTTCTATGTAAAACCATTTAAATCACTTCGCTTTAGGTAAAACGCCGTGCTTTATCCAGTGTGCGGCAGCTCTATGTAAATCCAAGCAAAACACTTCGCTTCATGCAAAACGCCGTACGTTATCTAGTGTTCGGCAGCTCTATGTAAACCCATGCAAAACACTTCGCACAAGAAAAAACGCCGTGCCTTATCCAGTGTGCGGCAGCTTTATGTAAACCCATGCAAAACACTTTTCTCAAGGCAAAACGCCATACCTAATTCTGTGTGCGGCAGCTCTATGTAAACCCATGCAAAACACTTCGCTCAAATTAAAACGACGGGCCTATCCAGTGTGGGGCAGCTCTTAGTAAACCCATGCAAACACTTCGCTTTAGGCAAAAGGTCTAGCCTATCCAGTGTGCGGCAGCTTTTTGTAAACCCATGCAAATCACTGCGCTTTAGGTAAAACGCCGTGCTTTATCCAGTGTGCGGCAGCTCTATGTAAACCCATGCAAAACACTTCGCACAAGAAAAAACGCCGTGCCTTATCCAGTGTGCGGCAGCTCTATGTAAACCCATGCAAAACACTTTTCTCAAGGCAAAACGCCATCCCTAATTCTGTGTGCGGCAGCTGTATGTAAACCCATGCAAAACACTTCGCTCAAATCAATACGCCGGCCTATCCAGTGTGGGGCAGCTCTAGGTAAACCCATGCAAACACTTCGTTTTAGGCAAAACGCCTAGCCTATTCAGTGTGCGGCAGCTCTTTGTAAACCCATGCAAAACACTTCTCTTAAGGCAAAACACCGTTTCTTATGCAGTGTGCGGCAGCTCTATGTAAATCCATGCAAATCACTTCGCTTTAGGCAAAATGTTGTGCCTTATTCAGTGTGCGGCAGTTCTATGTAAAACCATTTAAATCACTTCGCTTTAGGTAAAACGCCGTGCTTTATCCATTGTGCGGCAGCTCTATGTAAATCCAAGCAAAACTCTTTTCACAAGGCAAAACGCCATCCCTAATTCTGTGTGCGGCAGCTGTATGTAAACCCATGCAAAACACTTCGCTCAAATCAAAACGCCGGCCTATCCAGTGTGGGGCAGCTCTAGGTAAACCCATGCAAACACTTCGCTTTAGGCAAAACGCCTAGCCTATTCAGTGTGCGGCAGCTTTTTGTAAACCCATGCAAATCACTTCGCTTTAGGCAAAATGTTGTGCCTTATCCAGTGTGCGGCAGTTCTATGTAAAACCATTTAAATCACTTCGCTTTAGATAAAACGCCGTGCTTTATCCAGTGTGCGGCAGCTCTATGTAAACCCATGCAAAACACTTTGCTCAAGGAAAAACGCCTTCCCTAATCCAGTGTGCGGCAGCTCTATGTAAACCCTCGCAAAACATTTCGCTTCAGGCAAATCGCTGTGCCTTCTGCAGTGTGCGGCAGCTCTATGTAAACCTATGCAAAACAATTCGCTGAAGCCAAAATGCCGTTTCTTATCCAGTGTGCGGCAGCACTATGTAAACTCATGCAAATCATTTCGGTCAAAGCAAAACGCCATCCCTAATCCAGTGTGCGCAGCTCTATGTAAACCGATGCAAATCAATTCGCTTTAGGCAAAACGTCGTGCCTTTTCCAGTGAGCGGCAGGTCTATGTACACCCATGCAAATCACTTCGCTTTATTCAAAACGCCGGCCTATCCAGTGTGGGGCAGCTCTAGGTAAACCCATGCAAACACTTCGCTTTAGGCAAAACGCCTAGCCTATTCAGTGTGCGGCAGCTCTTTGTAAACCCATGCAAATCACTTCGCTTTAGGCTAAACGCAGTGCCTTATCCAGTGTGCGGCAGCTCTTTGTAAACCCATGCAACACACTTCTCTTAAGGCAAAACGCCGTTTCTTATGCAGTGTGGGGCAGCTCTATGTAAACCCATGCAAATCACTTCGCTTTAGGCAAAATGTTGTGCCTTATCCAGTGTGCGGCAGTTCTATGTAAAACCATTTAAATCACTTCGCCTTAGATAAAACGCCGTGCTTTATCCAGTGTGCGGCAGCTCTATGTAAACCCATGCAAAACACTTTGCTCAAGGAAAAACGCCATCCCTAATCCAGTGTGCGGCAGCTCTGTGTAAACCCTCGCAAAACATTTCGCTTCAGGCAAATCGCTGTGCCTTATGCAGTGTGCGGCAGCTCTATGTAAACCCATGCAAAACAATTCGCTGAAGCCAAAATGCCGTTTCTTATCCAGTGTGCGGCAGCACTATGTAAACTCATGCAAATCATTTCGGTCAAAGCAAAACGCCATCCCTAATCCAGTGTGCGCAGCTCTATGTAAACCGATGTAAAACAATTCGCTTTAGGCAAAACGTCGTGCCTTTTCCAGTGAGCGGCAGGTCTATGTACACCCATGCAAATCACTTCGCTTTATTCAAAACGCCGTGTCTTATCTAGTGTGCGGTAGCTCTATGTAAACCCATGCAAAACACTTCGCTCAAGGCAAAACGCAGTGCCTTATGCAGTGTGCGGCAGCTCTATGTAAACTCATGCAAATCATTTCGGTCAAAGCAAAACGCCATCCCTAATCCAGTGTGCGCAGCTCTATGTAAACCCATGCAAATCACTTCGATTTAGGCAAAACGCCGTGCCTTATCCTGTGTGCGGCAGGTCTATATAAACCCAAGCAAAACACTTCGCTTTAGGCAAAACGCCGTGCCAATCCAGTATTCGGCAGCTCTATGTATACAAATGCAAATCACTTAGCTCAATGCAAAACGCCGTGCCTTATCCAGTGTGCGGCAGCTTTATGTAAACCCATGCAAAACACTTCGCTTTAGGCAAAACGCCGTGCCTTATCCAGTGTGCGGCAGTTCAATGTAAACCCATTCAAATCACTTCGCTTTAGGCAAAATGCCGTGCTTTATCCAATGTGCGGCAGCTCTATGTAAACCCATAAAAAGACTTCGCACAAAGCAAAACGGTTGCCTTATCCAGTGTGCGGCAGCTCTATGTAAACCCATGCAAAACACTTCGATTTAGACAAAACGCCGTGCCTGAGCCAGTGTGCGACAGCGCTATGTAAACCCATGCAAATCACTTAGATTCAGGCAAAACGTCGTGCCTTATCCAGTGTGCGGCAGCTCTATGTAAACCTATGCAAAACATTGCGCTTTAGGCATAATGCCGTGCCTTATCCAGTGTGCGGCAGCTCTATATAAACCCATGCAATACACTCCGCTTTAGGCAAAACGCCGTGTCTTATCCAGTGTGCGGCAGCTCTATGTAAACCTATAAAAATACTTCGCTCAAGACAAAACACCGTGCCTTATCCAGTGTGCTCCAGCTCTATGTAAACAAATGCAAAACACTTCGCTCAAGGCAAAACGCCGTGCCTTATCCAGTGTGCGGCAGCTCTATATATACCCATGCAAAACACTTCGCTTCATGCAAAACGCCGTGCCTTATCCAGTGTGCGGTAGCTATATGTAAAGCTAAGAAAAACACCTCGCTTCAAGCAAAACGCCATGCTCCAGTGTACGGCAGCTTCATGTAAACCCATGCAAACACTTCGCTTTAGGCAAAGTGCCTAGCCTATCCAGTGTGCGGCACTCTTTGTAAACCCATGCAATTCACTTCGCTTTAGGCAAAACGCCGTGCCATATCCAGTGTGCGGCAGCTCTATGTAAACCCATGCAAATCACTTCGATTTAGGCAAAACGCCGTGCCTTATCCAGTGTGCAGCAGGTCTATATAAACCCAAGCAAAACCCTTCGCTTCAAGCAAAATGCCGTACCTTATCCTGTGTACGGCAACTTTATGTAAACCCCTGCAAAACACTTCGTTTTAGGCAAAACGCCGGGCCTTATCCAGTGTGCGGAAGCTCTATGTAAACCCATGCAAAACACTTCGCTTTAGGCAAAACGCCGTGCCTATCCAGTATTCGACAGCTCTATGTAAACCCATGCAAATCACTTCGCTCAATGCAAAACGCCGTGCCTTATCCAGTGTGCGGCAGCTCTATGTAAACCCATGCAAAACACTTGGCTCAAGGTAAACGCCGTGCCTTATCCAGTGTGCGGCAGCATTATGTAAACCCATGCAAAACACTTCGCTCAAGGCAAAACGCCGTGCCTTATCCAGTGTGCGGCAGCTCTATATAAACCCATGCAAAACACTTCCCTCAAGGCAAAACGTCGTCCCTTATCCAGTGTGCGGCAGCTCTATGTAAACCCATGCAAAACACTTCGCTTCATGCAAACGCCGTGAATTATCCATTGTGCGGTAGCTATATGTAAAGCCAAGAAAAACACCTCGCTTCAAACAACCGCTATGCCTTATCCAGTGTACGGCAGCTTCATGTAAACCCATACAAACACTTCGCTTTAGGCAAAACGCCTAGCCTATCCAGTGTGCGGCACTCTTTGTAAATCCATGCAAATCACTTCGCTTTAGGCAAAAATCCGTGCCATATACAGTGTGCGGCAGCACTATGTAAACCCATGGAATTCACTTCGATTGAGGCAAAACGCCGTGCCTTATCCAGTGTGCGGCAGGTCTATATAAACCCAAGCAAAACACTTCGCTTCAAGCAAAATGGCTTACCTTATCCAGTATACGGCAACTTTATGTAAACCCCTGCAAAACACTTCGTTTTAGGCAAAACGCCGGGCCTTATCCAGAATGCGGAAGCTCTATGTAAACCCATGTAAAACACTTCACTTTAGGCAAAACGCCGTGCCTATCCAGTATTCGGCAGCTCTATGTAAACACATGCAAATCACTTCGCTCAATGCAAAACGTCGTACCTTATCCAGTGTGCGGCAGCTCTATGTAAACCCATGCAAAACACTTGGCTCAAGCAAAACGCCGTGCCTTATCCAGTGTGCGGCAGCATTATGTAAACCCATGCAAAACACTTCGCTTGAGGCAAATCGCTGTGCCTTATCCAGTGTGCGGCAGCTCTATGTAATCCCATCCAAAACATATCGCTCAAGGCAAAGCACCGTGCCTTATCCAGTGAGCGGGAGCTCTATGTAAACCCTAGAAAAACACCTCGCTTCAAGCAAAACGCCGTGCCTTATCCAGTGTACGACAGCTTCATGTAAACCCATGCAAACACTTCGCTTTTGGCAAAACGCCGTGCCTTATCCAGTGTGCGGCAGCTTTATGTAAACCAATGCAAACACTTCGCTTTTGGCAAAACGCCGTGCCTTATCCAGTGTGCGGCAGCTTTATGTAAACCCATGCAAAACACTTCGCTTTAGGCAAAACGCCGTGCCTTATCCAGTGTGCGGCAGCATTATGTAAATCCATGCAAAACACTTCGCTTGAGGCAAATCGCTGTTCCTTATCCAGTGTGCGGCAGCTCTATGTAAACCCATCCAAAACACATCGCTCAAGGCAAAGCACCGTGCCTTATCCAGTGTGCGGGAGCTCTATGTAAACCCAAGAAAAACACCTCGCTTCAAGCAAAACGCCGTGCCTTATCCAGTGTGCGGCAGCTCTATGTAAACCCATGCAAATCACTTCGCTTTAGGCAAAACGCCGTGCCTATCCAGTGTGCGGCAGCTCTAAGTAAACCCATGCAAATCACTTCGCTTTAGGCAAAACTCCGTGCCTCATCCAGTGTCCGACAGCTCTTTGAAAACCCATTCAAAACACTCCGCTTTAGGCAAAACGCCGTGTCTTATCCAGTGTGCGGCAGCTCTAAGTAAACCCATGCAAATCACTTCGCTCTAGGCAAAACCCCGTGCCTTATCTAGTGTGCGGCAGCTCTATGTAAACCTATAAAAATACTTCGCTCAAGGCAAAACGCCGTGCTTTATCCAATGTGCGGTAGCTCTATGTAAACCCATAAAAACACTTCGCACAAAGCAAAACGTCGTGCCTTATCCAGTGTTCGGCAGCTCTATGTAAACCCATGCAATACACTTCGATTTAGGCAAAACGCCGTGACTGATCCAGTGTGCGGCAGCTCCATGCAAAACACTTAGCTCAAGGCAAAACGCCGTGCCTTATCCAGTGTGCGGCAGCTCTATATAAACCCATGCAAAACACTTCGCTCAAGGCAAAACGCCGTCCCTTATCCAGTCTGCGGCAGCTCTATGTAAACCCATGCAAAACACTTCGCTTCATGCAAAACGCCGTGAATTATCCAGTGTGCGGTAGCTATATGTAAAGCCAAGAAAAACACCTCGCTTCAAGCAAAACGCCATGCCTTATCCAGTGTATGGCAGTTTCATGTAAACCCATGCAAACACTTCGCTTTAGGCAAAACGCCTAGCCTATCCAGTGTGCGGCACTCTTTGTAAACCCATGCAAATCACTTCGCTTTATGCAAAACGCCGTGCCATATCCAGTGTGCGGCAGCTCTATGTAAACCCATGCAAATCACTTCGATTGAGGCAAAACGCCGTGCCTTATCCAGTGTGCGGCAGGTCTATATAAACCCAAGCAAAACACTTCGCTTCAAGCAAAATGGCGTACCTTATCCAGTGTACGGCAACTTTATGTAAACCCCTGCAAAACACTTCGTTTTAGGCAAAACGCCGGGCCTTATCCAGAGTGCGGAAGCTCTATGTAAACCCATGCAAAACACTTCGCTTTAGGCAAAACGCCGTGCCTATCCAGTATTCGGCAGCTCTATGTAAACCCATGCAAATCACTTCGCTCAATGCAAAACGTCGTACCTTATCCAGTGTGCGGCAGCACTATGTAAACCCATGCAAAACACTTGGCTCAAGGCAAAACGCCGTGCCTTATCCAGTGTGCGGCAGGCCTATATAAACTTAAGCAAAACACTACCCTTCAAGCAAAATGGCGTAACTTATCCAGTGTACGGCAACTTTATGTAAACCCCTGCAAAACACTTCGTTTTAGGCAAAACGCCGGGCCTTATTAAGAGTGCGGAAGCTCTATGTAAACCCATGCAAAACACTTCGCTTTAAGCAAAACGCAGTGCCTATCCAGTATTTGGCAGCTCTATGTAAACCCATGCAAATCACTTCGCTCAATGCAAAACGTCGTACCTTATCCAGTGTGCGGCAGCTCTATGTAAACCCATGCAAAACACTTGGCTCAAGGCAAAACGCCGTGCCTTATTCAGTGTGCGGCAGCATTATGTAAACCCATGCAAACACTTCGCTTGAGGCAAAACGCCGTGCCTTATCCAGTGTACGACAGCTTCATGTAAACCCATGCAAACACTTCGCTTTTGGCGAAACGCCGTGCCCTATCCAGTGTGCGGCAGCTTTATGTAAACCCATGCAAAACACTTCGGTTTAGGCAAAACGCCGTGCCTATCCAGTATTCGGCAGCTCTATGTAAACCCATGCAAATCACTTCACTCAATGCAAAACGTCGTACCTTATCCAGTGTGCGGCAGCTCTATGTAAACCCATGCAAAACACTTGGCTCAAGGCAAAACGCCGTGCCTTATCCAGTGTGCGGCAGGTCTATATAAACCCAAGCAAAACACTTCCCTTCAAGCAAAATGGCGTACCTTATCCAGTGTACGGCAACTTTATGTAAACCCCTGCAAAACACTTCGTTTTAGGCAAAACGCCGGGCCTTATCCAGAGTGCGGAAGCTCTATGTAAACCCATGCAAAACACTTCGCTTTAGGCAAAACGCAGTGCCTATCCAGTATTCGGCAGCTCTATGTAAACCCATGCAAATCACTTCGCTCAATGCAAAACGTCGTACCTTATCCAGTGTGCGGCAGCTCTATGTAAACCCATGCAAAACACTTGGCTCAAGGCAAAACGCCGTGCCTTATCCAGTGTGCGGCAGCATTATGTAAACCCATGCAAAACACTTCGCTTGAGGCAAAACGCCGTGCCTTATCCAGTGTACGACAGCTTCATGTAAACCCATGCAAACACTTCGCTTTTGGCAAAACGCCGTGCCTTATCCAGTGTGCGGCAGCTTTATGTAAACCCATGCAAAACACTTCGCTTTAGGCAAAACGCCGTGCCTTATCCAGTATGCGGCAGCTTTATGTAAACCTATGCAAAACACATCGCTTTAGGCAAAACGCCGTGCCTGATCCAGTGTGCGACAGCTCTATGTAATCCCATGCAAATCACTTCGCTTTAGGCAAAACGTCGTGCCTTATCCAGTGTGCGGCAGTTCAAAGTATACCCATTCAAATCACGTCGCTTTAGGCAAAATGCCGTGCTTTATCCAATGTGTGGCAGCTCTATGTAAACCCATAAAAAGACTTCGCACAAAGCAAAACGGTTGCCTTATCCAGTGTGCGGCAGCTCTATGTAAACCCATGCAAAACACTTCGATTTAGACAAAACGCCGTGCCTGAGCCAGTGTGCGACAGCTCTATGTAAACCTATGCAAATCACTTCGCTTTAGGCAAAACGCCGTGCCTATCCAGTGTGCGGCAGCTCTATGTAAATCCATGCAAATCACTTCGCTTTAGGCAAAACGCCGTGTCTTATCCAGTGTGCGGCAACTCTATGTAAACCTATAAAAATACTTCGCTCAAGGCAAAACGCCGTGCTTTATCCAATGTGCGGTAGCTCTATGTAAACCCATAAAAACACTTCGCACAAAGCAAAACGCCGTGACTGATCCAGTGTGCGACAGCTCTATGTAAACCCATGCAAATCACTTCGCTTTAGGCAAAACGCCGTGCCTATCCAGTTTGCGGCAGCTCCATGCAAATCACTTCGCTTTAGACAAAACCCCGTGCCTCATCCAGTGTTCGGCAGCTCTATGAAAACCCATGCAAACCACTTCGCTTCAGGCAAATCTTCGTGCTTTATCCAGTGTGCGGCACTCTTTGTAAACCCTTGCAAATCACTTCGCTTCAGGCAAAACGCCGTGCCTTATCCAGTGTGCGGCAGGTCTATATAAACCCAAGCAAAACACTTCGCTTTATGCAAAACGCCGTACCTTATCCAGTGTACGGCAACTTTATGTAAACCCATGCAAAACACTTCGTTTTAGGCAAAACCCCTTGCTTTATCCAGTGTGCAGCAGCTCTATGTAAACCTATGCAAAACACTTCGCTCAAGGCAAAACGCCGTGCCTTATCCAGTGTGCGGCAGCTTTATGTAAACGCATGCAAAACACTTCGCTTCAGGCAAATCGCTGTGCCTTATCCAGTGTGCGGCAGCTCTATGTAAACCCATCCAAAACACATCACTCAAGGCAAAACACCGTGCCTTATCCAGTGTGCGGGAGCTATATGTAAACCCAAGAAAAACACCTCGCTTCAAGCAAAACGCGTTGCCTTATCCAGTGTACAGCAGCTTCATGTTAACCCATGCAAACACTTCGCTTTAGGCAAAACGCCTAGCCTATCCAGTGTGCGGCAGCTCTTTGTAAACCCATGAAAATCACTTCGCTTTAGGCAAAACGTTGTGCCTTATCCAGTGTGCGGCAGTTCTATGTAAAACCATTTAAATCACTTCGCTTTAGGTAAAACGCCGTGCTTTATCCAGTGTGCTGCAGCTCTATGTAAACCCATGCAAAACACTTTGCTCAAGACAAAACGCCGTGCATTATCCAGTGTGCGGCAGCTCTATGTAAACCCATGCAAAACACTTCGCTCAAGGCAAAACGCCATCCTTAATCCAGTGTGCGGCAGCTCTATGTAAGCCCATGCAAAACAGTTCGCTTCAGGCAAATCGCTGTGCCTTATGCAGTGTGCGGCAGCTCTATGTAAACCCATGCAAAACATTTCGCTGAAGGCAAAATTCCGTGCCTTATCCAGTGTGCAGCAGCTCTATGTAAACCCATGCAAAAAACTTCGCTTAAGGCAAAACCTCGTACCTTCTCCAGTGTGCGGCAGCTCTATGTAAACCCATGCAAATCACTTCGATGCAGGCAAAACGCCGTGCCTTTCCAGTGAGCGGCAGGTCTATGTACACCCATGCAAATCACTTCGCTCAAGGCAAAACGCCATCCCTAATTCTGTGTGCGGCAGCTCTATGTAAACCCATGCAAAACACTTCGCTCAAATCAAAACGCCGTGCCTATCCAGTGTGGGGCCGCTCTATGTAAACCCATGCAAATCACTTCGCTTTAGGCAAAACGCCGTGCCTTATCCAGTGTGCGGCAGCTCTATGTAAACTCATGCAAATAACTTCGCTTCAGGCAAAACGCCGTGCCTTATCCAGCGTGGGGCAGCTCTATGTAAACCCTTGCAAATCCCTTCGCTTTAGGCAAAACGCCGTGCCTTATCCAGTGTATGGCAGCTTTATGTAAACCCATGCGAAACACTTCGCTTTAGGCAAAACGCCGTGCCTGATCCAGTGTGCGGCAGCTTAATGTAAACCAATGCAAAACACTTCGCTCAAGGCAAAACGCCGTGCCTTATCCAGTGTGCAGCAGCCATATGTAAACCCATCAAATCACTTCGCTTTATTCAAAACGCCGTGCCTTATCTAGTGTGCGGTAGCTCTATGTAAACCCATGCAAAACACTTCGCTCAAGGCAAAACGCCGTGCCTTATCCAGTGTGCGGCAGCTCTATGTAAACTAAAACATTTAATCACTAAAACCTTTCACAAAACTGAGTAAATTTAATCTATAATTATAGCATTATATTTGCGACAATTTGTTTTGTTTAGTATTAATAACATTAAGTATTGAATTATTTTATCCAGTTTAATAATTAATTATGCAGCATATTTAATGACATGTTTTAAAATTGTAAGATAATGATAATTAACTGTTAGTGATTTTAATATGTATTTTTAGCTACACGCAATTGCGTGTTTATTTATTTAAAATGAATCTTAACCCTGTAACAAATTACTCGTCTTAGTAAAAAAAATTAATATTCTCCTTTTTGTTAATAAACCTTATTAAGTTGGTTATATTTGTATTAGAAATTTAAGATTGGGTGAAGAATTTAAACAAATTGTTCTTTATGTCATAGCATTCAAGTATTGTAAAATAATGTATAAATAATTAATGGTTAGGATCGTAGGATGAACAATGGCATTGTGAACTTTCATATTTAATTTTAAAGAAAGAGTATTAATTTGTATGATGTGATTTGTAATTATGTAATATTTATAAGTGAAATGATTTAGGATATAAGAGGTTTAACTATAGTAAAATTAAATGTATTATAAATTTAAGATTGGTGAAGAATTTAAAACAAATTGTTCTTTGATGTCAGCATTCAAATATTTTAAAATTTAAATTATAGAAATCAAAGACAATAATTTAAAATTCTGGGGACTCTATAACATAAAGTACGAGGCTTAAGATTAAATTAAGATAGTTGCTAAAATAATCATCTGTTGAATTAAGCAAGGGAAGATACAAACAGTTTTTCTAGTGCGGAAAAAGCAGGTACCAAAGCAGGTCATTATTCGTTCCAGGAAAGTTATAAATGGAGTCCGGCAAATTTGACAATAGAAGGTCCAAAGCTTGTTAAGATGGGAAATCCAGCGGTCGATATAGCCTGGGGAATTAACCGTGTACCGTTAGGTTTCGCTAATTGTAGAACTGTGGGAAACTGACAAAGAACGTATTGGTGGTAGTGGGAGAGATTAGGGAATTCATAAAAACTAAATGATCGGGAGTTTGAGGAGGTTTTTAGGAGAGTCTCGGAGGAGAAAGAAAGGTTTGGAGAGAGTCTCGGAGAAAGGCAGGCAGGTTGGTGGGGACCAGGACCGAAGTGTTGTAAAAGGAGAATTTTGTTAAATTAAGTAGAGTTTTTTTATAAAGAAAATTTAGTAAAGTGTGACGTAAAAGTTTTTTTGAAATATAAAGTAAGTTTTTTTTGTATCAAGTGTTAGCGCGGAAGTGAACAAGCCAGGATTCCAGGGACTCTTCAGAACAATAAGTATATTTGAAAATAAGTGTAGCCAACAGACATCTATCTTTTAGTTTAAAACAATTTTTAAGTTCATCAAAATTTATAAAAATTATTCTAGTCACCATTTCAAATTTAAAAGCAAGTTCCCGTAATAGCAACCCCGAGAGCAAGAATAAAATTTTAATACTTTTTTTTGTTATTCTACTAGAAATCTAAAGCCTCAGAAGTCCACCTTTATTATTGTAATTTAGTTAAGATATCAAGCCTGTCACTGCACAATATTAATATAAGTTTGGGATAATGTGTAGAGTTAATTGAAGAAAATAAATGCAAGTGATGTTTAAAAATTGATAAGATTGTTAATTCTTTTATAAACCTGAAGGTGTGACTTTAATAGGTAAGGTAATTAAGTAACATTTAAAATATAATTTTAATTATAACAAACACAAAATTAAAACTTACAGTAACATGATAAATAAAGCAATAAAATACACACAAGATAACAAACAAAAGTTAAATGAAGAATTATAATTGTAATACTGTTATAACTTCTCAATTAACCTCGATTTTAATTAGTTACACTAAACAAATAATTATTCTCCCATTTATATTAGAAAACTTGTGTAGAGTATTTCTTTTATCAAATATTCCATACTTACAAATCACATCATACAAATTAACAATCCTTCTTTAAATTTAAATGTGAAAATTTTACAATTCATTTTACTTGTTTAACTAAATAATAATTTTATCACTTCCTAATTAAATTTCCCCTTTGCGCAGTTTATTAAATTTAAGTTCGTTATTCGTTGTTTATTATTTTTTTTCGTAGCACAAATATTATTATTATTATTTTTATAAATCAAGAAGTATTATATGAGTTTGGTTATTTACAACAAACTTTCAACAAAGGGTCGCACTGTCCTTCCGAGATCATTGTCCTTGAGTCTTGCAGGTGTTTTCCTCGCTCAAATGGGGTATTTTTGTTTCTACAGCAAATTTGACCTGGCTCTGATGGTTTTTCATTAATTACTCTTGGCTGGTTTGATTCCTTCACAAAACGATTAATTTCATACCGTTGTCTAATCCGTGTCATTGACTTAATTGGCCTGGACTATGGTGTGATGTTAGCAGAAAGTGTTCCTTTTGTTGAAAGTGAAATTCTGTAACTAGGTTGAAGAATGCACTTTTTGTATTTATTCTTCTAGTGATTACAGTTGCTGTAACATTTGGGTCAAAAGGTCGTGCAAATTTCTTAATTATTACTTCCTCTGATATCCCTTGAACATAAAATAAATTTTGTTCGACGTTCTCTATCATGTTGATAGGTCCCTTTCGAATTTCTACCGACGTTAAATGATTTTTGTTTTGTTTAAGGTGGCAGTCTAACTTTTTTAACTCAAGGTTGTCAGTAATACATTGTCCCGTGTTAATTTTGAGTATGTTTACATCTTCCGCTTGTTTTAGTTGTTGATCTTCACACATTTTTTCCACGTCCACTAATTTAGTTTGTGTTGTTTGTTCCGATTCTGTGATCCTTTTTTCAATCGGCTCATTTAAATTTTGTTCTATTTTATTGTTTAATTCTAAGCTTTCATCCTCCAATTGTTGCTTATCCTTAACTAATACATCACTAATTTCTTCTTTAAAGTCTTCCTGATTCTTATTTATTTCATCTATCTTTCTGTTAGTTTGATCCATTTTTTCATCTAATTTACTATAAGTTTTTTTAAAAATCTTGTGTAGTTTGATCCATTTTACCTCTAATTTACTACAGGTTTTTTTAAAATCTTGTGTATTTTGATCCATTTTCGCATTTAAGAATTTCATTAACTGTAGCATATCTATTCCGGTGTTAACGCTAGTCCTTATATTCGTCTCTGTCCCCACACCCAAATTTTGTTCTTCTACTTTATTCATGATTTAAAGTCTCTTCCCTAATTAATGTTTTATAGTCTTAATAATATTGTTTTTTTGTTGTTGTTTAAATTTACTTAATTAACACATTTACTTAAGCCAACAGATTAATAAGTTTGCTTATTAATTTATGATTTATTCACCATTACTATTTAACTTTGCCAACTAGTTGGGCGTCAAATTATAACTTAACTTTTGTTATAATTAAAATTATTTTAAATGTTATTTAATTACCTTACCTATTAAAGTCACACCTTCAGGTTTATAAAAGAATTAACAATCTTATCAATTTTTAAACATCACATTGCATTTATTTTCTTCAATTAACTCTACACATTATCCCAAACTTATATTAATATTGTGCAGTGACAGGTTTGATATCTTAACTAAATTACAATAATAAAGGTGGACTTCAGAGGCTTTAGATTTCTAATAGAATAACAAAAAAACAGTATTAAAATTGTATTCTTGCTCTCGGGGTCGCTATTACGGGAACTTGCTTTTAAATTTGAAATGGTGACTAGAATAATTTTTATAAATTTTGATGAACTTAAAAACTGTTTTAAACTAAAAGATAGATGTCTGTTGGCTACACTTATTTTCAAATATACTTATTGTTCTGAAGAGTCGCTGGAATCCTGGCTTGTTCACAACCGTGCTAACACTTGATACAAAAAAAATTTACTTTATATTTCAAAAAAACTTTTACGTCGCACTTTACTAAATTTTCTTTATAAAAAAACTCTACTTAATTTAACAAAATTCTCCTTTTACAACACTTCGGTCCTGGTCCCCACCAACCTGCCTGCCTTTCTCCGAGACTCTCTCCAAACCTTTCTTTCTCCTCCGAGACTCTCCTAAAAACCTCCTCAAACTCCCGATCATTTAGTTTTTATGAATTCCCTAATCTCTCCCACTACCACCAATACGTTCTTTGTCAGTTTCCCACAGTTCTACAATTAGCGAAACCTAACGGTACACGGTTAATTCCCCAGGCTATATCGACCGCTGGATTTCCCATCTTAACAAGCTTTGGACCTTCTATTGTCAAATTTGCCGGACTCCACTTATAACTTTCCTGGAACGATTAATGACCTGATTTGGTACCTGCTTTGTCCGCACTAGAAAAACTGTTTGTATCTTCCCTTGCTTAATTCAACAGATGATTATTTTAGCAACTATCTTAATTTAATCTAAAGCCTCGTACTTTATGTTATAATATATATATATATATATACACACAGATTAATCCTAGTAATCCGAAATAATAAATGTATGGCCATTTTGGATTATTGGAATGTACACGTACCCCAATATACCTATGACTTAAATATGGCCATACATGCCTATATGGTGTTAAAAAGGACGCATATGCTAATGTTGAGTAGAGTTAGTTAAGTGGAGTAACTGAATGTTTTTTATCATATCAAGTTTTAAAATGAACAATATAACAAACACTTGAAAAACACAGTCAATAATACACAAATAAACTTACTACTATGCGTACTGAATATAAACACTACCTTTTTTTTATGGAACTTCACTTTTGACTAAAAGAATCTGAAAGTTTATTTTGCTTCGGCTTGTTGATTGCCTTTTATACAGCCTTCTTTTTCATCTGAAGCAGCAGCAAGACTTGATAGTAAGGTATGTCACTTTCTGTTGCCCAGTCAATGCATGTATTAAAAGAAAAAAATACATTGCCATGCTTCAAACCTGGCTTTCTTACTTCTTTTTCAGCATCTCCTGTTTCATATTCAGTAAATCAATATCATTTTTGTCCCTTCCACTTATCCATTATTATTATTATTATTAGACAATTTTTCTTCCATGGTAGAAAGGCACTGAATTCCATGATCATTGGCTTTAGAACTATTCCTTATTTGGGTAGAATTCAGAAAAAAATAATCTCACCATTCCTGCAATAAAGGGCCAGATATGAGGTTTGCGATCGTTCTTGCAGAAACCATATGTATAAAGCAGTTTTTACTTAAGCATATTCACTGTTTTTTGCTCACTGCTCCATAGATGAAACAATAGACAAATTTTTTTTTGGTTTTTTATGTCACTGATTGTTGATTTTCCGATTCTGAAATCTGCTAATTTTTTTCTTTTACTTCAGCATCGTCATTTTAGAATATTGCACTTTTCCAGCGATGGGGTTTTGTATTTTCTTTTAATAGAAGACGCCATTATAGAAATAAAAGTTTAACACACTGTGATGACACAACAATTCTACCGTCTGCTTGCCATAAACGTTGAAACTGAACTGCTGTAAGCTGCATAATCAGAAGGGATCGATACACTGAGGTCAATGCAAAGTAAACAATATTGCCTTTCTTCTTTGGACCTCTCTTATAGCCATTTATTTATTTCTTATAAATAGTTTTGGATTAGTGGAAGTTTTCGACTACTGGATTACTAGGATTGGACTGTATTTACATATATAATAAAGTATGTATTCTTATGTAATAATGAAAAATACAAGAAAATACAAATTGAAGTTATACAAGAATAACTTATTGAAATATATAATTCATTAAATTCTATAAATTATTTTTCATTTCCCCCTATTTTTCATATATATATAAACTGGATAAGTTATTAAAGATTTAAAGTAACTACAAGTACTGAAAAACACTGCAAAATAGGGACTGTCCAATGATTTGTGGTCTGCCATGTATAGGGTTAAGAACTTGGCATTTGGTGATGGAAAGCTTCCTAAATAGATTTTACATTAGCAGTTCACTAATATGTAAGGTGTGAATTGTAGAAGACACCATTGAGCATAGCCTATTAAATTGTACTGGTCAGAATAAAGAGGGATACCAACCAAAACAATGGGGAAAACGTTATCACTGACAAAAATCAACCTACTTTTCTCAGATCCAGCATATAGAGTTTATAAGACATTGAGAGATTGCTAGAAGACACTCGCTAAGAAGAAAGGAGGAATCCATTATAAGATCAACATATAGAAATACACAATTTGCCTCTTTGAAGTTATTAAATTTTATTGTTGGAGAAAACTTGTTCATTTTATGGTTATAACTAGATTACTTCAACTACAAATTTTTTTTGCTTTTACAGTTTTAGAAAACTGTTTACTCAAGATATTAGTAGTGTATTCAATCTTAACAACCTAGAAGTCAAATTTTCTTTAAATACTAGGAGTTTCATATTTTTTAAAATTTTGTTTCAGAGGTAACAGATGTTAGAATGATGTGCAATTTGAATAGCATGATGATGATTAATTATAGAATTTTGTAGAATGTTCTAGAACATACGGATTTTATTTTTAAAAACAGTTTAAACATGTTTATGAGTATGCCTTAAAGGTTAAACCTTTATTAGTCCAGTTATTTGTTTCTTCATTTGCACATGATGGGATTCATTTAAGAAGCATATTCAATTTTGGTAGATATTTAACAGTTTTAGTTTTATTTATGGTATATGAAGGAATTGCCTGTAATGCTGCTTTAGAATCTATTAATAGCATTTTCTAAAAGTTGTGACTAATAACATTAAACAGAGCACAACTAATTACTTCAAAATCAACAACAAAATTTGACTTTATTCAACATATGGAGGAAATGTATATCACTCCTGAATTTAATTTTCATCTAGTGATCAATCGTTTGTTTTTTTTTTGAAAATTCACTTGTACATTGTCTAACAGTACTTCTTTTAACCCATTTTAAGTTGACATTAACCTATTCAACTTGACTTTTTTGAATCTATGGAAACATCTCTTGGATTTTTAGACTTTTATACTACCAAGCAATTTAAAGAACTCAAGTTTTTTGCAGCTTATCTTCTACCTGATATAAGCAATGATGGGCTACATAAGGTTTTGCATTTTATAGACATAAATTATGTCATTTCATGTTTTCACTGAATAGATTACACAAGAATTACCACTGTTATTTTTTCCAAGATGCTAATTTCATTTCACATAGGAAATGGGTAATCCAACATTTAAGTTAGGTTTATAGGGAATAAAATTACACAACCACCAGTGTTATTTTTGTCAACATGTTTATTTCTCCAGGAATAAAAAATGAATAATCTAACATTTAGGTGAAATTTAAACAGAGTAAAACCACATGATAACCAGAAGTGTTATTTTTTAAATATATTTATTTTTTCAGAAACAAGAAAAGAATATTAAACATTTGTGTTGAGTTTACTCAGAATAAATTAAATGATAATCACTAGTGTTAAGACAATTATTTACTTTTTTCAAAATGTTTATATTTATCCAGATTTAAAAATGAACAGTTTATCTTTAATCTATTAAACATCAAAATAAGGTTTTAGGTTATTTTTGTATCTAAAAAGTTACATTTGCATACAATAATAGTAACATAAAATGCAAAAATTGTGCAAATTGAATATTAAAAAGCTGTTAAGTTGTAAATAATAAAGCAGGAAACACAGTGGGTTCTGTATACAAAATTAATACCACACAAAATAAATTAAACAATATACTTGAAAATCTTTTGTCTAAATTTTTGTCAAATGACGCTAAATGTTTTGAAAATTAGCAAGAAATTCTTATATATTTATCTAAATTTTCTTACCTTGATTTCTTGTAAATAGTTTTTATTAAAATTTAGGGTTTGGGGGATAATGGTATTAAATAGACAATTTGTTAAAATATGATCCGAAATAAGTTTCGAATCATTTTCACAAAATTTAAAATAAAATTCACAAACTGTAAGCAAATAAATTCAATGATAATTTTGAAAAATAAAAAAAATACATATTTATTTTGATCAGGGTACCTATAACAGAACCTAACTCTATTTCCCTTGACAAGTGTTAATAACCCCATCTTTAATAATGTATTTATTATGAATTCTATACTTTAATTTCAACTATTAATATTATCCAGTCACTTTAAAAAATATACAATTCAGTATATACATGTGATAAGATTTAAACATGAGCGTATAATTTAAAAGATTAATTATACTTTAAAGAATAACAAATGTAATTACTTGAACTGTGATTCAATTAAAAGGCATAAAAAAGAAATGAAACATGAAACATGCACAAATAATAAATAATAATGATATTTATGAAAAGTAAAATAATTACAGTAACACTCGATTTATTTTTAATTAGCAATATAATACAATTATTTTTATTTTAAATTTTTTAATCTTCAAAAACATGTAATATAATTTATAACATATAATTAGTAAATCTTACAAAAATATTTTTCTATACTTACAAATAATGTCATATATTCAAATTGAACATATTATTGTTTTCCTTAGGCAGTTTAGAAAATACAGTAAATATTAGAACTCAGTGATTAATGGGGAAAAATTATTTTTATTTAAAACTGAAAATATTAATTTCTGTGTAGTTAAACGTGAAAAAAAATTTAAACCTGTATATTACACAAAAATGACATTTGTTGCACTTATATATTTACATAAAATACCAGAACAAAAAGACCTGTATTAAAATTATAGAAAATGTATTGCAATATAACAAAGTAGGCTAGAGATGTTAATCATACATAGCTGTGCCTCACTAATCATATATAACTTTACATTATTAAAATAATTGACAAAAAAAAATTATTAAAAACCCGCTTCAACAGTGAAAATACATTTTGATGACCAAGTCATCATCATCAGAGGGGTCTGTTATAAAATTACAATCTAGAATACAATAATTTACAAACTAGACATGGCTAATTATGACATGGTCATCGAAATGTACGTAAGGGTTTAATCTTAGGTAACTTGTAAATGAGTTATTTTTTATTATTCTTTTTGTATTGGAGTTTATGCCAATATTTTTACATTAATATATTGTACCACTGTGCTTTTGATATTGTATATTTTAGATACTTGATACAATTTATTTCTCATAAAGACTAAACAGACAATGAAAATACCTATCTATATGACAGAGTATCTGAATATGTTAATATGAGTATTTTGTGTTTGTTACTTGAAGTTAATAACTGCAAGACATTTTCTATTAACAATTTTTAATCTTCTATTACATACAAACAACAAAAATATTTTAAAATCTTATTTACTATACAAATATGAATTCAATGTTTAACGTTTTAACACTTTACAATAAGGCCTCAAAGGTTAAGGCACAACCTTACAATGATTGACATTAAGAATACAATAACATAACCAAAATTTTAGAAATAAAAATTATTGGAACTTGTAAACAAGGCACAATATATGTTAACAAAGTGACAATGTACATTTAAAAAAGGCTTATATTCTTATACTTACTTAAGAGAAAGGAAGCAGAAGGCAACTTGGACATTAACAACACTATTATATATTGAACATATTAACTGTAACACTTTTATTTATTTGGATACTAGCTTTAAAATATAAATGAAAAAATTAGACATTTTTTTATTAACGAGTTTTTATTAAGTAACCAAATTTTAAATTTAAATTGCAAATTTGATGCCAAAACACTGTTAAATAAGGAATATAATTAGTAATGGTTGTTCAATAACAATTGCAAATGATTTCTCTTGTTGCCTTAAACTTTATTCTGCTTATATCTTAAACACAAATCTTTCCACTTGGCATTAACTCGCCCAGCTGAAAGGTTTCAAAATCTAATCTCAATCCACTTTCTCTTGTTCTTAGTCTTATTTTGTTCATATACTTATATTTGAACGTCAATTATTTTAAAATTCAGCTCTAAAAGCTGAAAGTACTAAATTTATAAATAAAACTGTTTAAGTCAATTTATACAATAAAAAATAAAATGCACTTTAGTAGAATGAATGTATATGCACGTCTAAGGCAACAGACACACAGAAGTATTTCTCTACAATAAACATAATCTAAAAAATGATACATTATATTTCAATCTTTAGAGTATCAGAGATTATTTGAGTGATAATACAATTTTTAAAAAAATGTTTCAAATGAGCGATGAGGGATAAAAAGTATAAATACTGAAGGGATGTGCAAATTTTAACATTTAACATAATTTATTCAATTTTATTACTAACAGTTAATTAGAGAATTCAACTTACAGACATAACTGTAAGACAGATAAAAATTTAAAAATATTAGACTGTGCTGTTCTCTTTTCTTAATACATTTGTTAATCAGCTTTATAAAACATGTAATTACAGAAATGTAAGTAATAAATAAGTATTTAATAATTCAGTAATACAATCAATTTTTTTAAAATATAAAAATGAACATTTCATGAAATAATAAATCTGCACATCTCTCAAATATTAATTAAATTTTAATAGGCGCACATGGAATGTATTATGGACTAAACATGAGAATATGGAATGGATTTTACATTGGCAAATTAAAATAATGTTATATTAAAGAAAAAATGTCAATTGGTAGAGAAAGTAAATCAAGTAAATAATACAAAAATCTGTCACCGTTTCATAACAAGAGGAATGTTCAATATAAAGAAATTTAATAAACTTTAAAACTATAAAAGAATTTCATAAAACTGTGGTACGTATTACACATATTTTTTACATGTATTTAGCCTGTCAAGTGATATCTCACATTGGATTTAAGCAGAATTGCAATAAATTAAAATGTAAACACTAAAAAATTCAACTTATTATACCTTGAGTGAAAATCTAATAGAGCGGTTTTATACTAGTTCACTACAACTTGAAATTTGGCATCACAAATTGAATAATAATTATTTCTAATATTCCTTTTTGTACATTATGTTTTTATCAAAATGTACGTTTATCTCACTGATAAATGAAATATTACCTCGAATGTGATAAAAGGAAAAATGGCAAAGTTTACATTCAACTTACTAGTTTTGACGCTTTATTAAATTTCAGTGAACACAAGGCTCTAAGGAAACAAATTTGGAATTTTGTGTTTACAATGTAGGGTTATTTCATGTACTTTGCATCTGCATAGAAATAAAACTTGAGAGTAAATCGAAAACAAATTCTCGATAAATTACACTAAATAACAGAAATTCTAGGTAATGAATTACAAATGTTTTGTGAATTTTGAAAGAATTAAAATAAAGCAAAGTATATTTTTTGTGAAGTTATTTTTACAATATTTCTCTAACTTTGTCTTTTGGTGTACATTTTGTTTCAATGAAAAAATATATTTAATCTTGGAGAGATTTCAAGACATATTATCTTGGAGAGATTAGACATATTGTAAAAATAA